>CM037786.1:38982861-39024697 GCA_021229015.1 Solen grandis | reverse complement strand
CTAAAGATCAAAAGCCTCAAAATATATTGAAAAATTCTGCAGAACTGCAAACTGTGTAAGTTTCAACTTTCTATCTCATCCTGAAGCTCTTTTATCCTAAAATGAAATTTTCGGTCCTATGTTCGAATCTTATTTCAGCCACAGAACTTCGGTCTTTCGGAATTTCGGTTAGCTAACAGGATATGCACACCTTTGATTCAAGATGTACCATCTGTAAAAATTTGAAGAAAATCCGACCATAAATGACGGCTGTAGAGCGCGAACACCATTTTTCACTATTTTTAGCTGTCACGTCATGTGACGTCATAGGGTGCTGAAAATCATTGAAATCAAAAATTTCCTCACGTGACTAATAAGCCATATAAATTCATGTAACGACTCACCTCTGGTAGTATTTCATGTTCATTAAAAATAAGCGTTTGTTAGGAAGAAGAAAAGAATAATAATAAAAATAATAATAACTAGATGTCATTCGTGAAAACGAATGATAGGACTTTCTGCAAGCTGTGTTAATGCAAAAAGCAGGAGATAGAAGTTTCATGTAATGACTCACCTCTGGTAGTATTTCATGTTCATGCTGAACAATTGACATTATATTCCGAAATTAGTGCAAATGATAAGAACTAAGTATTAGTCTGTGACGTCACATGACGTCATATGATATCATAACTCTAAACATATGTAGAAATTCTGCAGAACTGCAAACTGTTTAAGTTTCAACTTTCTATCTCATCCTGAAGCTCTCTAATCCTAAAATGAAATTTTCGGTCCTATGTTCGAATCTTATTTCAGCCACAGAACTTCGGTCTTTCGGAATTTCGATTAGCTGACAGGATATGCACACCTAACTTTCAAGATGTACCATCTGTGAAAATTTGAAGAAAATCCGACCATAAATGGCGGCTGTAGATCGTGAACACCATTTTTCACTATATTTAGCTCTGACGTCACATGACGTCATAGTGTGCTAAAGATGCTTTTGTTCAAAAGGGCATATTTTACTGTCATAACTCTGAAATTTTCGTTATTCTGAACAACTGGCATCATGTCAAAATCATTGCCCAAATATGAAAATTAAGAAGTATGCTTATGACGTCACAAGACGTCATATGACGTCAAGACTCAAGATATATGTAGAAATTCTGCAGAACTGCAAACTGTGGTAAGTTTCAACTTTCTATCTCATCCTGAAGCTCTTTAATCCTAAAATGAAATTATCGGTCCTATGTTCGAATCTTATTTCAGCCACAGAACTTCGGTCTTGGGAATTTCGGTTAGTTGACAGGATATGCACACCTGAGTTTCAAAATGTACCATCTGTGAAAATTTGAAGAAAATCCGACATAAATGACGGCTGTAGAGCGTAAACACCATTTTTCACTATTTTTTGCTGTGACGTCATGTGACGTCATAGGGTGCTGAAGATGCTTTTCTTCAAAAGCGCATACTTTGCTTTCCTAACTCTGAAATTTTCATTATTCTGAACAACTGGCATCATGTCGAAATCATTGCCCAAATATTGAAAATTAAGAAGTATGCTTATGACGTCACATGACTTCATATGACGTCACGAACTCAAAATTTTTGTAGAAATTCTGCAGAACTGCAAACTGTGTAAGTTTCAACTTTCCATCTCATCCTGAAGCTCTTTTATCCTAAAATGAAATTTTCGGTCCTATGTTCGAATCTTATTTCAGCCACAGAACTCGGTCTTTCGGAATTTCGGTTAGCTGACAGGATATGCACACCTTTGATTCAAGATGTACCATCTGTGAAAATTGAAGAAAATCCGACCATAAATGACGGCTGTAGAGCGCGAACACTTTTTTCACTATTTTTAGCTGTGACGTCACATGACGTCATAGGGTACTGAAGATGCTTTTGTTCAAAAGCGCATACTTTGCTTTCATAACTCTGAAATTTTCATTATTCTGAACAACTGGCATCATGTCGAAATCATTGCCCTAAAATGAAAATTAAGAAGTAGCTTTTGACGTCACATGACGTCTATGAGTACCCCTAAAATATTTGTAGAAATTCTGCGAACTGCAAACTGTGAAATTTTCAACTTTCTATTCACCCTGAAGTCTTTTACCCAAAAAATAAAAATTTTCGGTTTTTTCGAATTTATTTCACCCACAGAATTCGGCTTTCGGAATTTCGGTTAGTGAAGGATATGCACACTTTGATTAAGATGTACCTCTGTAAAAATTTGAAGAAAAATCGACCAAAAATGACGGCTGTAGAGGCGAACACCATTTTTCACTATTTTTAGCTGTGATCATGGGGACGTCATGGGTGCTAAAAATATTGAAAAAAAAATTTTCCCCATGACTAAAAAGCCATAAAAATTTCATCGTCCTAGGACTATTGCAAATTAAAATAAGCGTTTGTTGGAAGAAAAAAAGAAAAAATAAAATAATAATAAATAAACTAAAAACCCCAATAGGACTTTCTGTTTTAGGCGAAGCCCAAATTAATAAACATAAAAAAACCAATGGATTTCTGCTTTGGGCAAAAAAGCCTAATAAACAAAAACAAACCAAAGGGACTTCTGCTTTAGGCAGAAAGTCCAATTTTAAATAGATTTATTGTTGATCGAATGATGGGACTTTCCCTGTAAATTGAAAATTTTAAAGTTTTTTTCCGTTAGAAAGAATATATTTAAAATTTTCTCTTACCTTTTACTTATTTTTTTTTTTCCTTGGACTTCTTTTAGCTTTGCGTCCCTGACGCATGGGTGCTGAAAATTCTTTGTCAAAGGGCATACTTTTCTGCTAACTCGAAATTTTATTTTTCTAAAAAACTGGCATCATGTCAAAATCATTGCCTTAAAAAAGAAAATTAAGAAAAAGTTTATGCGTACATGCGTCATATACGTCAAGATTAAAATATAAGTAGGAATTCTGTAGAACTGCAAAAAGTGTAATTTCAACTTTTTATTATTCTAAAGCTCTTTAATCCAAAATGAAATTTTTGGTCCTATGCTCGATCTTATTTCGCCCCGAACTTCGGTTTTCGGGGTTTCGGTTAGCTGACAGGATATGCACACCTTAGTTTAAGATGAACCTCTGTGAAAATTTAAAGAAAAACCACCATAAATACGGCTGTAGAGCGCGAAAAACCATTTTCATATTTTTAGCTGTGCGTCATGTGACGTCATAGGTACTGAAGATGCTTTGTTTAAAAGCGTGTTTACTGTCATAATCTGAAAAATTTTTAATTCTGAACAACTGGGGATCATGTCGAAATCATTTCCCTAAAATGAAAATTAAGAAGTAGCCCATGACGTCACATGCGTCAATGACGTCACGACTAAAAATCTGTAAAATTCTGGAACTGAAACTGTGTAGTTTCAATTTTTATCTATCTGAAGCTCTTTAATCCAAAAAAAATTTTCGGTCCCTTGTTCAATCTTTTTTAGCCACGAACTTCGGGGCTTTTGGAATTTCGGGAAGTGAAAGGGAAAGCCACCCTTTGTTTCAAGTGTACCATCTGTGAAAATTTGATGAAAATCCGACTATAAATGACGGTTTTTAGAGCGCGAACACCTTTTTTTACTATTTTTTGCTGTGACGCATGTGACCAAAGGGGGTGAAGTGCTTTTGCAAAAGCGATCTTTCTGTCATAATTTGAAATTTTTATTTTCTGAAAACTGGCATCGTCGAAAAACATTGCCCAAAAAAGAAAATTAAGAAGTATGCCCATGACGTCCCTGACGAAAAGCGTCACGCTCAAAAATCTGTAGAAATTCTGCGAAGCAAAATGTGAAGTTTCAACTTTTATCTCATCCCGAAACTCTTTAAATCTAAAATGAAATTTTCGGTCCCATGGGCGAAAACTTATTTCAGCCACAGAACTTGGGCTTTCGGGAAATTTTGGTAAGCTCGGATAGACCCTTAGTTTCAAGATGTCCATTGTGAAAATTTGATAAAAAAACCGACTTAAATGACGGTTGTAGGCGCGAACCCCATTTTTTTACTATTTTTTGCTGTGACGTTATGTGAGCATAGGGTGTGAAGATGCTTTTGTTCAAAAGCGCTAACCTTACTTCTTAATTTTGAAATTTTTTTATTTAAAACTGGGCCCTGTCGAATCATTTCCCCAAAATGAAAAATTAAAAAGATGCCCATGAGTCATATGGTCATATGACGTCCCACTAAAATTATGAAATTCTGCAGAACGCAAAAGTGCAGTTTCAAATTTCTATCTCATCTGAAACTCTTTAATCCTAAAGAAATTTTTGGGCTTATGTTCGAATCTTATTTTGCCACAGAACTTCGGTCTTCGGGAATTCGGTTGCTGAAGGATTGCACCCTTTGATTCAATGTACCATCTGTGAAAAAATTTAAGAAAATCCCACCATAAATACGGCTTTTAGAGCGCGAAACCATTTTTCATATTTTTAGCTGTGGTCATTGACTCTGGATGCTGAAAATCTTGAAATCAAAAATTTCCCCAGTGACTAAAAATGCCATAAAAAAAATTTCGTCCTAGGGCTATTCAACATATAAAAAAAAGCGTTTAGTTAGGAAGAAAAAGAAAATAATAATAAACAAACAAACCCAAAAGGCTTTTGCTTTTGGCGAAAGTCCCAAAAAGATGTCATTCTCAAAACGAAGATAGGACTTTCGCAACCTGTTTTAATGCAAAAAGCGGAGATGAAATTTATGTAAAAGACTCACCTCTGGTGTATTTCATGTTCATGCTGAAAAAATTGCTTATATTCCCCGGAAAATTTAAAGGGTTTAATTACGAAGAAAAAAAAATAAATAGAGTGTAGTGCATATTGACGCCCATTCAAAATATTTTTAGAATGCTGCAGACTGCAAATGTGTAAGTTTTTAACTTTTTATCTACCTGAAACTCTACAATTAAATGAATTTTTTTTTGGGCCCATGTTCAATTTACTTCACCAGCTTCGGTTTTCGCAAATTTTGGAAGCTGGGAGGATTTGTCACCTTTGTTTCAAGGTGTACCTTGTGAAATTAGAAAAAAATCCGCCTAAATGGCGGTAGAGCGCAAACACCCTTTTTTTAATATTTTTAGCTGTGACGTCACAGACGTCTGGGTGTGAAGATGCTTTGTTCAAAACGCTACTTTACTGTCATAACTCTAAAAATTTTTCTTTTCGCAACTGGGGATCTTTTCGAAATCATTGCCAAAAAAATAAGAAATATGCTTATGGTACGGCGCATTTGACGTCACGACTCAAAATTTTTGAGAAAAACAGAGAATGAAAAAAGTGTAAGTTTTCAACTTTATTCATCCTGAAGCTCTTTAATGTAAAAAAGAAATTTTCGGTCCTTTTTTCGAATCTTATTTCAGCCCAAACTTCGGTCTTTCGAAATTCATTTTGCTGATAGGATTTGCACAATTATTTTTTGATGTCCCTGTGAAAATTTTTTAAAAAATTTCCCACCCTAAAAAGGGGCTGAGAGCCGAACCCCATTTTTCCTATTTTTAGCTCTGACGCATAGGGTGCTGAAAATGTATTTCAAAGCGCTTCTTACTGTCATAACCTAAAATTTTTATTATTCTGAAAATTGGCTTTTATGTCGAATCATTGCACTAAAAAGAAAATTAAGAATAGTTTTGAGTCCATGGACATTTGAGTCCGACTCAAAATATTTTGAGAAATTTTGCAGAACTGAAAAAATGTGTAAGTTTCAACTTTTTTTCTCATCCGAAGCTCTTTAAAGTTAAAGAATTTTCGGTCCTATGTTCGAATCTTATTCAGCACAGAACTTCGGTCTTTTTGGGTTCATTTAGCTGATGGGTTGCACCCTTAGTTTCAAGAGTCCACCCCGTGAAAAATTTTAGAAAAAACCCACCATAAAATTTCGGTGTAGACGGAACACCCTTTTTTCCCATTTTTAGCTCGATTCATAGCGACATGGGTGCTTAAGAGCTTTTGTTCAAAAGCGCTCTTTTTTGTCATAAATTAAATTTTTTTATTTGAAAAAAACTGCACATTCAAATCATTTCCCAAAATGAAAATTAAAAGTTGCTTATGACGTCACGATTCAAAATATTTGAAAATTTTGGAACTGCAAAAGTGAATTTCAACTTTTTATCTCATCCTTAAGCTCTTTAAATTAAAATGAAATTTTTGGTCCTATGTTCGATCTTATTTTGCCCCCCAAATTCGGCTTTCGGGGAAATTTTGGTTAGGACAGGATATGCACCCTTAGTTTCAAATTGTCCCCCTGGAAATTTAAAAAAATCCCTAAATGCGGTGTAGTGCGAACAAATTTTTTTCCCCCCTTTTTTTTTGTGAGGTTGGACTCTAGGCGCTGAAAATCTGAAAACAAAATTTTCCCCACGTGACTAAAAAACATAAAATTTATGTCCCAGGGCTATTGCAACATATTAAAATAAGCGTTTAGTTAGGAAAAGAAAAAAAATAATAATGATAAAAAAAAGACGTAAAGGAGTCAATTTTATGTTTATTTTCACATTTTTAACACCCGAACCTACTTACTGACAAAATTTCAACCTTCTATCTCAAGTAGGGGCAGTTTTTAAAGATTTAAAAATTGCGCCTTGGTTCGAATCTGGATCCGCATAGATCTTGGCTTTGGAATTTTTAAAAACGGACCCGGTATCAAAAATAAGACGTAATATACACATTTTGGGGAAAAAAATTTTTAAAAATCGGCCCGTTAATAATGGCTTGGGCCGTGTACCTTTGTAGTCAATTTCAAATTGCGTATTGACTCATCCCTTTTTTAAAATCATGAAATGAAAATTTTGCGTCTGTATTTGTCATTAAATTTTATTCCCTTCGACATTTCAAATTAGAAATCCTTATTATATTTGAAATAATTTTTCTATAATGACGTCAAGTGCGTCATTGAGTTTTCTTTTCACAATTTTTAAAAACTCCCAAACCTATATTGACAAGTATTACCTTTTTATCTCAAAAAAATCCCTTTTTTAAGCATTTTTTAAATATTTTCGACCTTGGTTCGAAAACTTTAATTTGCTATGAACCATGGACTTTTCGAATTTTGAAAAAAGGACCCGAATGCACAACTAGATCTTTAAAAAACAATTTTGTGAAAAAATTTTATGACATCGTTCATAAACAATGGCTGTGACCGGTACAAACTTTTTTTTTATTTATGGTGAGTCTATGAAAGTCATGGGATATGAAAATCATTTAATCAAAAAATTTTAGCCTTTGAGCATGTGTCATTAATTTTTTATTGCCCTTCGACAATTTTAACTATAAAATTTTTGTTTTTTAAAATTGAAAAAATATAATTAATGCGTCACGTGACGTCATATACATTTATTTTCACAAAAATGTTTAAAAATTCTGAACCATATATGACAAATTTTCAATTTCTATCTTAAATAGGAAGATTTTTTAAAAATTTTTTAAAAATTTTTCGACTTTGGTTTGAATCTTGGAATTTGCTTAAACCATGGGCTTTTCGAATTTTTAAAACGAACCCGGGATCGCAACCCCGAACTTAATATAACATTCGTGAAAATTTGATGAAAATCGGTTTATAAAAAAATGGGTGTAGACCGCTACAAACTTTTGTTGCTATTTTTCCCGGTGAATATATGACGTTATAGGCATATGAAAATCATAGAAATAAATTTTTAGCGATTGAGATATGTATTAAATTTTTTATTTTCCCCTTTGACAATTTCAAAATAAGAAATTTTTCTGTTAAAAATTAGAAATCATTATATATAAGCTAAAGCGAGTTATATTTTTTTTCTTGAGCCTATTACTGACTTAATATCACTTTCTATCTTAAATGGAAAGTTTTAAGCATTTAAAAAATTTACGACCTTGGTTGAATCTTGGGATTGTTTAAGAACCTGGACTTTTCGAATTTTGAGAAACACAGGGGATGCACAAAAAGAATTTAATCTCTGTGAAAATTTGATGAAAATCGGTTCACAAAAAATTGCTGTAGACCGCGTCAAACTTTTTAAGCTTTTTTTAAATGGCGTCAAGAAAAAATAGAAATCAAAATTTCCTCACGTCAATAGTCATAAAAATTTCTTTCGTTGGGTATTGCAACATAGAAAAATAAGCTTTGTTGGGAAGAAAAAAAAATAAAAATAAGAAGAAAAAAAAATAAAAAAACCCAATGGCTTCTGCCGAAAGGGCAGAAAGTCCCAAAATAATAAAATAACAAACCCAATTTGGACTTTCTGGGTTTAAAGGGAAAAGTCCCAAAATTTAAAGGGCATTCGTGAAAACGAATGTTTGGACTTTTTTGCAAAACTTATGTTTTAAAAAAAAAGCGGGGAATTTGAAGTTCCATTTTAATTCTAAACCCCTGGAGATTTCAAGTTCATGCTGAACAATTTTACATTATATTCCGAAATTAGTTTCAAATGTTTAAAAACTAAGGATTAGTCTGTGACGTAACATGATGGCATTTGGGGCCAGGGCCCTGGGCTGCAAAAATTGGGTTTCTAGTTTTTTCGTCCCTATGTTTGAATCTTCTTCAGCCACAATTCTTTTTTCTTTTGAATTAGGTTTGCTGACAAAATATTCCACCTTAGTTTCAAATTTTACCATCTGTAAAAAAATTTTAAAAAATCTGTTCATAAAAGGCGGTGTAGGCGCGAAAAATGGGCGAAATCATTGCCCTAAAAAGAAAATTAAGGGAAATTTGCTTATGGCGTCAATGACGTCTTATGACCCTCCCGGGTCCCAAAAAATTTTTTTAAAATTCTTTTAGCCTGCAAAAATTTTGATAGTTTCAACAGTCTAAACTAATCCGAAGCTCTTTTTAAACCTAAAAAGGGAAAATTTTTGGTTATGTTCGAATCTTTTTTCCGCCACAGAACTTTGGCTTTTGGAATTTCGGTTTGCTTACAGGATATGCACACCTTAGTTTCAAGATGTACCATTTAGTGAAAATTTGAAAAAAAACCACCTTTAAAAGGGGGCTGTAGGGGCGTGAAAAAAATTTTTCCCCTATTTTTAGCTGTGCGTCATATGGGTAATAGGGTGCTAAGATGCTTTTTTTCAAAAAACGCATAATTTACTGGCGAAAATCTGAAATTTTCATTATTTTTGAACAATGGGATCATTTTGAAAATCATTGCCCCCAATATGAAAATTAAAAGTTAAAGCTTATGGGCGTCCATGACGTCCTATAGTCCCAAAAATCAAATTATAGGTAGAATTCGGGAGAAAAATGCAAACAGTGAAGGGGGCCCAAAATTTTATCTCCCTCCCGAAGCTTTTAACCCTTAAAAAAGAAAATTTTTGGTTTCCCAGGGTTTGAATCTTATTTCCCCCATAAAAAGTCGGTCTTTCGGGGTTTCGCTTAGGGTGACAGGATTTGCACACCTTAGTTTTTAAAATGTACCAACTGTGAACCCCTTTGAAAAAAATTTCCCATCCCTAAATGAAGGCTTAGAGCGCGAACCCACCTTTTTTTTAAATTTTTTTTGCTCCGAAGTCACTGACGTCATAGGGTGAAAAAGTGTTTTTTTCAAAAAACGCATTTCTTTACTGTAAAAACTTTTGAAATTTTTTTTTTTCTGAACAACTGGCTTTTTTCGAAAAAATTCCCCTTAAATGAAAAATTTAAAAGTATGCCTTTTATCCACTTTACGTCTTGGCGTCCGTATCCAAAATTTTTTTGAAATTCTGCAGAAAATGCAAAATGTGGGAAGTTTCAACTTTCTTTCCCCTTTCCCGAAGCCTTTTAATCCTAAAATGAAAATTTTTGGTCCCTTTTTTCGCTTATTTAAACCACAGAACTTCGGTCTTTCGGAAAATTTTAAATTAGCTTACAGGAAAAAGAAACCCTTTTATTAAAGATGTACCCCCTCTGTGAAAATTTGAAGAAAATCCACCTTTAAAAGACGGGTGTAAAAGGGGCGAAACCATTTTTCACTATTTTTAAGGGTGTGAAGTCTTTTGACGTCATAGTGTGGAAAGGGTGCTTTTTTTTCAAAAAAGGGATTCTTTTCTGTCATAACTCTGAAATTTTCATTTTTTTCTGAACCAATGGCATCATGTCGAAAACATTGCCCCAAAAAGAAAATTTTGAAGTTTTCCCCAAGACGTCTTTTGACGCATAGGAGTCACGACTCAAAATATTTTTTAGAAATTCTGCAGAAACCTTTCAAATGTGAAAATTTAAAATTTCTATTCATCCTGAAGCTCTTTTAAACCTTTAAAAAGAAATTTTGGTCCTATTTTCGAACTTATTTTAGCCCCAGAACTTCGGTCTTTTCCGAAAATTCGGGTTGTGACAGGATTGCACACCTTTTTATTAAGATGTACCATCTGTGAAAATTTTTAAGAAAATCCCACCCTAAATTTTGGCTGTAAAGCGCGAACCCATTTTTCCCCTATTTTTAGTGTGAAGTCATGTTTACGTCATAGGGTTTCTGAAAATCATTAAATTTAAAATTCCTCACTGATAATTTAAACCATAAAAATTTTATCGTCATTTTTCCATTGCAAAAATAAAAAAAATAAGCGTTTTGTTAGGAAAAAGAAAAAGAAAAATTTTTTTAAAAAACATAACAAACCCCACTTGGCTTTCTGCTTTGGCAAAAAAAGTCCTAATAATAAAAATAAACATAAAAAAACCCAATTTGGGGCTTTTGCTTTAGGCGAAAATCCAATAAACGTTTTGTTAGGGAAGAAAAAGAATAATAAAAAATAATAGATGTCATTCGTGAAAACGAATGATAGGAAATTTCTGCAAGCTGTGTTTAAAGAAAAAGCAGGGATAGAAGTTTCTGTAATGACTCCCCTCTGGTATTTTATGTTCTTTTTTGAACAATTGGCCCTTTTAAATTTCCCAAATTAGTTTAAAGGTCCCCAGTTGAATTTTATTTAGGCCCCAATACTTTGGTTTTTTGGAAATAAGGGTTTTTGCAAAATATTCACACCTTTTTTCAAGATTACCACTGTAAAAATTTTAAGAAAAAACTGATCCCTTAAAAGGCGGCTGTAGACACGAAAACAAATTTTTTAATTTTTTAGTTACTTGAAATTTTCTTTTTTTGAAAAACTGGCACATGTCGAAAAACCTTTTCCATTAAAAAAACAAAATTAAAAAAATATGCTTATTACGTCACATGACGAAAATTTTACGTCACGCCCCCCAAAAAAGTTAAGAAATTATGAAAAAACTGCAAACTGTGTAAATTTCAACTTTCTATTTTTCCTGAAACTCTTTAAACCCAAAATGAAATTATCGGGCCTTTGTTAAATCTTATTTCATCCCCGAAATTCGGGATTTCGGAATTTTGGTTTTTGGACAGGGTATGCACAAACCTTTGGGGGCAAGATGTACAAACGTGAACATTTTAAGATAAACCGACCATAAAAAGGCGGCTTTTTTAGGCCGTGAACAAACCCTTTTTCCCCATTTTTAGTCTGACGTCACGACGTCCAAAAGGGGCTGGGAAAAATTTTTTTCTTCAAAAGGGGGTATTTCTTTTCTGTCATAACTCTGAAATTTTTATTATTTTTGAAAAACTGGCTTTTATGTCGAAATCATTGCCCTAATATGAAAAAAAGAAGTATGCTAATGGGCGTCACTTACGGCATATGAGGTCGGATCAAAATATATATAGAAAAATTTGCAGAACTGCAAAGTGTTAAATTTCAAAATTTCTATTTTCAATTTTGAAACTCTTTATTCCCAAAATGAAATTTTTGGTCCTATGGTTTGAATCTTTTTTCCCACAGACTTTGGTCTTTCGGAATTTGCTTAGCTGACAGGATATGCCCCTTAGTTTCAAGGGGTACCATCTGTGAAAATTTTAAGAAAAAACTGACCCCTAAAGACGGCTGTAGAGGGGTGAAAAACCCTTTTTTACTGTTTTTAGCTGGGCGTTATGTGGGGTCATAGGGTTTTGAAGAAAGCTTTTGTTTTAAAAAGGGATACTTTACTGTCATAACTTTTGAAAATTTTTTTTATTCTGAAACAACTGGCATCAGTTTGAAATCATTGCCCCAATATGAAAATTAAGAAAATATGCTTTTGACGTCATATACGTCGTATGGGCGTCACGATTCCCAAAAATTTGTTAAAATTTTGCAGAATGCCAAAAATGTGTAAGTTTCTCTTTCCCGTGTCATCCCGAAGTCTTTAAATCCTAAATGAAATTTTTTGGTCCTAAAGTTCGATCTGATTTCAGGGCCACAAAAATTCGGTCTTTCGGGAAATTTTGGTTAAACTACAAAGGGTTTTGAAAAACCCTTTTATTTCAAGAAGTACCTTTTGTGAAAAAATTTTAAGAAAATCCGACCTTTAAAGACGGCTGTAGAGCGCGAACACCCTTTTTCACTTTTTTAGCTGTGAGTCATGTGACGTCATAGGGGGCTTTAAAATCATTGAAATCAAAAATTTTCCCCACGTGACTAATAACCATAAAATTTTCATGTCCCAGGTCCATTTTCAACCCTATAAAAAAAAAGCGTTTTGTTAGGAAGAAGAAAAAAATTTAAAAATAATAACTAGATGTCATTCGTGAAAACGAATGATAGACTTTCTGCAACCTTTTGGGTTTAAAGCCCAAAAACGGAGAAAAGAATTTTTTTTAATGATTCACCTTGGATATTTCATGTTCATTGGGGTGAAAAATTTTAAAATTTATTTTCCCAAATTTGGGCAAATGATAAAACTAAGTATTATCTGTGACGTTAAAATGATGTTATATTACGTCAGGGGCAAAGGGCGGGAACTTGATTTTTAGTTCAAAGGTCCTATTTTTCCAAACTTACTTTTGCCACAAAACTTTGGTTTTTCGGGAAATTTAAGGGTTTGTGAAAAAAATATTTCCCCCGGCCCTTTGTTTCAGATGTACCATCTTAAAAAATTTTAAGAAAATCCCGGCCCAAATGGCGGCTCTTTGAGCGTGAATCCTTTTTTTCATATTTTTAGCTCTTACCAGGCCGGGACGCAAAGGGGGCTGAAAAAGCTGTTGCCAAAAAACGCATACTTTACTGCAATTTAAATCTGAAATTTTCATTATTCTTTCAAATTTGGGATCATGTCGAAATTTAATTTCCCCAAAGTAAAATTTGGGGGTTTGCCCTTTTTACGTCCTATGAGTCCCGGATTCAAATTTTTTGTTTGAAATGGGTGCAAACGGGAAACTGTGTATGTTTAACTTTTTCTCATTCTGGCTCTTTAAATTTTAAAAAAGAAATTTTCGGTCCTATGTTCGAAAATTTTTAACCAGGTTTTGGTCTTTCGGAATTTTGGTTAGCTTAAAGGGTTACAAATCTAAATTTCCCGATATTCCATCTGTGAAAATTTGAAGAAAAATTCCCACCATAAAAGGCGGTTAGGCGGAACACCCTTTTTTTACTATTTTTTGCCCTGAGTCACATTATGTCTACGGGGCTAAGTTTCTTTTGTTTAAAAAAAGCAAAACATTACTGTCCCTAACTCTGAAATTTTATTTTTTCTGAACAACTGGGGGGGTCATGTCGAAATCCCCCCTTGCCCCTTTAAAAAGAAAAAAGATGTATTTATTGAGTCACATAACGTCAAAATGACGTTTACGACTCAAAATTTTGTTAAGAAATTCTGCAGAAAATGCCCTATGTGTAAGTTTTTAACCCTTTTTATCCTTTCCCGAAAAAAATCTTTAAACCCCAAATTTAAATTTTTTGGTCCTATGTTGAATCTTTTTTTCAGCCAAAAGAACTTTGGTCTTTCGGAATTTTTGGGTTTGCTGACGGATTTACACCTTTGTTTCAAGATTTTTACCCTCTTTAAAAAATTTTAAGAAAATCCCACCATTAATGTCGGCTGTAGATCGCGAAAACCATTTTTTCACTATTTTTACTGTGACGTAAATTTACGTAAAAGGGTGTTCAATCATTGAAAAACAAAATTTCCTCACGTGACTTTTTTAAAAAACCCCTAAAAAAAATTTCAAACGGTTTCTAGGGGCTAATTTCAAAAATATTAAAATTTGGGGTTTAGTTAGGAGAAGAAAAGAAAATAATAATAAAAAATGACGTCCGTGAAAGCATATGACGTTTTTTTTTCACATAATTTTTTAAGACACCCGAGACTATAACTGACAAAATTTTAAAAATTTTTTATCCCCAAAAAGGGCATTTTTATAACTTTAAAAATTAAAGTCCTTGTTTTGAAATTTTGGGTCCGCCCTAATTTCTTGGACTTTTTGAAATTTTGAAAAACCGGACACCGGTTTTACCAATAAGAACGTAATATACACATTCTGGGAAAATTTGAGGGAAAACGGCCCCAAATAAAGGCTTGGACCCTGTACAAAATTTCGTTGTCCCTTTTCAAATTGGAGTTTAATGAGTCTTAGGCTTTCTGAAAATCATTTAAATCGAAATTTCAGGTTGAATTAATTTTTCTTTAAAATTTTTATTGCCCTTCGACAATTTTCAAATAAAAAAATACTCTTGTTAATAAATTTGAAATACTTTTTCATAAAAATGACGTTTAAAGTGACGGCATATACATTTATTTTTACAAAAAGTTTTAAACTCTTAGAGACCTATTTACTGAACAATTATCACTTTTTTTTTCTCAAATAGGACCGTTTTTTTTTGCAAATTTTTTTAAATTTTCGGGCCTTGGGTTTGAATCTTGGATTCCCCTATTTGAAAAACCCTGGGCTTTTCGAATTTTGAAAAACGGTTAAAAAGATGCACAACTAGAACTTTAAATACACATTTTGTGAAAAATTTTTATGAAAATCGGCCCCCCAATAATGGCTCTGGACCCTGTACAAACTTTCGTAGTCAATTTCAAATGGGGAACGTCAATGACTTTATAGGCTTTTGAAAGTCTTTTAAAACGAAAAATTTTTGAACTGAAGCTGCCGGGCCCTTTAAATTTTTTTATTGCCCCTTTGAAAAAATTTTAAGTTTTGAAAAAATTTGTTTGAATTAGGGAAAATTTATTAAACATAAAAAGGGTCACGTGACGTCATAAAGAAATTTATTTTTACAAAAAGGTTTTAAAACTCCCAGAGACCCAAAACTTTAACCCCAAAATCATTTTCTATCTCAAAAAGGACCGATTTTAAAGAATTTGAAAATTTACACCTTGGGGAATTTTTTTGAATTTGGGAAACGCTATAGAAAACCCTTGGGCTTTTTGAAATTTTTAAAAAAGGACACCGGTTTCACAAACTAAAAACTTTAAAATACCATTCTGCAAAATTTGATGAAAATCGGTTCATAAACAAAGGGGTGTAGACCGCGTACAACCTTTTTTGCATATTTCCAGGGTGGGCGTCTTTTTACGTCATAGGGATATGAAAATCATTGAAATTAAATTTCGCGTTTGAAGCAGGGGCTTTAAATTTTTTATTGCCTTTCGACAATTTTTAAAATATAGAAATATTTTTGTTAAAAATTGAAAACATTTTTCATATAATGCGTCAGGTGACGTCCCTATGACATATATTTTTTACAAAATGTTTAAAAACTTCTAGGACCCATTTTACTTTACTAAATATTAAATTTCTTTCTTAAATTTGGGCCCAAATTTTTTAAGCATTTAAAAATTTTTCGACCTTTTGGTTTGAAACTTGGGTTCGCTATAGAACCATGGACTTTTGAATTTTTAAAAACGGACAAACCCGGGGTTTCACAACTAGAAACTTAAAATACAAAATTTGCGAAAATTTGATGAAAAAACGGTTTATAAACAATGGCTGTAACCGGTACAAACTTTTGTTTCCATTTCCGTGTGACTATATGACGTCAATTGGGATATGAAAAACATAGAAATCTAAATTTCAGCGTTTGAACCATGTGTCTTTAAAATTTTCCCTTGGCCCCTTTTGACAAATTTTTAAAAATATTGGGAAAAAAATTTTGTTAATATTAGAAATACATTATCATATTTAAAACTCACCCTGACGTCATTTGAATATATTTTCACAAAAAGTTTA
Source organism: Solen grandis (assembly GCA_021229015.1). Lineage (NCBI taxonomy): Eukaryota > Metazoa > Mollusca > Bivalvia > Adapedonta > Solenidae > Solen > Solen grandis. The sequence goes on along the minus strand of CM037786.1, from coordinate 39,008,788 downwards.
GAACTTCTAGAGACCTATTTTTACGACTAAATATCAACTTTCCCATCTTAAATTTGGAAAAAAATTTTTTAACCTTTAAAAATTTTTCGACCTTGGTTTGAAACTTGGATTCGCTATAAACCATGGACTTTTCGAAATTTTTAAAAAAAGGACCCGGGGTGCACAACTAGAACTTATTAAAAAACCCCAAAACTGTGGAAAAATTTGAAAGAAAAACGGTTCAAAAAACAATGGGGTAGACCGGTACAACTTTTGTAGCATATTTCAAATTTTTACCCTCATATGACTCATTGGCCTTTTGAAAATCATAGAAATAAAATTTCCTAAGGGACTAATAAGTCATAAAAATTTTTATCGTCCTAGGGTATTGCAACCCTAGAAAAATAAGCGTTTAGTTTTGGAAGAAAAAAAAAATAAATAATAAATAGGGTTTTATTTTGTTGATACAATGATAGGGCTTTCTGCTAAAATTGAAAAAAATTTAAATTAAATTTCCTGAGAAAGAAATTTTTATATTAAATTCTCCCAACCTTTTCTTTTTTTTTTTTTTGTATGGACCCTTTTTTTAGCTTTGACGTCCCTGCTCCTAGGGTGTGGAAATTCTTTTTTTTTGAAGCGCTTTAAACAAAATGTCGTAACTCTGAAATTTTTCATTATTCTGAACAACTGGATCATGTCAAAACATTTGGGCCCAAAAAGAAAAATTTAAAAAGTAAAGCTTTTGACGTCATATTGACGTCAAACTCAAAATATATGTAGAAAATTTTGCAGAATCTGCAAAAATGTGTAAGTTCAACTTTTTATTATCCTGAAGCTCTTTAAAACCTAAAATGGAAAATTTTTTGGTCCATTTTCGAAACTTATTTCAGCCCCAGAGCTTCGGCGGGTTTGAAAATTTTTTGTTAACTGGGCAGGGTATTTTCCCCCTTTGTTTCAAGAAATACCATCTTGAAAATTTTAAATTTAAAAACCGGGCCAAAAAAGGGAGAGTAGAGCGTGAACCACCATTTTTTACTATTTTAAACTGTGACGTCAATAAAGCATAGGGTTTAAGAAGCTTTTTTTCAAAAGGGCATACCTTTGCTGTCATAAACCCGAAATTTTCATTATTCTGAACAACAGGCATATGTCGAAAATTTATTACCCAAAATGAAAATTTTTGAAGTAAGCCTATGACGTCACATGCGTCATATGACCAAGACTCAAAATGTTTTTAGAAATTCTGCGAAAATGCAAAATGTGTAAGTTTCAACTTTTTTTTTTATCTTTCCGGGGCCCTTTAATTCCCAAAATGAAATTTTTTGGACTTATGTTGAATTTTTTTTTCAGCCACAGAAAATTCGGTTTTTGGAATTTCGGTTAGCTGACAGGATATGCACACCTTATTGTCAAGATGTACAATCTGTGAAAATTTGAAGAAATCCGACCATAAATGGTGGCTGTAGAGCGTGAACACCATTTTTCATTATTTTTAGCTCTGACGTCACATGACGTCAAAGGGTGCTGAAAATTCTTTTGTTCAAAAGCGTATACTTTACTTTCATAACTCTGAAATTTTCATTATTCTGAACAACTGGCATCTTTGTCGAAATCATTGCCCTAATATGAAAATTAAGAAGTATGCTTATGACGTCACATGACGTCCTATGACATCACGACTCAAAATATATGTAGAAAATTCTGCAGACGGCAAACTGTGTAAAGTTTCAACTTTCTGTCTCATTCTGAAGCTCTTTAATCCTAAAATGAAATTTTCGGTCCTATGTTCGAATCTTATATCAGCCACAGAACTTCGGTCTTTCGGAAATTTCGGTTAGCTGACAGGATATGCACACCTTAGTTTCAAGATGTACCATCTGTGAAATTTGAAGAAAATCGACCATAAATGACGGCTGTAGAGCGCAAACACCATTTTTCACTATTTTTAGCTGTGACGTCATGTGACGTCATAGGGTGCTGAAGATGCTTTTGTTTCAAAAGCGCATACGTTAGTTTCATAACTCTGAAGTTTTCATTATTCTGAACAAACTGGCATCATGTCGAAATCATTGCCTAATATGAAAATTAAGAAGTATGCTTTATGACGTCACATGACGTCATATGACGTTCCGACTCCAAAATTTTGTAGAAATTTTGCAGAACTGCAAACTGTGTAAATTTCAACTTTCTATCTCATCCTGAAGCTCTTTAATCCTAAAATGAAATTTTTCGGTCCTATGTTCGAATCTTATTTCAGCCACAGAACTTCGGCCCTTTCGGAATTTCGGTTAGCTGACAGGATATGCACACCTTTGATTCAAGATGTACCATCTGTGAAAATTTGAAGAAAATCCGACCATAAATGACGGCTGTAGAGCGCGAACACCATTTTTCACTATTTTTAGCTGTGACGTCATGTGACGTCATAGGGTGCTGAAAATCATTGAAATCAAAATTTCCTCACGTGACTAATAAGCCATAAAAAATTTCATTGTCCTAGGACTATTGCAACATATTAAAATAAGCGTTTAGTTAGGAAGAAGAAAAGAATAATAATAATAATAACTAGATTTCATTCGTTGATACGAATGATAGGACTTTCTGCTACATTTGTTAAACACTTAAAAGCTAAAAAAGTAAAAGGATATGAAAATTCCAGCCTTTAACTTGCTTTTGTATGGCCATACTTAAATAAACTTTGAAAAATATAACCGTTTAACTTGGAGGATATGGCAAAAGTAACTGAAATCATTTTTTATATCGATTTATTTTAACTTGGACTATTTGTATAATCTATGTTACAAATCAAATTTATTTAAAATGCTTACAATTCGAATTTCATCCTGTAATAATTGCCGAAGACAGCGTAAAAGCTTGTGTAGACAGCGTCAAGTTTGATGTCATGTGACATCATAGGCATTAGAAAATCAATGAAATGAAATATTAAGTATCGTGAATATATCAAGTACTTTTTCATGCTCCTTACAACTTTGCAACATATAGAAATTAACGCATAGATATATTAACATTCTTTTTGACCTCATGACGTCAAATGACGTTAATCCTCACAGAATATGAATAAGTCTCAAAGACTAATATTCAGTCCAAATATCAACTTTCTAAATCATCTGGAAGCGATTTTAATATGTATTTGAAATTTGACGTCAATGGTTCGAAACATGGATTCGCCATAGAACCATTGCTTTTTCGAATTTGTAAAACAGGACCGGGATACACATATAGAGCGTTACATATACATTCTGTGAAATTTTGATGAAAATCGGTCCAAAAATAATGGCTGTACACCGCGTAAAACCTTTTTGTCCTGACGTCAAATCTTACGTGATATAACGTCACATTAATATGAATTACATTGCATTCTAAAGCACATGGATTGATGTACATACCATTAGATTTCCATGGTCCTGGAAAGTAAACAACATATTTAAATTAACGCGTATATATCAGAAATTATTTTTGACCTTATGACGTCATATGACGTCATGTGACGTTCATCTTCATAGAATGTAAAGCACTCTTGGAGAGTTATATACTATCCAAATATAATATTATACTTCTAACTCATCTGGAAACGATTTTATACGTATTTGAAATTTGACGTCAATGGTTCGAATTTTGGATCCGCCATGAAACCTTTGCATTTCGAATTTGGAAAAACGGACACCGGAATGTACAACTAGACTTTAACATACACATTCTGTGAAATATTAATGAAAATCGGCCCAGAAATAATGGCTGTAGACCGCGTACAAGCATTTTTAAACGACGTCAAGTTTGACGTCAAAACTCGTCATAGTCAAATGAAAATTATTGAAATGGAAACAGTTCTATCTGAAGCATATGCTTTTAAATTTTCAAGGTGCTCGGACGTAAACAACATATAAAAATTAACACATAAAAATTAGAAATTACCTTTCACCTCATGACGTCATATGACGTCATATGACGTTCATCTTCAGAGAATGTAAAGAAACCCTTGAGATTTATATTCTGTCCAAATATCATCTTTCTAGCTCATTTGTAAGCGATTTTATACGCATTTGAAATTTGACGTCAATGGTTCGAATTTGGTTGCCATAGAATATTGCATTTTCGAATTTTGAAAAGCGGACACCGGAAGGCACAACTAGAGCCTAACATACGCATTCTGTGAAATTATGATGAAAATCGGCCCAGAAATAATGGCTGTAGACCGCGTACAAACATTTTTAGACGACGTCAAGTTTGACGTCAAAGCACGTCATAGTCAAATGAAAATTATTGAAATGCAAACAATTCTATCTGAAGCATATGCTGTTAAATTTTCAAGGTGCTCGGGCTTGTACAACATATAAAAATTAACACGTAAATATTAGAAATTACCTTTCACCTCATGACGTCATATGACGTCATATGACGTTCATCTTCAGAGAATGTGAAGAAACCCTTGAGACTTATATTCTGTCCAAATATCATCTTTCTAGCTCATTTGTAAGCGATTTTATACGCATTTGAAATTTGACGTCAATGGTTCGAATCTTGGATTCGCCATAGAACCATTGCCTTTTCGAATTTTGAAAAACGGACACCGGAAGGCACAACTAGAGCCTAACATACACATCCTGTGAAGTTTTGATGAAAATCGGTCCAGAAATGATGGCTGTAGACCGCGTACAATCTTTTTCACCTGACGTCAAATCTGACGTTATGTGACGTCATATAAATATGATATTCATTGCATCCGGAAGGTCATGGTTTGAAATATATGCCATACAATTTTCATTGTTCTGAGTCAATGGCAACATATCGAAATTAACACAAATATAAGAGGAAGAAAAAAAGAATAATAAGAAGAAGAACTAGATGTCATTCGTGAAAACGAATGATAGGACTTTCTGCAAGCTGTGTTAATGCAAAAAGCAGGAGATAGAAGTTTCATGTAATGACTCACCTCTGGTAGTATTTCATGTTCATGCTGAACAATTGAAATTATATTCCGAAATTAGTGCAAATGAGAAGAACTAAGTATTAGTCTGTGACGTCACATGACGTCATATGACGTCATAACTCTAAACATATGTAGAAATTCTGCAGAACTGCAAACTGTTTATGTTTCAACCTTCTATCTCATCCTGAAGCTCTCTAATCCTAAAATGAAATTTTCGGTCCAATGTTCGAATCTTATTTCAGCCACACAACTTCGGTCTTTCGGAATTTCGGTTAGCTGACAGGATATGCACACTTAACTTTCAAGATGTACCATCTGTGAAAATTTGAAGAAAATCTGACAATAAATGACGGCTGTAGAGTGCGAACACCATTTTTCATTGTTTTTTGCTGTGACGTCATGTGACGTCATAGGGTGCTGAAGATGCTTTTGTTCAAAAGCACATACCTTGCTTTCAGAACTCTGAAATTTTCATTATTCTGAACAACTGGCATCATGTCGAAATCATTGCCCTGAAATGAAAATTAAGAAGTATGCTTATGACGTCACATGACGTCATATGACGTCACGACTCAAAATATTTGTAGAAATTCTGCAGAACTGCAAACTGTGTAAGTTTCAACTTTCTATCTCATCCTGCAGCTCTTTAATTCTAAAATGAAATTTTCGGTCCTATGTTCGAATCTTATTTCAGCCACAGAACTTCGGTCTTTCGGAATTTCGGTTAGCTGACAAGATATGCACACCTTAGTTTCAAGATGTACCATCTGTGAAAATTTGAAGAAAATCCGACCATAAATGACGGCTGTAGAGCGCGAACACCATTTTTCACTATTTTTAGCTGTGACGTCATGTGACGTCATAGGGTGCTGAAAATCATTGAAATCAAAATTTCCTCACGTGACTAATAAGCCATAAAAATTTCATCGTCCTAGGACTATTGCAACATATAAAAATAAGCGTTTAGTTAGGAAGAAGAAAAGAATAATAATAATAACTAGATGTCATTCGTGAAAACGAATGATAGGACTTTCTGCAAGCTGTGTTAATGCAAAAAGCAGGAGATAGAAGTTTCATGTAATGACTCACCTCTGGTAGTATTTCATGTTCATGCTGAACAATTGACATTATATTCCGAAATCAGTGCAAATGATAAGAACTAAGTATTAGTCTGTGACGTAACATGATGTCATATGACGTAAGGACATGACTGCAAACTTGATTTCTAGTTTAAAGGTCCTATGTTCGAATCTTACTTCAGCCACAATACTTCGGTTTTTAGGAATTAAGGTTAGCTGACAAAATATTCAGACCTTAGTTGCAAAATGTACCATCTCTAAAAATTTGAAGAAAATCTTATCATAAATGGCGGCTGTAGAGCGCAAATACCATTTTTCACTATTTTCAGCTCTGACGTCAGGTGACGTCATAGGGTGCTGAAAATACTGTTGCTAAAAAGCGCATATTTTACTGCAATAACTCTGAAATTTTCATTATTCTGAACAACTGGCATCATGTCGAAATCATTGCCCCAAATTAAAATTAAGTGGTATGCTTATGACGTCCTATGACGTCACGATTCAAAAAATTTGTAGAAATGCTGCAGAACTGCAAACTGTGTAAGTTTCAACTTTCTATCTCATCCTGAAGTTCTTTAATCCTAAAATGAAATTTTCGGTCTTATGTTCGAGTCTTTTTTTCAGCAACAGAACTTCGGTTTTTCGGAATTTCGGTTAGCTGACAGGATATGAACACCTTAGTTTCAAGATGTACAATCTGTAAAAATTTGAAGAAAATCCGACCATAAATGGCGGCTGTAGAGCGTTAACACCATTTTTCACTATTTTTAGCTCAGACGTCACATGACGTCATTTTTCATTATTCTGAACAACTGGCATCATGTCGAAATCATTGCTCTAAAATGAAAATTAAGAAGTATGCTTATGACGTCACATGACGACATTTGACGTCACGACTCTAAATATGTTAAGAAATTATGAAGAACTGCAAACTGTATAAGTTTCAACTTTCTATTTCATCCTGAAGCTCTTTAATCCTAAAATGAAATTTTCGGTCCTATGTTCGAATCTTATTTCAGCCACAGAACTTCGGTATTTCGGAATTTCTGTTAGCTGACATGATATGCACACCTTAGTTTCAAGATGTACAATCTGTAAAAATTTGAAGAAAATCCGACCATAAATGGCGGCTGTAGAGCGTGAACACCATTTTTCACTATTTTTAGCTCTGACGTCACATGACGTCAAAGGGTGCTGATAATACTTTTGTTCAAAAGCGTATACTTTACTTTCAGAACTCTGAAATTTTCATTATTCTGAACAACTGGCATCATGTCGAAATCATTGCCCTAATATGAAAATTAAGAAGTATGCTTATGACGTTATATGACGTCATATGACGTCAGAACTCAAAATATATGTAGAAATTCTGTCGCACTACAAACTGTGTAAGTTTCAACTTTCTGTCTCATTCTGAAGCTCTTTAATCCTAAAAGCAAACGTTAGTTCCATAAATGACGGCTGTAGAGCGCTAACACCATTTTTCACTATTTTTAGCTGTGACGTCATGTGACGTCATAGGGTGCTGAAGATGCTTTTGTTCAAAAGCGCATACGTTAGTTTCATAACGCTGAAATTTTCATTATTCTGAACAACTGGCATCATGTCGAAATCATTGCCCTAATATGAAAATTAAGAAGTATGCTTATGACGTCACATGACGTCATATGACGTTCCGACTCCAAAAATTTGTAGAAATTTTGCAGAACTGCAAACTGTGTAAGTTTCAACTTTCTATCTCATCCTGAAGCTCTTTAATCCTAAAATGAAATTTTCGGTCCTATGTTCGAATCTTATTTCAGCCACAGAACTTCGGTCTTTCGGAATTTCGGTTAGCTGACAGGATATGCACACCTTTGATTCAAGATGTACCATCTGTGAAAATTTGAAGAAAATCCGACCATAAATGACGGCTGTAGAGCGCGAACACCATTGTTCACTATTTTAAGCTGTGACGTCATGTGACGTCATAGGGTGCTGAAGATGCTTTTGTTCAAAAGCGCATACTTTACTTTCATAACTCTGAAATTTTCATTATTCTGAACAACTGGCATCATGTCGAAATCATTGCCCTAAAATGAAAATTAAGAAGTATGCTTATGACGTCACATGACGCCATATGACGTTCTGACTGAAAATATTTGTAGAAATTCTGCAGAACTGCAAACTGTGTAAGTTTCAACTTTCTATCTCATCCTGAAGCTCTTTAATCCTAAAATGAAATTTTCGGTCCTATGTTCGAATCTTATTTCAGCCACAGAACTTCGGTCTTTCGGAATTTCGGTTAGCTGACAGGATGTGCACACCTTTGATTCAAGATGTACCATCTGTAAAAATTTGAAGAAAATCCGACCATAACTGACGGCTGTAGAGCGCGAACACCATTTTTCACTATTTTTAGCTGTGACGTCATGTGACGTCATAGGGTGCTGAAAATCATTGAAATCAAAATTTCCTCACGTGGCTAATAAGCCATAAAAATTTCATCGTCCTAGGTCCATTGCAACATATTAAAATAAGCGTTTAGTTAGGAAGAAGAAAAGAATAATAATAATAATAATAATAATAATAAACAGTACAAACCCAATAGGACTTTCTGCTTTAGGCAGAAAGTCCTAATAAAAAACATAACAAACCCAATAGGACTTTCTGCCGAAAGGGCAGAAAGTCCTAATAATAAAAAACAGTACAAACCCAATAGGACTTTCTGCCGAAAGGGCAGAAAGTCCTAATAAACAAAAACCCATAGGACTTTCTGCTTAGGCAGAAAGTCCTAATAATAACTAGATGTCATTCGTTTAAACTTTCTGCAACATCTGCTTTATATTGTATATATATAGAAGATGACATAATAGATAATCTGTCCAAATTGCAACTTTCTATCTCCTCTATTTCTATATAAAATAGCACAAATAGAACACATTCTGTGAATTTTAATAAAAGTCCGCCCATATCTTGCACATGTAGTTTACATACAAAATTTATACTATGTCATATGACATGAAAGAAAAATGAAACAGTGTTCAAATGTAAGTTTCTAACTTTCATCACACATAGAATTTCATCACTCCAGCTCAGTTGTAACCTTGTTTAATTTTAGCCTCAGTAGGAAGAAGTATTGAATATTTGTATAGTGCTATATCCTTTCGACACCTGTAACGTAGTTAAACGTATTTAGCGATTTTGGCGTGTTTGGGCTTCCGTAGTTTTGCCATAAATTCCTGGAATTTCGAACTATGGTGATATTTTGAAAGGGAACATCCCAGCCTACAAACTGATGCAATATGAATATCGTTAGCATAACAATGCAGTTTTTAGATGGTCTAAAATGTTGGGCTGCGTGTGAATTTTTCAAGGCTTGCAAACTGCTCGCTAGCTACATAGTGTTGCAAATACGGATTTTTGTCTTGTGCCGTTGTACATGCTTATTTTGGAAACAGTCAACATTCGACAAAAAAAAATAATCAAGATATAGCCCATCAATTGCAATTTGATTTTTTTTCTTTTTTTTTTTTTTTTTTTTAATTTTTAATCAATAAATTTGGTACCGTTAGAAAGTTCTTAAAACATGCTACATTTTATACGCATAATGTATAAACTTATCTTCAGTCGTTTCTGAGATATTGACTGTTAACAGCATAAGAAGAAAACAGCATATTATCAGCAAAATTAGCTTCATTTCATTTAGTTTTTTTTGCTTATAACTTTGTATTGCGTAAACCAATTTTAATAAACTAAATATCTTTGGAAATGTCAATTATTCAGCTATAATTTTTATTCATACATAATTTTACAAAAATCGATATTTATTGAGATATGGCTACATATATGCAGTAGGGGTGAAATCAAAATTTCCTCACGTGCCTAATAACCCATAAAAATTTCATCGTCCTAGGACTATTGCAACATATTAAAATAAGCGTTTAGGAAGAAGAAAAGAATAATAATAATAAACAAATGACGTCACGTGACGTCATATGACGTTTATTTTCACATAATTGTTAAGACACCCAGAGACCTACTAACTGACAAAATTTCAACATTCTATCTCAAATAGGACAGTTTTTATAAGCATTTAAATATTGACGTCATTGGTTCGAATCTTGGATCCGCCATATATGCTTGGACTTTTCGAATTTTGAAAAACGGACACCGGTATACACAATAAGAACGTAATATACACACTCTGTGAAAATTTGATGAAAATCGGCCCATTAATAATGGCTCTGGACCGTGTACAAACTTTCGTAGTCAATTTCAAATGTGACGTCATATGACGTCATAGGCTTCTGAAAATCATTGAAATCGAAATATCAGCATCTGAAGGTTGCGGCATTAAATTTTCATTGCACTTCGAAAATTTCAACATATAGAAAAACTTGTTAGAATTAAGAAATTCATTATCATATAATGACGTCACGTGACGTCATATGACATTTATTTTCACAAAATGTTTAAGACTCCCAGAGACCTATATACTGACCCAATATCATTTTTTCTATCTCAAATAGGACCGCGTACAAACTTTTGTTGCATAAACCTTGGATTTCGAATTTGAAAAACGGAACCGGGATGCACAACTAAAACTTAATATACACATTCTTGAAAATTTGATGAAAATCGGTTCATAAACAATGGCTCTGGACCGCGTACAAACTTTTGTTGCATATTTCAAGTGTAAAGTCATATGACGTCATAGGCACATGAAAATCATAGAAATCAAACTTTTAGCAATTGAAGCATGTGTCATTAAATTTTCATTGCCCTTCGACAATTTCAACATATAGAAATACTCTTGTTAATATTAGAAATACAATATCTTATAATGACGTCACGTGACGTCATATGACATTTATTTTCACAAAATGTTTAAAACTTCTAGAGACCTATATACTGACTAAATATCAACTTTCTATCTTAAATAGGACAGATTTTATAAGCATTTAAAAAATTTACGACCTTGGTTCGAATCTTGGATTCGCTATAGAACCATGGACTTTTCGAATTTTGAAAAACAAACACCGGGATGCACAACTAGAACTTAATATACACAATCTGTGAAAATGTGATGAAAATCGGTTCACAAACAATGGCTGTAGACCGCGTACAAACTTTTGTAGCATATTTCAAATGTGACGTCATATGACGTCATAGGCATATGAAAATCATAGAAATCAAAATTTCATCACATCAAGTATAAGCCATTAAAATTTCATGGCCCTGGGACCATTGCAACATGCTTAAATTAACGCTCAGTTTGGAAGAAAAAAAGAATAAGAAAATAAAAAAACATAACAAACCCAATAGGACTTTCTGCTTTAGGCAGAAAGTCCTAATAATAAACATAACAAACCCAATAGGACTTTCTGCTTTAGGCAGAAAGTCCTAACTAGATTTCGTTTGTCCCGAACAAACGATAGGGCTTTCTGCTCTAGTGACCTTAGTGTCATTTTGACCTTGACCTTTGACTTCATTACCTCATTATCATAAATGTCATATACAGGCCGTGTGCAATGTCCCCATCAAGTTTCACAGACATGGGCTTATTTCTTCTCAAGTTATAAATAAAAAAAAAAATATTTTATATTAAGTTTCACTTTGATCCAGACCTTTGACCTAATGACCTCAGAATTTAAAAAGGGTCGTGAACTTGCCATGGACAATGTCCATAACAACTTTTGCAAACTTAGGCTTATTCATTCTCTAGGAATTCGGTGGACAAGGGTTTTTAGATTAAATGTCACTGTGACCTTGACTTTTGATCGAATGCCCTCAAAATCATTAGGGGTCTTCAAGTGACAAAGGGCAATTTCTCTACTATGCTTCCAAAACCTATGCTTATTCCTTCTCAATATATTGTGCAGACAAGGAAATTAAACTAAGTGGCAATGTGAATTTGACCTTTGATCGTTCGGATCTAGGGTAACCAACCCAATATCCGCCTTCTTTCCTTACTTCAAATTGCTAGATTTTCGTATACAAGCCCTCATCCGAAAAAAACATGAATAACTGCCATGTTTTTTTGACGGAATCACTTGAATGTTTCAGGACTTTTTGCGCATCGTAGGTCTCGGCATTCGTACAAATTTCAACTTCATACAACAACTTGCCGATTTTATATATTTTTTTTTTTTTTTAATAATTCTTGCTTAAATATGCATATCGTCACAATCACGTTATCACAATCACAATTGACTTTGTCAAAGTCGTAGGTCACAATATACAGGCCGTGGGCAATGTCCCTAACAAGTTTCACAGACATAGGCTTATTCCTTCTCAAGTAATATATAAAAACTATTTTGTTCTTGCCAAACTCAAGTGTGATATATACAGAAAAACTGTTCTCTAACGTCCCATATTTATAGCCAAATGTAACAAGGTGAGTAAAATGTACACACACGACTGGGGGACCCTAGGGGTTAGAGTGGGGACCCCTTTATTACGGAGCAAGTGCTATACAGACTGAGCTACCACACCCTTTACACAAATATAACACTAAAATGTTACTTATAGGCCATTACATACTCCCTCGCCTCTTTGGAATTTTTCCCAAATTCACCGGACAGAACAAATTGATATGTTCATGACAAATCCAAGGGTGATTATACTTGAGAACTATACTGTACCAGCCCTACGTTTAGTGCCCAATGTAACCAGATGAGAAACATGTGCAGCCAGATCAGACTCGAACCAAGGACCTGAACGAGTACCATACAGATTGGAATGCTTACTCAAAACTCATGGCGACAAGGGTATGTGCCGAAGCCTTGTGAAGCTAATATGATTAAGTGGTTATGGTTACTACATGTATTATAAGTAAGAAAGGAAATTTGAAATTAAAACATCTGTTGAAAAGTTGAGTTAGTACCTAAAACAAAAGCCCAAAATATGAAAATAAATAAAAGAAGTGTCCACATCTTGTGCATATGTTTTGATTTAAGGCTTTATATATTGCTATATATCGCAATTTTAGGTTCGAATATTGCAAAATCATCATGTTTATTTTTCATCTCGTTCATTTTACTCAGCAATACTCTTAACAAAATTAATGGTTTAACATTTCTTTCAAGCCAGTAAACATCGCCTAAAGAATACAACATGTAACAATGTCCTTGCAAAATTACAAATTGAGTTTAGTGCCAAACTATTGTAAGGGATTTTTATTAATTTGAAGTAACACTATTTTTGCACCAAGCCATGAAACGCTACAGGTTGAAGTTCTCTATACATGCATTCAAAACTAGAGTAGATTGGCCTGATATTGTCATGTCCGGGTGCAGGATTGCTCTGAAAAACGAAGGTAGAGTTATAAAGTGCAAACTGATCACTACCTGGGAAGAAATATATCCAGGTTGGACCTTCCCAGCCATTTCCTTAGATACAATAATACCCTATATAGCTTGCTGGGTGAACAGAGTTATGACGATTTGCTTCACATCAACGAAAAGTAAAACATTATTATAATCTTCTCAAGCATGCAAACATGTTGCAAGTAATACAATGACGAACATGCAATTTATGTAAACGTATCTGTTCGGGAGTTATTTGAAACCTATGAAATCACCTGCTGCATGGAGTGAGGCGTATTTTGCATTCAAGTATTATAGTAATGTATATTTCTACAGCGTGTAAAAAAGCATACCTAAGTGAGAAGACTGAATTTGAAATGTACAACTTATAATTTGTACATGTCTTTCAACTGCCATTTTATGACATAACAATACATTAAGTGTTATAGATCTGTTAAAATTATGCCCACATTGAAAAAGCCATTATCAAAAAATATGTCGGTAAATTAGAACATAACAGATTAACATTGTGGCATCAAAATGATTATATAGTTGACAGAACAAAATAGATAGATATGTAGTACAGAAATGATGACTCGGGAACGCACGTCAGTTCTGAAAAAGGAAAATTTTCGTATTAATTGAACAATTGTTTTAATGCCTTAATCAATGGCAGATTAAGTCGTTTTGAGGAATGAAAAAGTGGCATAGTGGTTATAGCCACAGATAGAATACCACGTAGCCCCGCACCGCTGTTTGTTCGAGTTTCGGTAGGTTTAATGTGAGGAAGCCATGCAGCGGTCTTGTGGTAGGTCCAGCGCATCAGTGTAAGCAGATGTCTTCCCCCACCTGTATATATATATATATATATATATATATATAGCTTGATTGTATAACAATGCCCTGCGCCTAGTTTGTTATTAGCTGATTCAGTTGTAGTTGGACAAAATAAAGATCAATGTGAGAAAAAAACTACAACACTGTTTTAGGCGCCAATTAATTATACATGTGTATATTGTAAAAGGAGGAAAAACATACCCAAATTAATTTTTATACTTGCTTGGGGTTAGAATCAGAAAAAAACATCCAGAATTGCTTAATTTTAAATTTTAAAAGAGCAAAATCGATATAACCGTTACAAATGAAGTTTAATTATGCTAAGTTTACAAATGAGATAGGGCCTCCTTGGTTTGGGTGAGTAGTTGAATTAAAGCGTCCTTTACGTCCTCTACGACTCTTACCTTCGGCAAACAACAACAACAACAACTACAAGAACAACAACAATAAAGTAATAACAACTAAAAAATGCCGGAGACGCACGATTAAAAATATCCGTGTCTCCGGTTATGATCGAGCACATAATTCGTTGCCCAATAATCATGACGTGTTGTCTGTAATTTAGACATTTGTGGTCTTGTCTATCATGCCGTAGACAAGTGGCATGAAACCGGAACCACATCCAGTTACATGAACCTGACTCTGGGCCAACCAGCTATCTTTGTTTAATGAGCGCTAGGTACAAGGAAGACATAAAGAACTCCTTTAACTGCTTTGGTATGTCGCTGCAGGGAATCGAACCCATAACCTCTCGGTTATTGTGCGGAAGCTATAACAACTTGACCACCACAAAAAAGAGGGCCTAAATCTTCGAAACAGGAGCGGCGCGTGTGTTAGTTTTGTGACGGGATGTGTGTGTATAATCCGACATGATCAGGGACAGAGTGTTGTAATATTTAACACAAAATTAAAATATTCAATATTGAGTTTTATAAAGTAAAATTTATCTTTGTTTTCACCAAGAGGATGGATTACGTTATCAACCTGGTTTTTAATCAATAAAAATACTTTTTTATTTGTTTGGATAAAGAATTGGTTGGAAAAATATTGAATAGGTATTACTTTTTAAAATCTCCTATGTGTACATGTTGAGAAAGGTGAGAAAAGAGAGATGATATGTTAAAAAAATAGAGAAATAGAGAGTTGCATTTCAACGAAGATGCTATCGTTTTTGTAGATGCTTTCTTGCATTGATCAGTCCTTGAAATTAAAGTCTTATTAGACACTTAAATGTGAAACTTAGAACAGTGAGTATTATTTCAACCAATCCTTATGTTTTGTTACTTTTGAAAGTTTACACCAAATTATTGTTAAGCCAAATTGATTATACTCGTATTTTGGCACATTTTCACTCTTGAGATGGCTGATATTATACAAAATGACTTTATGAGAAGCCGAGCGACCTCTTATTTACGATACCACGGAGGCAGTTACCGATTACAAGCGACTTTTCTCAGCTATGCATTCTTCTGGTTAGTCACTGATTCCAAATTCGACTATACATATATCATGATGGGTGGTCCTATTTTCTGAAGAATAATGACCCGGGCAAATATCTGATACATATCATCTGGTGGGGGGTGAGATTCAGGGATCACAATTTCTGATGAATAATAACCGGGGTCGATATCTTATACATATCATATCACGTGGGGGGGGTCACTTTTTCCAAAGAATAATGACCCGGGCCAATCTTATATATATCGTCAAAGGGGGTCGCAATTTCTGAAAATAAAGACCGGGATCAATATCTGATACATATCGATGCAGGAGAAGAATGATGACCGGAGTCAATATCTTATAGATATCATCGAGGGTAATTTATTTCAAAGTTATCATTTTATAGAAAGGGGATCATTTTCTCTGAAGAATAATGACCGGAAGTGTATATTCTTGAGATATCATCGAGGGAGTTATTATTCTTAAAGGAGGGTGTCAGTATTTTATAGAAAGGGGGTCACTTTTTCTGAAAAATTATGACCGGGGGTCATTATTCTATGGGGGTCACTTTACTTCGTTACATCGGGCGTATACAATAAAGCATATGTGTATTTCTTTGATTTGGCAATCGTTGTCGAATTGAAAAACATCTAACATAATTTCATAATCCAGTATGCGCGGTAACCAATGTAGAATACTTTTTAGACAAAATAAATCATAATCTACTAGAAGTCGTTTGTTTAAGATACAAACGAAACGGCTTTCCGTTTGCTTATTTCAAAGGTATTGAATATATAAGTTATTAAAAAAAATGGAATAACGATGAACAATAATGTATGATTTAATGCGGAAATCATTTTTATCATAAATATATACTTATGTTCAAAAATAAGCTTTAAATCTTTTTTTTCTTTTTTTCATTTTCATCTTCTTAAGAAGATATTGAGAAGGCATACAAATAGATCTTATTTGATTACGCATCCGTTTACTATCATGCAGAAAAAAACAAACAAAACAAAACAAAACAAAAAAAAAACAAAAAAACAAAAACAAAAAAAAAACAGGAACATTTTAAGATGATAATACTTTCCTCAAGAAATTTTTTCCCACGTTATTCAATCGATTTAAAAGTTTTTATTTTTTTTAATTAATATCTTTTTCTTCGTAAGTATATGACTTAACAAATATTCATTGCAATTTGATCCACATAATTGAAATTGTAAGAAACAACAAAAATATTTTGAAATCAATGACTTTTAACCTTCAAATTAATTGAGATTTACATTTGCAAAGATAGATGGAAACAAGGGCAGAGGTGTAAGCAAAATCGTGAAAATATTTCTTTGTAATTAACGTTATTAACGTCTAGAAACTTTCAACAACTCATTTGCTTTATATATTTGCTTATTTTTACAGATATAGAAACAGAAACCATAAAAACATTTAGAAAACATAACAAATCGATAGGTAGATATACATGTATTTGTCATTTTCTTCAGGTTTGCGGAAAGCCGTGATAGTAAATGCAATAAGTTTTCCGTATAGGTTTTCTGGCTCTAGTATAACTATACTAATTCACCGTAAATGCGACTCATTTACTCAAAAACGTATCACAATTCACTACTCAACGCAGTCACTCTTTCCTGCAAAAGGACAGTCCGACCTTGCTCAACCAACCAAAAGACCGCTTTCATTCCTTTCTTTAAATTAATAGTTTTTCATGATTTAGCCCTTTTACGAAAAACATGAATAAGTTTTGATAACGTAATCACTTGAAATTTTCTGGACTTTTGCACATTTTAAGGTACGGCAATATTTCTTATTTAAAGTTAAATATACCAATCTTATGATCTTTTTAATATATCACAAATCAATGTTTGTCATGAACAAGTGACACAACATAAATTTCTTAAGGTAATGCTTAAGATTGGCATTAATACTTGTGACGCTGGAGCGCGAATACAAATTGAAATGAATGTTTTTATATTTCAACGACGTCAAAGTCAAGTGACTAAAACTATCCTTTTTTTCAATGACATATCATTCTAACGTTCTATTAATCCAGAAAAAAATTATCTTCGACAATGCGAACAGGTTTGTTTTCACATTTTCAAGTAGGCATTTCATCAAACATGAATAACTGCCATGTTTGATGACGTAATCACTTGAAATTTTGAAGACCTTATGAACGTACTAAGTTTCGACATTTTTTTAAATTTTAAGTTCATTGGTCAAATTAGCGATTTTATATGATTTTTTAAAATAATGCTTGCTTTAGTATGCATGACGTCATAACCACGTGACAAAACAAACATTTCTTGCAGTATGCATCATTTCAATTTTAACTCTATCAATTCTAGAGATTTAATTAAGATTGACTCAAAATTCATGATACCAGAACGAGAGAAATCTTTAAAAAGAAATGCATTTTGTCTTTTTGATGACGTCATAACCTCGTGGCTTAAGAGACAATCATTTAAAAAACAGAATGTAAACCTCTATGCGATATGCTGCCCAATTTTCATACTTCTAACACATCAGGGGGCTTTGTAACAGTTAAACTTAATTTTTGGACCAAAGTTCGAAACTCGGTATTGCCATGAAATCTTATTTTTTTTCGAATTTGGAAATTTGAATGCCAAGGTGCACATCTACATCCTAAAATACATCTTCTGTATAAATAATAAGATAATCGGACAAAATTGAAGGCTCAAAGAGCGCAAAGAAACTTTTGAAGCTGACGTCAAATATGACGTCATATGACGCCAATGAAAATTGAAATGATCGAATGTATAAAAAGATAATAAAATCCCGATATATATCTTTTTTGAAAAATTGAAGAAGATCCGCCTGTTATGAGATTGAGTGATTTAATTTATCAAATTATGACCCCTTTTGAACTTAAGCATTTTGATTAAAGTAAAGCGTCAATAATAAGCTTTGGAATAGTCTAGTGTGCTGTCTTACGGACAACTCTTGTTGTTCTTTGCAAATATCATTTATATTCATAATTCCTTGATTACTTACCCGCATCATTTGGCTTTTCATGTATTAGTTGCATGACACGTTATCATCACTCCAATTGTATATCAGGTCATATGAAGCACTATAACCTTTCGTAGCTCACCTGAGCACAACATGTTCAATGTGTGCTTTTGTAGTCACCTTGCGTCCGTCGTTATGCGTCGTCATCAATTTACTTTAAGACATAGCCTCTGAAACCACATGGTAGAAATTGATGAAACTTAGCATAAATGATCCTTGGTAGTCCTTTCATCAAAGACGTTAAAATGAATTTCATCCATTTAGAACTCTTGTTGCCATGGCAACCAACAGAATTTGATCTCATAAACTTAAAAGTGTTTCTCCTCTAAAACTAAGAATAGTAAGAATTTAATGTCGTTTGGCACAAATGGTTTAAATTATAGTGCTCTAACCATAAGCTAAAAT
The DNA here is from genome assembly GCA_021229015.1 of Solen grandis. Lineage (NCBI taxonomy): Eukaryota > Metazoa > Mollusca > Bivalvia > Adapedonta > Solenidae > Solen > Solen grandis. Next base: position 38,989,766 of record CM037786.1, on the reverse strand, counting down.
AAAATTGGATCCCTTAAAAATGAAACCCCTATGAGATCGGCTAAATTTCCTCATATACTCTATATAGAAAATTCAAATTCCTCCTCAAGGAATTTAATATTATTTGACAGAAACGGTCACTTCTTAGTGCTCTAACAAAATTTAAGAAATACAATTAATAACTTGAAAAATGAGGACTGCAGGGGCTAGACCCATTTCCTTTTATACCCCTGTACAGAACATTTCAAATATTTTTTCTATCAACCAAAAATTCAGAACTTCATGTCATTTGGTACCAATGGTCAACCCATAGTGCTCTACCAACTGCTAATTGCTAGAATAAAGTTGTTTCCTTGGAAAATGAGATTTCTCTATATAGAAAATGTCCAATTCTTCTGTCAAACATTTAGTCAGAATTTAATTTCATGAGTACAAATTTGTTCTACTAACATGCTTAAATAAAGTTGATTCCTTGAAATATGCGGTCTGCAGAATGATGATTGACTAGTATCTTGAGAATTTTGTATATGAATTTGAAGCAAAGCTGCTGGAGCTTACAAGGTAAAATCAAATGACCTGAATTGTTTTACTTAGGCTAATGATACTCTAGGGCCACCATGGCCCTCTTCTTTCATGATCAGATATAACAAAGACAAGGTGAGAATCGGGGGTATTAGTTGCCTTTAGCGATAACTCTAGCTATCGTCAGACATTATTTTGACCTAGCGTTTGGTGCACGTTTGCAAAACAAAATCTCATGTTACCGGAATGATTATACTTGCAAAGGTTTAGTGATATTTCAGAAATCCATGCTTTTATTTATAAACAATTCCATGACATGGCGTTAACTAATGCAGACGCTTCAAAACAAAACTCTCATATTACATAAATACTTTTACGGGTCAGGGTACTTTTCTATGTGTCTCAATGCTTCCCTGCCCAAAGGAGATTGAAATACTCTGGTATTGTAATGTCAATATAACCCACACATACTGCATGCTCATGTAAACTTTCTGTTCATTTAGAGTTATATATCTTAGGGTAACATTTTACTGGCTCGTGATAGCAACCTTAATCTTGAAATTTGGTTCATCTGTAAAATGTAAAAAAACAAAACAAAAAAAAAAAAACCGCATTGTTCTATTTGGTGGTTAATGGTTATATCGTTGTTGCTTCTATATTAAACAACGATGCTTACCTAAATATTTTAAAATTCTGGTAACAATAAATTCCTTTTTGTACCATCAGTGCACTAAAGAATACATGATTTTCAATATTACTTTTTAGTCATTAACGGAACGATGGTGCATCAGTGCATGTCTTACTGGCATCCTTGAGTGTAAATACAATGTACATACATTCTGCCATTTTGAAATATATGTCCTTGCTCGCCGCAAACATACGTGTGTATCTACTTCATGATTTGTATTGTAACGTATGCATTTGTTTCCACCCCAGAGACCCCTGAGATTATGCTCAATCAAGTTTGCACTATATGAATACATTGACACTGTAACGTATCCTCGCTGTGTATTATCAAATTACACGTAATCGTGACTGCACGTTTTTAAGGAATGTGAAAACAATGCACGCATCTCGGTCATATGGGCCACAAAAGATTTCACTTTTGAAACAGTACAAGAAATGAGACAACGTCGCCGAGAAAAATATGTCAAGGAGAAATATGCAAACTGGAATCGATTTTTTTTTTTTTTTATTCTTTATTTAATATATTTTTCTTCGTAAGCATATTACTAAACAAATATTCATTGCAATTTGACCCACAATGAAATTGTAAAGAAAAAAAAAAGTTTGAAATCCATGACTTTCAACCTTTAAATTGATTGAGTTTTACATTTGGAAAAATACATGGAAAGAAAGGCAGAGGTTTAAGCAAAATCATGAAAATACTTCTTATTTCTATATAATTAACGTTAAAAACGTCTTGAAACTTTCAACAATTCATTTGCTTATTATATTGGCTTATTTTTACAGATTTAGAAAAAGAAACCGTTATACATTTAGAAATCGTTAGGTAGAATGAATTACATGTATTTGTCATTTTCTTCAGGTTTGCAGAAAGCCGTGATAACAAATGCAATAAGATATCCGTATAGGTTTTCTGGCTCTAGTATAATTATACTATTCATCGTAAATGCGACTCATTTACTCAAAAACGTATCACAATTCACTATTTAACGCAGGCACTCATTCCTTGCAAAAGAACAATCGGATCTTGCTCAATCAAACCAATGACCACTGTCATTTCTTTCTTCAAATTAATAGATTTACATAGATTAGCCCTTTTACGAAAAACATGAATAAGTCATGTTTGATAACGTAATCACTTGAAATTTTCTGGACTTTTTGCGCATGTTAAGGTATGGCAATTTTACTTAATTATATCCAATCTTTTGATCTTTTTTTTAAAATATGTTGCTTACAAATCAATGTTGTCATAAACAAGTGAAACAACATAAATTCCCTTAGGTATGCTTAAGATTGGCATCATACTCATGACGCTAGAACGCGAATACATATTGAAATGAATGATTTTTTTTATATTTCAACGATGTCAAAATCAAGTGACTGAAGAAAAATATTACTTTTTTGCAAGGACATGTTCAGCTTACGTTATATAACTCAGAAAAAAAAATATCTTCGAGAACGCGAACAGGTTTGTTTTCAAGTAGGCATTCCATCAAACATGAATATCCGACATGTTTTGATGAAGTAATTACTTGAAATTTTGAAGACCTTATGAACGTACTAAGTTCGACATTTTTGAAAATTATAAATTCATTGGTCTAATTGGCGATTTTATATGATTTTTTTAAAATAATTTTGCTTTAGTATGCATGACGACATAACCACGTGACATTTTTTTTGCAGTATGCATCACTTCAATCTTTAAATATATCAATTCTGAAGATTTATTAAGACTGACTCAAAATTCAGGATACTAGAGCGAGAGAAGTCTTTAAAAAATGCTTTTTATCTTTTTGATGACGTCATAACCACGTGACTCAAAATAAAATGCAGAAAATAGAATGTAAACCTCTATGCCGATATGCTGTCCAATTTTCATGATTCAAACGAATCAGGGGGCTTTGTAACAGTTAAATTTAGTTTTTGGACCAAAGTTCGAAACCTGGTATTGCCATAAAATCTTAATCTTTCGATTTGGAAATTTAAATGCACATCTACACCCTAAAATACGTCTTCTGTAAAAATATCAAGATAATCGGACCAAAATTGAAGGCTCTAAAGCGCGAACAAACTTTTAAAGCTGGCGTCAAATATGACGTCATATGACGCCAATGAAAATTGAAAATGATAGAATGTATAAAAAGATAAATTCTTTTTAGCTGCAATTTCAATTTCATTAAAATTGACTTAAAATGTATGATGCCAGAGCGAGAGAAATCCTTGAAAAAATAGGATTTTGCCCTTTAAACGACGTCATAACCACGTGACTTAAAAGGTAATCTTTCAGAAAAAAGAAAGTAGACCTCTGGCCGATTAGCTGTCCAAATTTCATGCTTCTAACTCAATCAGTAGCCCTTGTAACATTAAATGATAGTTTTAGGATAAAAGTTCGAAACTCGGTTTTGCCATAAATACTTTAATTTTTCGAATTTGAAAATTTGAAAGGCAAGTGCACGTCTACATCATAACATACTTCTTTTGTGAAAATATCCAAGATAAAACGACTAAAAATAAAGGCTCCAGAGCGCGAACAAACTTTTGATGCTGACGTCAAATCTGACGTCATTTGACGTCATTTAAAATTAAAATGAAAGAACTTAAAAATTGAACTTTTTTTGTCGAGGCAATTTAATTTTCATGTTGCCCAGACGCTGGCAACATACTGAAATTAACTCTTGGATTTAGTTGGAAAATGAGGAATGATAATAATAATAAAGAAGAAACATAACAAACCCTATACGTTTTCCGCAGTTTGCGGAAAGCCGTAATAACACCAGTGTAGGGTATGCGATATCTAAAATGCAATCGAAAAGCGTCGAATTAAAAACTCGTGCTGCGGTGCACTAGGAAAACGTTTGGTGGGAGAGCACGGTTTATAAAATAAAACGAACACTTTATGTTCTGTAATGTACGGTGCTTAAAATAGACACGGAAGATATTTTTTATATTTCGTCGCCACGCAAATATAAGAAAAATACCGTCTTGCCACCGTAGCATTGAGCTTGACCATGTTTGCTTTTCAATGCTATTATTTCAAGTTCACGGAAAACAATAATAAAACAGTAATCACAGCCGAATTAATCACAGCTACAAAAACATACTGTTTCTTCTTCAACGACAAACGGTCCAACTGAGTGACGGAGTGGTTAGAGCAGAGCATACGTTCCGTAACCGGGGTCCGTGGATTCGATCCTCGGTTACGACATACCACAGTGGTTATAATGGTACATACTGGTATATCTCCATTTCGCTTGGCCCCCAGCACATTTAAGCGAGTTCCAGGACTGGTTGACCTAGTGTTAGGATAATGTGACTTTGTGTGGATCAAACCACTTATTTATACGGCATAATGTCGGAGTGAGGCAGCACTATATATCTCTCATGTTGGCAAAAGTCCCTATTGAAATGTGCTATGATCGCAAGACGTTCATCCCAAGCAAACAACAAACTACTACTTCTGCTACCAAATAACAACTGTCTGGTCTCTACTGTTGCAACTAATGTATATCTGTTACAGTAATGAACAAATGTATCTACTCGTAGCATTAAAACTCATAACAACACATGTCGCTTCTGAAACTACTATCTCTGTGTCACTTTGATCCTGACCTTTGACCAAATGACTTGAAAATTTAAAAAAAAAGATCGTGAAGTGGACATGGACAATGTCCCTTACAAGTTTCTCAAACTTAGGATTATTCATTCTCAAGGAATTCAACGGACAAGGATTTTTATATTAAATGTCACCGTGACTTTGACTTTTGACATAATGACCTCAAAATCAATATTGATCATCTACTATCCATGTCAACCACTCATCTACGTATGAAGACAGCACACATATTAGTTATCAAGTTATTGAGTGGACATTGATATGGCTAACGGATGGACATATGGACAAGCGCCTTATCATGATAAAGGCGTATTACTAAACTTGGTATTGTAAGAAAGCTCTAAGTGTTAATCCTGAAGAAATCATATTTTTTTATTCAAAATTCATGAAACTTCAGCGTTTCAATTTCGTTTAAAGTACACTTTTCGCCTTTCTGCCATAACTCAACCAATTCAACCCCGATCTTCAAAAACTAAATATCATCTGAAAGGTCTTTCAAATCACTACAGATTTTACCCAAAGTGTCCAGGTAGATTTTTTTTCGTTTTTGAGATACACCTTGCCGAATAAAAACACCAATAACTCACATATGACCTTGACCTTTACGATTTTCCGGAAAAGGAAGAGACTAAGTAAATGAGATGCTATGTTGCACATCAGAGAAAATTTTCTGCAAATCGGTCAAAAGTTAAGGCATGTAGGGCTAAAAAAACCCTACATTTTGGATTAAAAGTTTGTTAACGCGTCATGACGTGATTTTACGTCACACGACGTCAGTCTTTTCAGAGCTGTAAGAAATTGTTAAGACACATGTTCCGTCCAAATTTTAAGTTTCTAGCATTTCTGAAAGCTTCGTAATACTTAAATAAATTTTCAGGTCCAAAGTTCGAAACTTGGTTCAGCCAAAATCCTTGTCTTTTTGAATGTTGCAAAATGTATATAATCCTGCACAACTAAGTCTCAATCCATACATTCTGTGAAAAAAATCAATTCAATTGGTCAAGAAATGACGCTGTAGAGCGCGTACAAACTTTGGTAGCTTTTTCAACACTGAGGTCACGTGACATCACATGAAGAAAAACAATGCTGCAATCAAAAGCGCCAAAGTCACTGTGCATACTGTTAAAATTTCATGCTGCTGCCTTGCGGTAACCTGTTTTAAAGATTAATTCTTAGAAAGAATATATAGGCTTTCTCTAACATTGAAAAATATAAAGATTAATTCCGTTAGAAAGAATATATATTAAATTCCCTACCTTTTACTTTTTTTTTTCGTATGGACTTCTCATGCATGAACTTTTTGAAATAAGCCATATTCCAAAAATAAACAAGTAACTGGTGTTGCAAGCAACACATGAGTCCCCTACCGGTGAGGTGCATAATTTTTCAATTACCACACCAACCAGAATTTTGGTCCAAGAAAAACAAGACTTTGGTTAAAGTAAATGTAAGGGAATATTTAAGTTATGACCATTTAAGCAAGACTTACATGTAGAGTTGTTGTCTCTGCTGTGCCCACTATACAATTCATGCAAGCAAGACAGATGCAAGAAATAGAATTAATAATAGTCACCTTGCCTGATCCAAAATGTTTTTCTTTAGTCTTGTTGATGAGAAATGAGAACTTTCACTCTGCATCACCACCCTGACTATATTACATGCCTTATAAAATTTATATAAAGTTATCGCGGTCGCGGGATCCCATTTTTTGCCATATTTCACTATTTCCGTTACCATAGCAACCACAATTTTTAGTCAAAAAACAAAAATAAAATGATGTGCATAATCTACATATTGCCATCTATCATATACCAAGTTTCATCAAGTTAGCTTGCTTAGTTATAAAGTTATCATGGGATCCCATTTTTGCCATATTTTCACTATTTCCATTAACATAGCAACAACAATTTTAGTTGAAGAACAAAAATTAAATGATGTGCATAATCTACATATTGCCATCTAGTCATATACCAAGTTTCATCAAGTTAGCTTGCTTAGTTATAAAGTTATCATGGGATCCCATTTTTGCCATATTTTCACTATTTCCATTAACATAGCAACAACAATTTTAGTTTTCAGAACAAAAATAAAACAAAAGTCATAA
>CM037786.1:38932761-38982761 GCA_021229015.1 Solen grandis | reverse complement strand
GGTGACACATATGGATCACTTTTCTGTGTCAGTCCATCGCGTTTCAGTAGGTAACACATGTGTTCAAAAGAACACTCTTGTGTTGCTTTCCTGCAACAACAGTTGAAAACAGCAAATTCCACATTTTATGGTATTTGGATTTATTTCATTGTAGGAGAGATGTCCAGAAAAATGAACTTGCCTATGGGAAAGAAAAGGCCTCTAAATTTGCTGTATTATATGCCATCAAAATTTGTAAGTATATCTGAAAAAAAAAATGAGCTTGGCTTGTCATTTAAATTTTACTTTTGAGATTCTACTTATGTTCCTGTCAGGTATCTTAATTGTGTTATTAGGTATAGAGTACGTATCTGAGTAGGTATGTCTAAACAAAGCTTTATCGTCCCCGGTGGCCAAGTGGTTAGAGTGTCTGTCTCAGGAGCGAGAGGTCATGGGTTTGATCCCTGGCCGCGATATACCAAAGTCATAAAAAGAATGGTACTGGCATAGCTTCTTTGCTTGGCACTCAGCATATAAGGGTATTTTCACGACTGGTTAGCCCGCTGTCATGATAATGTGACTGGGTGTGGTATCATGCCACATGTCTACGGCGTGATAATGCAGTGTGGCAGCACTATATTTGTCTCAAGTATACATCACCTGTAAATGATGGTGGGACGTTAAACCCAACAATCAAACAAAACTGAATAAAGCTTTTAATTTAAGTCATAATTGGACCATAAATCACCACCAAAGTGCAGGGAAAATATCCAGTAGAACAAAGATATTGCATGTGACTTGGATAAGCCATGACTTTATCAATTTTATCAAGTGAAATGTTTATCAAATTTAACAAGAAAAAAAAAAACTACAACAAAAACTGCCAGGTTTCTTTTTTTAACTGAAAGTAGATAAAACACATCATTTGTCAATACATTTTTAAAAATGGTTATGAATAGAATCAACTGTTTGTGTTTCAAAATGTTTGTAAATCCACATGCCTTATTATAAAAGCATGTAGCAAAAGTAGATGATCTGAATGCACTTTTAGTCTGAGCCATACATTGGAACAAGACTTCCCTAAGGTATAAGACTTTGTTGATAAAAACGTTGTCTGACCAATTACTTTGCATGTCTTCTTTCAGACTCAGAGCATGTCCTGATGTACAGTTTAAGAGCGAGGGACTTTGTAGCGCAGACAAAACAAAACTGTGTCACGGTAGGTGTATTGGTGTATTCATATCATAATAAAAGACCTTTTTTTCCTGATGATGGGGAAAGAGCCTTTAAACCATTTTCTTTAATATGGGGGAAGAAAAACCACGGGGTTAAATAGCAAATTTGGGGAAAAGCTGCATGACTGAAAAAATCTCAAAAAACCCTCAGTGGGGAGACACCTATGGTTGGCCCTTAATGGAGAAGGGAAAAATGGCCCTTTAAACTGTTATCTTTAGTCATTGTGTCTAAACTTTTTTCTCAGCAATTAGACTGGTATGTTGATAAATGGGAATGCCAGGCCTGACTGAAAGCAGCTTAGGTTTTACCGTGTTTACCTGCAATCTTTATTTGGTTTCACTTAACCATATCAAGCCATGGGAAAATAAGCAAGCAAAATGTTATTTATTCAGCAGTCGCTGACTAAAATATTGACCTTTGAAAATGCTCCTTTATTTGGTAAAACCGTGATGGAACAAATAAAATGGCATAATTTTAACACAACCTAAAACGATAAAACACAGCCTGTAAAATTCCACAGCTGATAGATGATACTGATTGATTTGGTGTGGGGAGCTGACAATACCCTATAATTTTCTGCAACAAAATGAAAAGCTTGGTTATTTTTGTTTAGGATTCAGTAGTGGCTGACAACCTGAAGGTCCAAGGCAACACTTACTTTAAAAATGAGGAATTTGACAAGTCCATCTGCTCCTATTCCCAGGCAGTGAAGAAAGAGTGAGTGTTTAACTGAAGTTCTTCCATTACTTTTAACTTGCTGTTTGGTAACTTTGATGATTTACAATCTTCATTATATTTTTGTGTGTGAAAATGAAACCCGAATTCAACCCAGTAGTTTATATAGACTCATTTTGATGCATTAGCAAATAGAGCAGACCCAGATCAGACAGGTCCTAAAGGATCTTCTGTTTGTACAGCCTGCATGACAAAGAAAAGCCATTGTTTCATATACCATTTTAAAGTTCAGTCATTTAATATGCTTCAAGTCATAAATTTGTACATGAATATTAATGAAGTGATTGGTTAAGATGTATTTTCTGTGAAAATTCAAGCAGACGTATTTGACCAGTGTTGCATATCAGTGATTTTAACATTTTATATTTTTTATATGTACAATTATATATTTTCTATTATCCGTAACCAATACTATAAAATCAGAGATGTATGAAATTGGAATATAAGCCAGCATAAGATCCATAAATTTGCATTAATTTTAGATTTTATTATTATCTCCCACTCTTTCTGCATTTAATTTATTTACAAGTTTGTCTTGAGCAAAATCTATTTTTCTCTGTTTTTTAGCCCATTTCAGCATATATACTACGGCAACAGATCACAGGCATACAACAAATTGAACAAATTCATGTAAGTCTTTTCTGATTATGCTGATAAAATAAAAATTATATTTTCCACAAATTTGGCCCAAACTTAATGGAACTTTGTCTAGATTAAGTTAGTTCAAAATTGGGCCATTTGGGGTCATAATGTAGGTCACCAGGGCAAACCTTAGAAAATGATAGACTTACAATTGATAATTGATATACTTTTTCAATATACTTTTTCATCTCCCTTAATTTACCTAATTGGGAAAAGTTTATACAACTTACACTAATCCCTCATGATAGTTCTTTGATTGGACCAGTACTCGAACCAGCAACATTCTGATTGAAAGTAATGTATGTTAACATAGAGCAAGGCGTCCTGTACTTGCAGAATATTAATATTTTACATTGTACATGTTGCTTATGATGTTTACTGTGATTCTAGGGACGCTTTAGCAGATGGAAGGAGGGCAGTCACCATACAGCCAGACTACGCCAAGGTAGGAGTGCTCTTTATTTTATTTGAAAAAGAAAATTGTGATAATAGTAAATACATATTTGTTCAAAATATAGAATTTTCAGCAATCATTGGAATTATTACTGGTATACATCAAGGATCCTAAAAACCGATTTTTTACCGGTTTTGACCGATTTTGATCTCAATCGACCGGTTCAGATTTCAAAAAGTACCAAAAAAATCGGTCGAAAAAAAATCCATAATCCTCGTCTAAAACTTTCAAAATCGGTCCAAACGGTTCATAATAGTCTCTCTTACACACCAATTGACCTACTTCTTGAATTTCCGGTGTGCCCTCGGGGCAGGTGTCAGTGGGGGTCAGGCAGGGACACCCGTCTAGGTCATTATTGGGCAGTTAAGATGAATGGATTGACGGTTTGTACTTAGCGGTTATTTGGACGGTGCCGTGTAATTATCTATGCCGTAATAATGGACCATTGCTTGTTTGCAAACTGTAACCGGTCGACTTTTAAATGCGGTAATTAATGACAATATCAAAGGCTAATCAAAATGTTTGATCTCCTTAGTAATTTGTAATTTGTAAGAACAAAATAAACAACACCAAAACGACTGCTTCCAATAATTTATTGATTCGTTAGAGTCATATACAGACCGTCATATACATGCACTTCCGGGAAACAAACTTTCGATTTCGTAGAGGTAAATATTGCAGAAAAATACCTTATTATGCCAACAGGATGCTGAAATATAATAAAAGATCTATTTTCACACTGCAAATGATTCAGGGTATGTTGATTGAAAATATCAATGTTATTTTTTTTTTCGTTTTTTTTCGGGGGGGGGGGGGGGGGTACGGAACGGAATTGTTGTAAAGGGGGGGGGGGGATTTTGCCGTCGACCGGTTGAGATTCCAAAATTTTAGGATCCCTGGTATACATGTTATGAATGAATTTAGATTTATAACACACGTCTTTCATATTGAATTATTCTTTTTATTTTATTTTATTATTTATTACTTTATCTAGGCTTATACTTATTTACATGTTTGTGTGAAAGCCTTTCAAAACTTAAATATGGAAACCATTTGGGTTTTCCAATCTCTAACTCTGAAAAACGTGAACCAAACTTGGTTATAATGTCTTTGATTAAACTTCAGAAAATCACAGATTCTCCAGAGTACTGGCCCTTGAATTACTGGGAAACTGAAAAATTTACTTCTTTTACCTATAGCAGGTTTTCAGCTCCAGGACATGTTACTGTACTCCCAGCCTCATCAACTATTAAAATCAGGTCACATTCTACCACACGTGACACATGTATTTTGTGATAGATAGTGCTCTTGTTTCATTTTGTATCGTATTACCTCCACCAACAGATTTGAAATTGAAATTTAACCCTGTACTAGAAAAGTTAAATAGTATTTTGATCCCCCTACCCCAACCCTCCCATTCTACACTCACATTATATTCGGTTGGGTGACTTTTGTTGGTAATGCCTTCACATTTGGAATAATGATCTTTCTTGTTAAGACCAATCAACAGACATGTGAAGGTTACTGTGTCATGGATTTCAGCAGAATAATAGCCCTTTTTCTGTGTCAAAGCGGTTTGTGGGTTTATAAATCATTGTTCTAACTCCATCAGGGTGATTTCCCTGGAATAGGCTGGCAAAGGCATTGGGCTTGAGCAATAGACAGTATATTTCAAATGTTGCAAAGCATCTGGCATAGGTTTCATGTATAAAACATTGTGACTTGACATATCCTTTGTGAAATTTATGTCAAAGAACACCTGGCAAAATACATGTTTAACCCAAAGAAAATTTCCTCTAAAGGTTTAGTTCTACTTATACCTGACAGTACTTAAAATTTCTGTTGTTCTGAAAACAATTCATTTAGAACTTAATAATTTCTGATTATTTGAAATGAAAAGTAAGTAGCAAAGTATAGTTTTGACATCTTTAACATTGAGATGTGCATGCCAACCTATATTCTACTGTATACACCAGGGGTACTATCGCTACGCGTTTGCATTCCACAAGCTGGGTAGACTGGACTCTGCAATCTTTATCAACAAACTGGGCCAGGAACAGTGCAGTGAGTTGAAGGGTGACCAAACAGTCCAGCAGTTGAAACAGCAAGGTGGTGACTATAAAAAAGGCAAGTGCATTATATCGTCCCATAGCATAGAAAAGACAAACCAGATAGGAAGCAGTTTTCACTCCAATAGGTTTAACAGTGTTCTTAATTTATTCCTATGTACTTAGGAGTAGCAAAAAGGATAAAGCATAGTAAGCCTGTGAATTACTTGAAGGCTGATCTGGTTTCTAATTTGTTGCATTGGGTATGTCTTGGGTAAGTTAATGGAAAAAAAAGTTTACATGTTAGGTAGTCCTCTACATCCTTCCCCTCTTATTAGTCACTGAACAATGAAAAATTTAATTATAATTGTGATGTATACTGTTACTAATGAATTAACATTGGATTAAGTATATCTATAAATTCTTTGTGTTCATGTGTTGTTTACGTACGTGTGTTTCTTTAGGGACATATGTTATGTTGTTCAGGTTGTTTAGGGTTTTCTTTTGTGTACAATCACTCATTTGAATGGCTAAAGATAAATTTTTGTCTTTAATATGTTTACAGAGAGAGAGGATTATAAGCTGATTTCTCCGATGCCAAGGGACCTTGACGCCAAGCTGGGCAGTATGCAAGGGATGAATCCCAGCCCTGACCTGAACATACAGTTTGATTGTACTGTCCCACTTGTACAGAGGTGAGAATACTTCATGAAGATGATCAATGTCTCCCCTGTGTGACTGTTTGTTCAGCATGTACAGAAATGAGAATGTGCGATGTAAAACTTACTAAGATGATCATTGTGTCCAAAGTCCAATAACAAGTACAACCCAAACTTTCTCCTATTATAGTTAATTTAAGTAAAATAATAATAAAAAAGTCCTATGATGCCATATTTTAATTTTGGGGAAAAACACCTGTAAGCAATTAATATTTATATGTCTCTTATCAGATGAATATATATTGATAGTATCATATCATGCCTCCTCCATATTTATTTTGTGGAGACATATTTTTCTGTCGGTCCAGAGTTCTCTGTCTGTCACACATTTTGGCCGGAAGATAACTTCTCTTCTTACTTATACTATTGAAGTAAAATTTAATTTATGTATAAAAATTGATGTGAGGAAGTGTCATGCTTAAAGTCCAAGGAATTTGTTATCCCCTTTTTTACATTTTTTCCAAAATTTTCTTATGTTAAAAAAATTCTGGAAAGTACTCGATGAGAGGAAGAGTCATGCACAAGGTCCATAAATCTGACATCAGCATTTTTGAAGTTATCTCCCATTTTCACATTTTCTTGTCCAGAAAATAACTCCTCTTCTACTTATGCTATTGAAGTAGAAATTCATTCATGGAAAGAACTTGATGAGAGGAAGTGTAATGCAAAAGGTCCATAACTTTTGCATCAGTATTTCTGGAGTTAATCCCCTTAGATTTTTGCCATGCAGTTGAATCATCTTTGTATTCAATTACCGCAAACATCTGCAAATGTTCTGTACACTAGTCACACAGGGCTTACCTATTGCCTGTCATGCTAATTAATCTTTAAAATGTGAAACAAAAACAATGTATTCCTATTTCAAGTCACTGCTTGCAAAAGTGAGCTAATTTTTTGTATCTGAATCATGATAGATAGGCAAATAAAGCAGACCTTAATTAGAGGGCTCTTGTACATATGTCACTGTGTGCCTCATTATATGTGTGTGTGAGAAGAGGCAGGAGGGACACATCAGTTTTCTATAAAAACAAATCTGTAGTTTGTGTACATTATACACACTATATTCTGAGATTCCATGCAAGTAACTGAAATATATTTACTGTTTAGAAATGTCATGTTCTGTTGGATACTCAGATAAATATTCAGTACATGTATAATATTTAACTGTTGTTTATAACTCACAAACCTCATAATTGACTGGATCAGTCATATGCTTTAAAAAAAAATTTGATTAATTAAAAAAAATTTACATCTAAGAAAACCTTTTATTTAATCACTTTGAGAACAAAAATGTATATACATGTTTTAACCCTGTATCTTATACAGACACATTATGGTGCATTGGCAAACAGACCCAAATCAGTGTTTGACACTTAAATTTTTAGCCAGGTATCCTGTGGCCGAGAGGGTAAAGTCACTGACTTTAGCACTCACTCAGCCCCTCACTGCGTGGTGAATCCCGGCAGGGTCATTTGGATTTTCATGTGAGGAAGCCTTCTATCTGGCTTGTGGTAGATCGGTTCTACCCGGATGCCTCCGTGCATTCGGGATCTTCCTCCACCTGTAATTAGCTGGGTGTTGCTATATGACTGAAATACTGTTGAAATGCTTTGAGTCTATTCTGAAAATAAGGAGTCCCTATTGCGTCATTCTGATATATATGACAACTTAATTTGCATAACCAGTGGTCAGAAAGTTGCGATCATCAGTGAGAGTTACTAATTATGTTTTCATGAAGATAATTTCATTGATTTGCAACAACTGTGCCTGTTCAATTTATTTTTAATTGTAAAAGGAAGTGTTCCTACGGATAGGCATGTCAATTCTGGAGTTCTTTCACAATTTTTGGTTTACTTGGGTTCCCTGTAACCTGTTAGTGTTGACTTTGCAGATCAGATAGGTACTTTCTAGAGCTGTCTGATGAGTCTCCTCTCTGTTTGCTCATATGATAGTGTATCTCAGATTCAACACGGTCTGCCAAGAAAAGAAAAATCCAATGATTCCTTTTTCATTTAAAGAACAGTGAATTAATATTCATCAGGTCCTATATTTGCACATGAAAATTCATGAGGCAAAGGTTCAGTAGCATTTTCTTTTAGAAAATGTGTTTTCCAATGTTTAAAATTATCCAGACTGAGGTGATACAGAATTTGAGGCTTTTATTGGAGGCTTTTGAATTGAGAATGGAAGTGATGCAGTTTGAGGCTTTTGAATTAAGGACTAAAGTAAGATGGAATTGGAAGCTTTTGAATTGAGGACTTAAGTAATATGGAAATTGAGGAATTAAGTGATATGGAATTGGAAGCTTTTGAATTGAGGACTTAAGTAATATGGAATTGGAAGCTTTTGAATTGAGGACTTAAGTAATATGGAATTGGAGGCTTTTGAATTGAGGACTTAAGTAATATGGAATTGGAGCTTTTGAATTGAGGACTTAAGTAATATGGAATTGGAAGCTTTTGAATTGAGGACCAAAGTGATACATGTACCAAATTGGAGGCTTTTGAATAGCGGACTTAGGTGATACAGAATTGGAGGATTTTGAATTGAGGCAGTCAGATGTTCTATGAAATAGGCCTGGAATATGAGGTGTAGTTTTAACTTCAGTTTGAAATACACAGTCCTATTTTACCTCCTGTTTCAGTAGAATCATTGATGATGAAGATGTGCCAGGACTTGCGTCCACTGATTCGGATTCTGGGGTAAGTTGATACATGTTGTAGATTGATAAGACAATGTGGAGTTTAAATTAATTTTGTTAAAATCTCAGATATGAAGTGTATTTTTAAAGTAAATTATCCTCTCAAAGGTTTTTTTTTTATTGTGGAACCAGTGCCTTTTGTGTAGCGTAGTCATAAAAGAATTTCCCCCCTGTAGGATGTGAAATTACATTTCTTTCACAGGAAATAGTTTAAGATAAAGATCCTTGATAAATTCAATGAAAATATGCAACAGTCATTTTCATTTTAGCCCCACTTTACAGAAATAAGTTACAACCTTTACGGATAGTTCTCGTTTTTGCCTGTGATCATCAATAATAGGTAATTTTCATGATATTTCAATTTCAGGAGTCTCACAAAATTGTAGATCAAAAGGGAAAGAAAAAGGTAATATTGTGTTTAAAAGGTTTAGGTTTTTCTAAGGAATTTTTAAAAAAACATAATGCTTGTTTTAGAGATCAAGCATATGGTAGAGCATCACTATTTCCTAAAATTTGTTGAAAAAAAACATGACATTTAAAATTAAGAAAGATTTGTTTCTAAATTCTGTAACAGCATATCAAAATGATATTTTTAAAATATTTTTATCACCATTTGTAACTTATAATGTATTCTGTAAGTTACAGATAAAAATACTGTCAAATATGCATTGAAAATTTAAAACACGCATAAAATCTCATTTGTGCCTGGACCAAAATGTATTAAAATAACTATCCCAAAACTGAATTTTTATATATATTTTTTAAATAAATAAAAAATTCAACGGACAGATTTTCTTTATTTTTTCAGAGTCAGTTTTCTGATATAAATGCTTTATGAAAATGTAAAAAAATGCATACCTCACCAGATTTTTTTTCAACTAAAACTGCTTTTTTTTATTGAAATTTTAGCCAAATTTGCATAAAAACACTAAAATGTGACTTTTTGTACCTTTAAAATTTGGCACTTATACTTTTGATGATATTCTTAATACATGAATCTTAAAATTTGGGCTTTCATCTATCATTCACCTTAAGATAAATGAGAAATTCAAAAATAAAATTTTAACAAAATCAAAATCAGCCGTTACCTGCTGAAACGTCCTTAATTGCATATCCTTGACTTAAGTTGCTGTATTTGTAACTGTTTACTTCATATAGACTCATTTTGGCAAACAGAGCAGACCAAGATCAGACATCTCCTTATAGGAGCTGCCTGTTCAGGGGTCTCTTCTTTTTATGCCCCTGGATTAATAGATTGGGGCATATTGTCTTTAGTCTTTCTGTCTATTTGTTTGTCACAAAACCTTATCCTTGACAATTACACGGAAGTCCTTCCAGTTGACCTTGACCTTCAAATGACCTTGACCCCCCAAGGTCTTAGGCGCCGCCCCCCCCCTCCCAGGGGCATGGGATTCATTTAAATGTAGCTTGTTGCTCATAGAATATTGAGCTTAGAATAGAATATTGATCCTGTATAGTCTGAATGGCAAAGGAAAATCCCTTGTTTTATACACCGTTAAAGTTCAGTCAGTACATTAATTTATCCATGAATAGTCATTAGGGTAAGGGTTAACCTTGTTATATCAAATAAATGGTGTAGTAATCAATATGAAATCGGGACCAGTCTGAGAGTCTATTTTAATTAGTGATACCCATTTACATTTCTGAGTGGAAAAATCATCTCTTTTCCCCTCCTAAGGTTCGTCTTTAAATTTTGAAGTAAAATCTCAATAATATGACCACCCTTCTGACTGCTGTAATGAGGTGGTCTGATCGAGTTTCAATTAACTGGATATTGAAGACAGGAAGACCGCCATGAATGGCCACTTGTAAAGAAGTAAACAAAAACAACTAATACTATAAAGTGAAACTTCAGTCATAAGGATGCTGTTGTGACCATAGTCAACTTGCCTAACAAATGAAATGGTCAGACTAAAGTTAAGGAGAAAAGTGGTGAAAAGTGTCCCTGAAAACTTACTAGGAAAATGGTCACCATGTGTGTGTTTGTGTTTAGAAACCATTTTAGAAAGCTGTGTATATGAACTTTATGATATGGTAATTTTACAGAAGCAGGGACACAAACAAACTAGAGACCAGAATCAGAAATCCATAGACACATCAAAGGTGAGTATTGATATATGATATGGTGGCATGACATTTGAAGTTGAGCTATTTTCGAATCATGTGTACCAAGCATCTTTGCTTTGCATCACGTTCCCTTAAACCTCAGTATCATAGATGTAGATTTTGAATTCAATGTTTAAATATCTTTCCATTATATATATAATTCAGCTCTTGACTGTAGAAGCTCATACTTTGCACAAAAGTTGCTTATTGACCTGAGGATGTGTCATGACCTTGACCCGAGGTCATTTGCTCAAGGTAAAGGTCATAGGCTGAGTATTTTTTAAATTGGAGTGTGGCCCAAAACTTAATAGCCCCTTGGCTCTAGAAGTTCATACATAAAGATTGCTTTCAATCTAAGGTCATTTTTTAAAGGTCAAATTCACACCAGTTTGTAAGTAAGTTTGTGTTCAGCCCATATCTTCATAGCCCAATATAATAAGAAGTTTACACAAGGGTTGCTTCTGACCACACAATTTATGATTACCTTGAAACAAGGTTATTTGCTTAAGGTCAAGTTCATGCATCGCAAGTGTCATAATTTTGTTCCGTCTTTAAACTTAGAACCTCTTTAAATAATATATTTTTACTAATGGAAATATTGCTCATATCTTTGGCATGTGTAATTATCTAGATTTGAGGCCATTTCTTCATGGTTTAGGTCACAGGTTCAGAATGAGCTGTTTTCATCCAGGTCACCTTTGAAATAAATTGAAATCAGTTATAGTTGTTTACATGGTAATGTAAAATAATTGAAAAAACAGGTAAATGAGTATTGTAATTGATGGAAAAAAAAGTATTAAATAGATATTCTGGGAATATATCAGAAGGGGTGGGGTGTAATTTTTATCTGATATATATGTATGAGGAGAACCAATTGTATCATCTCACTGTCACAATAAATTTTCATACATGTTAACAATTTTACTTGTAGACCGCAAATATTAAATGCACAGATTATCTGTTACATTTTTACCTCCAAGTTACCCAACAATCATACTGACACCACAGTCACTCCACTTCCCCTAAATCAAATTTAACCCTTTCCCTTATATAGACTCATTTTGACGCACTCAATAGGTACCACATAAAGCCTGATTTGCAGAAAGCTAAACTTAAACCTTACCAAATTTAATTGTAAAATCCTCATTACCAGACCACTGAGGAGCAGCGAACAGCATAAAACCTGATCAACCTGCGAGTTACTCGCAGGCTGATCTGGTTTTATGCTGTTTGCATAGGTCTTTTCATGGTTTCCTCTATGAGGGAAAGGGTTAACAGTACTAATGATTTTTCATACATGAAGTGCTATGCTGTAATTGTAGCGATACACCAGTGTTTGTGTATAAGCGAAGTGACACAGTACATGTCCTGGCTAACCAAAAAAAGTTTTTATCAGTTTGTAACTCACAATTGTAATAGCGTATCTGAAAGGATTTGCCAGACACCAATGGACCTTTATCATCACGCAAGATCTCGGCCTTGTAATACTGTTGTAAAGGAATAAGTTTGAACCTTTTAGTCATTGTATGCTTTTAGCACTGTTTTTACATGAAACATGTTCTGCAAACAATGATGCTTGTATTAAATGTATAATAAAAATTATGAAAATGTTTTAAATAGATCTAGTTGTTCACAAAATAATACACACTTCAAATATAGAATCCACAAAAATTATATCACTTCATTTTAGAAATCCAAAAAAATTAAATGCGCAAAAATAAGTTAAACCATTTTAGGCCCCAAACTGCAAAATTTTGCACCCACAGAAAAAAACAGCAATAATTAAACAATATTCAATTAGTTGTCATTCGTACCCCCCAGGGATATTTTCTCAAAATAGTCATAAGCAGAACAAAGAAGAATGTAAGTACTCTTAGTCTTCTTCTCATATAATTATCAGTCTATCAACATGGCTGCAGAGAGTAGATACCAGCTCAAACATCTAACAGTAGTATTGATTTTACATTCAAAGCAGATAACGAGGAGGGTAAATCAGAACATGAACGAAAGGTTTGTGCGATAGTCATAGGGAAATAGGAATCTGATGTTTATAATGAAGTGATATCAGTGCAAGGCGTTAAAAGCAGCCATAATTGTAGATTAATAAGACAAGCAACTTTGTAAGAAAAGACAGAAATATTTATAGGGAAACGCAGAAATTGAATTCTGTATGAAAAGATCATTCAGTAAAGGTGAAACTTATGATTAAAGAAGCTGGAAGAATGTTGGGAAAATATTTATCAGGTATTAAATTAAGAAAAAGAAAAAATAGAACTTTTATTTTTAAGTAGAAAGGAAAATGGGGTAGAGTATGGCTTTCTTAACCCTTTCCCTCATATAGACTCATTTTGACGCACTCAGTAGGTACCACATAAAGCCTGATCTGCAGAAAACTCGCAGGCTGATCTGGTTTTATGTTGTTCGCATAGGTCTTTTCATGGTTTCCTGTATGAGGGAAAGGGTTAAGATTTTAATTAGGTAGGAATGTTAGCAGATTGGAAAATAAGGTAGAAATTTATAGTGAAAAAATAAAACTCTGGGGGAAAATCATTAATACTTACCAAATGAAGAGCAGAACATTTATCAAATTTTGAATAAATAAAAGATTAGAAATTACTGAAGGGCAACTTTTTTATTCTACGAGATAGATTTTATTTTTTATGTGATTCACTTGAATGGTGCTTTTATTAATCAGTTTCATCCGCAACATTTCAGATGACACCATATTTATATTTATAAATATTAAATAACACGAATCTGGCAGACAAAAACACAAATCGGGCAGACTTCGGACTTAACAACAGTGTGAAAACTTAAGCAGCATTATTGTGCTTTCAAGTCTTAGCAAATGTGGAGATAAACATATGACATCAAATAAGAAATTATCCAATAGGATCAAAGAAGTATGTCAGATGACAGCTATATTGGTGTTTATGATATGAACTGAGACAAAGCTGTGTTGCCAGTATGGATCACCTTTTGTAATAGCTGAGGCTTTTAGGAAAACTTTTTTTTTGTCATCATGTAAAAAAAATCTTTTCATCAGATAGGAAAAGATTAGAGATTAAAAAATAAAGAAAAGTGAATTTACAAAGTACTTTTTTTTTTAAAAATAGGAATAGTTGATCTTTTTTTATTGAAGGGTTCACAGAGGGAAAGTAATGGTAAATCTAGCGGGGAGATACTAATGAACGGTACAGACATGCCAGAAAAATATAAGAATGTTGAGGATGAGGAAAGGAAGAAGAAACAAGAGGACCGCAAGGAATTCATGGCCCACCTGTTAGAGGGATATGACTCCATGATGATGAATGTCAGCAAGAAGGGCCTGTCCAGTTACCAGAAGGCCCTGGAAATGATTGCTGCTGACAACCAAGAGGTAGGGTGTTTGGTACTATATATGACTTGATCGATGGGTGCTGTAGCCCAGTGGTAACTTATCCCATTCGTGGGTTCCAACCCTGTTGGTTGCAAGAATTTTTCATGACCTCCCTGGGCGCAAAGTACTGGTCCAACCCAGGAACTGTCGTGAGGGATTAGTATAGGTTGTAAGAACTTGTTTACCAATCGATGTAAAATAAATAAGTTAGGTATTTCCAGGTCTGGTTAGCTAGGTGTCAGAATAATGTTTCTGGGTGTGATATGTAACTCGTTACAGTGGGCAGCACTTTATCTTTCCATTGTAGACACAGATTCAAATAAATCGAATACTGTCATTGGGATTTTAAACATTTAGCAAACATACAATGATAATAAATACTATAGGCATAGTTTCATGATATGTGTGTTATGATAATATGACTGAATGTTTTGTCATGCCTTATTTTTTGTATGTGATACAGTGATGTGTTGTGATAATGTGACTGGAATATGTCTATGGTGTGATTAAATGGTGGAGCTCTCTTCATTAACCCTTTCCCGCATATAGACTCATTTTGACGCACTCAATAGGTACCACATAAAGCCTGATCTGCACAAAACCACAGTTAAACCTTACCAAATTTAATTACAAAATCCTCATTTCCAGACCACTGAGGAGCAGCGAACAGCATAAAACCTGATCAGCCTGCGTGTTACTCGCAGGCTGATCTGGTTTTATGCTGTTCACATAGGTCTTTTCATGGTGTCCTCTATGAGGGAAAGGGTCAAGCCATCTTATCTTGAGACTCACACAATCCTCTCAGACTGTTGCCTACAACATAACAGTCATAAAAATAAATTATACTGGGTAAATCTGTATTGGAGTTAATAGAACTTACCTTTCTTTGTTTAACTTCAAACATTGCCGAAATAAAATTAATAGAAAATGCTCTTGACCTTTTGGAAGACCATTTGGTTAAAAAAACAACAAAAAAACGGTATAGCAGATTCACGTTGTATGTATCATACCCAGGGGTGTGAAATTTTTCTTTAGGTCACTCGTCCTGTAGGACGAATAGGTGAACAATCTTACTCGTCCTTGAACATTAGCACATCCTAAAATGATTTTAATTTTTGCTTCCTGTAAAGTATAAAGCTTTTGATATTTTGCGGAAACACCACAAAACAATTTTTCTTCTTTTTTATCGTAGGCACTTTGTTGCTTCCTACATTTTAACTCACTATTTTGTATTTTCGTTGTCTCTGCTGCCGAGAAGCGTCTTCATTGATAATTGTTTCAACATTCTGACTGCCGTCCTGGACTGTGCCGCAAACTAACAAAAAACGAAATTGAAAAAACACCGTATAATATTGTGAACCAGTCTGCGCTAGCACCTTACAGATCTTTCTAAAAAATGAGCGTCGCTATGGTGATAATTTTGACAAAATTAGCTCCCCTGATCAAGTAAAGCTTTTTATGATCATGATAAACCATCGTAACAATATGAAAATAATTTCTTACTGAAACATTTCTTTCTTGGCTGCAAAAAGTTACTTGTCTGGTCGGACGAGTGTTCAGGTAAATTATGCTCGTCCGACCATGAAATTCACTCGTAAATATGAGCAGACAAGTGGATTTTTACAGCCCTGATACCATAACATTTTGAAGCACAGTTATGTGGTGCATTGCTGAATCATTGCTCTCGTCCCATGTATATTTATTGTTATGTGTGTATTTCAGTACTATGGTCTGGATGAACTGGACATGGTAATTCTCAAGTATGTGACTGGCAGCGCAGCTGTGGCCACTGGGATACACAAGGTAAGCTTGGTCAGGTCTTGGCCTTTGAAACTTATTGTGAGAAATTGACCAAGATGAAAGATAAACCTGTAACAAAAGATAAAGACAATATTTGAAAGGACTTACTGCAATTTTTAGCTCACCTGAGCACAACGTGCTCATGGTGAGCTTTTGTGATGGTCCGGCGTCCGTCGTGCGTCGTCAACTTTTTAATTCAAACGACTTCTCCTCCTAAACTACTGGGCAGATTTCAATAAGACTTTACACAAATGACCCTTGGGTGACCCTCTTTTAAGTTTGTTCAAATGGTTCCAGTCTGTTGAATAACTAGGTCACAGGAGCTAAAAATAGACAAAAAAATTGCAATCTTTAAAAATCTTCTTCTCTGAAACCAAAAGGCACAGAGCTTTGATATTTGGTATGTAGCATCATCTTATGGTCCTCTACCAAGTTTGTCCAAATTATGGCCATGGGGTCAAAATTGGCCCCGGCCTGGGGGTCACTTTATTTACATAGGCTTATATAGGGAAAACTTAGAAAAATCTTCTTTTCCGAAACCGTATGGCCTAGAGCTAAGATATTTGGCATGAAGCATTGTCTAGTGGATCTCTACCAAGATTGTTCAAATCATGGCCCTGGGGTCAAAATTGGCCCCGCCCCGGGGGTTACTTTATTTACATAGGCTTATATAGGGAAAACTTAGAAAAATCTTCTTCTCCGAAACCGTATGGCCTAGAGCTAAGATATTTGGCATGAACATTGTCTAGTGGATCTCTACCAAGATTGTTCAAATCATGGCCCTGGGGTCAAAATTGGCCCCGCCCTGGGGGTCACTTTCTTTAACATAGGCTAATATAGGAATATATCTAGAAAAATTTTCTTCTCTGGAACCTTATAGCCGGGAGCTTTGATATTTGGCATGTAGCATTGTCTAATGATCTCTACCAAGTTTGTTCAAATAATGGCTCTGGGGTCAAAATTGGCCCCGCCCAGGGGGTTACTTTCTTCAACATAGGCTAATATTAGCAACTGTTTATCAGATCTGAATGATACTGTGCACAATTACTCATCTTAACATGTACATCACATATCAACAAAAAGGAATTGCTTTGTACATTTAGATAATTTTTCAACCATTAAAAAAAACACCTTGTTACCTTGATCTTAAACCTATCTTTTGTAACTTTATGGTGGGACATTTTATCTTTACTCAGGTGAGCGGATTAGAGCCCTCGGGCTCTACAGTCAACAATATTGCCATTAATAAATGTTTTTTTGTTGTTTTTTTCACATTTAATTGTTCTAAAATTTTGTTTTCATAATGACAATATTTAATGTTAGCACAAACCTATATAACTGTTGTCAGTTGGTGGGGGGGAGATGATCCCCGGCTGCGACATATCAAAGTTGTAAAAAATGGTACTGATATAACTCCCTTGCTTGGCGCTCAGCATATAAGGGTAGTTCCAGGACTGGTTGGCCCAGTGTCAGGATAATGTGACTGGATGTGGTATCATGGCACATGTCTATGGCTGTGACAGCACTATATCTATTTCAAGTAGACATAGTCTCTAAATGACTGAAATACTGCTGTTTAACCCAAGCAGAAGGATTTAAAAACCTAATGAATTGTTTCTCTTGTTTTTCAGAACATTATGGAAGGTATAGAGAAGTTTAATGACATCATAGAAAACCATGCTGACATCAGATTCCCCCTGGCATACTATGGACTGGGCAAGGCTTATGTTACACTGAACAGGTGGGTTGTCGAACGATTATACATAAATAATTTTAATAGTACCCTTAACTAAATCACGAATATACTCTTCTTAGAGTGAGGCGATCTCTAAAGATGATGATGTTGAGCTATCCCCAGTGGCTGAGTGGCTAGAGTGTCTGCCCCAAGAATCAGGAGGTCATGGGTTCATTCCCCTGCATAGACATACCAAAGTCATAAAAAAGGTACTGTTGAAGTTGAGAACATGCCACATGTCTACGGTTTGATACTGCAATGTGGCAGTACTATATCTGTCTCCTGGCTGTGACATACCAAAGTCTTAAAAACTGGTACTGTTTTAGCTCCCTTGCTTGGTGCTCAGCATATAAGGGTAGTTGCAGGACTGGTTGGACCAGTGTCAGGATAATGTGACTGGATGTGGTATCTCGGCACATGTCTACGGCTTGATACTGCAATAGGAGCTGTCTGATCAGGGTCTCCTCTGTTTACTTATACAATATTGTAGCTCATATTCTACACTGTCTGCAAAGCAAAGAGAAATCCACTGTTTCATATACAATTCAAAGTTCAGTTAATTAACATTCATGAAGTCATAAATTTGTAAATGAATATTCATGAAGTAAATGGTTAAATTTGTTGAAATGATGATATTGCAGGTTTCATGAGGCCATGGAGCCATTAAAGTGCGGGGTGAAGGTCGCATCTAACGTTAAGTACGCCCAGGTCACATGGCCTGGCACCAAACAACTGGTGGAGGAGAACGATGCCAGTGTCCTGTTGGTACGTACTGATATGTGGAGAGAGTTGTAATGTGTTTATAATCACAATGTCACTTTATTGGATCCCTAGCTAATTACATGTAATGAGAAATAAAAACAAATTGAGGATAAATTACCAAAACTGTGTAAAATGTTTCCCATAAGAGCTTCTTAAATTCTTCTATACCTAAATAAAAAAAGAGGTATGTTTTACCACTTTTAGGTGAAAGAACTTGATGTGCAAAAAAAACAAAAAACAAAATGAACCTGATTCTTCTAGAAACTTCTTGTTGTCTGTGTGTGTGTTCTTTTTTTAGCTCTCCTTAACATATAGCACTTTGAGACTTTAAAATGAGATGTTTATGCTGTAAAAACTTTTCAGAGTGACAGTTACTTTCAGTCTGACAATTTTCATTTACATTGATGTAAAAGTCATATAGACTCATTTAGATGTATTTGCAAACAGAGCAGATCCAGATCAGACAGTTCCTATAGGAGTTGTCTGATCAGGGTCTCCTCTGTTTGCTCATAAAATATTGTAGCACAGTTTCTACATAGTCCCTTACGCAAAGAAAAATTCATGATTTCATATACCATTTTAATTTCAGTTAATTAATATTCCTCAAGTCATAAATTTGTACATGAATATTTATGAGGTAAAGCTTAATATGGAATAAAATGATATGTTACTTGTTTATTACAGAAGAACCTGAAAGACCTTTTGCAGCTGTGCAGGTGTCCCCCACAGCCGGACGCTATGTGTGTCTTACACTGCTCTGAAGCTGAGGACAGTCGGACAAGTATCTACATCAATGACCCGGACTTCAAGGTGTGTCTTGTTATAAGGCAATGTATTTTTAGCTCACCAGAACACAAGTGTCTTTTGATCCGCTGAGTCTGACACCCAAACATTCTGATTTAAATGACATCTCTGAAACCTCTAAGTAAATATTTATGTAGTCTTTGGCTGGCCCCTTCAAAAAAGTTGACAAAATAATTTTGATCCATGCAGAACTGGTTGCCATGGCAGCCAATATAATTTTGACAAAATATTGTAGGTCAAATTCTATACAGCCTGCAGAGCAGTTTCATATACCATTTAAAATTCAGTTAATTAATATTTATCATATCATAAATGTGTACATTAATATTCGTGAAGTACAAGGTTAAGCAATGGAAATACCATTCATGCTGAAAACACATTCACTTTAACAATTTAGTGTAAAAGATTTATATCAAGATGCAGTTAAACCAAAGAATCGGGATTTTACTTTCACAATGTATCACACATTTGATTTCAGGGATTTACAAAGATAATCTGCCAGATGGACTGTAGTATATCCTTCCATCCAGTGTGTTGGCGGGCCTATAAATTGACTCATAACAAACAAGGTGACAAGGTAGGGTATCTTCCACTAATAAAGATAGATAATATGCTGAATCCAAACCCTGCTATGCTATTAGTCTGTATTTTTTTTACATGTTCATGCATTCACTCTGACACATAGGGATCACTTTTCCTTCATCTGTTTGTCCGTCTGTCTTATCAATCACCCTTTTTCTGTCATGCTTCTGCAGGTGACACATGTTCCAAAGAACACTCTTTTTTTCTTCCCTTGCACACCTGGCCCAGTGTTTTCAAAAATTAAAATTGTGCTTAAGTATGATTTTCATACTTATACTCAAACTATCCCCATTAGTTTCAGTAGGGATCAAATTTGTGCCAGAGATCATACTGAAGTGTTTTTGAGAACATGGGACCTGGGCTTACACACATTCAAACATATAATCCCACTATCAGTTTAAACCAGACACCTACTTTATACTGTATAATCTTCTCCCCTGTCCTCATCATATACTTTTGTTCTACTTTTGTGTGTCTGTCTTGCAGGAGATGTTTGACACAGTCTGTCCCACCCCTGACTGTAGAGGTGTTATTGTGAAGATTGAGATCACCCGCTCAGACAGTATTACAAAACCTGTGAGTACAGTACTCAGCTGCCATCCTGATTTAATACAAACTGTTAATACATGAAATGAATTCAGTGGAAAAAATGGTACTTGTAATGATATAATTGGAAGAAAGACCCTGTAAGTTTTGTAGGAAAGAAAAAAAGGTTTATTTTCATTAACTGTACCTGCTATCAGCAATGTTCTTTGTAGATGCAAAATTTGAATATCTTAATCTTCCTGGTGCTTCACAGTGCCCTTCCATCATAAACAATTGTGATCTATCAGACTTTTTTAAAATAAAAAAAAATAGATGTTGGCATGTTTGTAGTTTCTAGATTGTTGTACATTCTGATGCAGTATGTGAACCTGTTACAGATGTATTCGGAGAAGTACCAGGCCCAGAAGGAGAGCCAGAAGAATAAGAAGCCCAGTGTGAAACAGAAACCCTCCAGGTGGGTACCAGTAAGGGTCATGTGCCAGTCAAGCTGGGTATCAGTCAGTACCCAAATTCTGGTCAAGCCATGGTACCAATCAGGCCTGGGTGCCAGTCAGGGCTTGATAATCTAGGTACCAGCATCATGGGGGAAGTGCGGTTGTGTTTGATAGACAGTTTCTCATTTAGGGATTTTGTCTGCAATGCTTCAGACAACTACGGTGTTTAAAAGTAGGTGATGGTACATAATGTAAATTTAGATTTTGTAATGCAGTTAGTTTTTAATTATGATGTTCTTTAAAGTCCCCATTATTTACATCAAACCACTCATTGAAAAGCCGATTTCAGCTCAAAATTTGAAGAAAATTGTTTAAAACCTTAAAAGGATCAATAGTTGCTGGACAATATTTTCGTTATATAGTGACATCAAACTAATGACAGGTGGGGGAAGATCTGGAGTATACAGAGACTCCTGGGTACCCCAGCAACATACTGCAAGCCAGATGGAAGGCTTCCTCATATGAAAAATCATAATTTGTCTGTCATCAATTGATAGTCTTTTAATCACTTCAATGATGATTTCTCCCACATGTCCTGCTCTGATAGGATTTTCAAAAAGTTAATATATTCTCATATTCTTTAGTAAAGGCTGTAGAGCAGGGACATTTATCATCTTTCAGTGATTCAAGTAGACATGGTGAAATCATAATTTTGTGTCATCCCATTGCATGAGTCTATTTTGAACATATTGTGCAGATACAATACACATTTATATTTCTGTCCCACAGTGAGTCTAAGCTAGCGAAAAAACAGCAGCGGAAAGAGTTGCGGAAACAGAAAAAGCGTGAGAGGCAGGAGGAGGGGGAGGAAGATGAGGATCCCTTGCATGGTGAGTTGGGAAAACTGAAGGGTTAGTGAGTCGGGCTTTTGAGATGGAACATATTACTGTAACACATTAGATCAGTGACATTCACAAATTTTCTCCTCAGTAACTTATAAACCCTGAAGATAGTCTGGTTAAGGTTAGGTGGAAAAAAACAGAAAGAATATCATTATCTCGCTTTCTTCTCTGAATTTCTCTGTGACTGAAAGAATCCATATCCTTTATTTACCAAACATTGTATTTGTGACTTTATTCTTTGCTCTCTAACATGACAAGATAATTTTTCTAGAGTTTGGTACCTTGTTATCCTTTTTTTTCATGCACCATGGGCGTGAGGAGAAATAATTTTCAACCTTTTCCAACTTTGAAGTCAG
Organism: Solen grandis; assembly: GCA_021229015.1. NCBI lineage: Eukaryota > Metazoa > Mollusca > Bivalvia > Adapedonta > Solenidae > Solen > Solen grandis. The sequence continues at coordinate 38,960,820 of CM037786.1, read as the reverse complement.
GTTTTTAGCTTGCATATGTTCCAGATAAGCTTTTCTAATCTACATTTGTCCAATGTGTGTCATCAGTTTTGCTTATGAACTCTCTAGGGGCTGCATTTTTTACCCAATCTTAATGAAACTTGATCAGACCGATTGATTCTTTGAAATTTGACATGATTTTGAAATTGGGTCACTGTAAAAAGTAGATCACAAGGTCAAATCCTGGAAAATTTGGCCAAAACTTAATGAACCTTCATCAGATTGTTTTTCTAGACAAAGTCTCAGATGAAATTGGGTCACCTTGGGTCAAAAATATGGTCACCAGGTCAGATCTTAGAAAAACTTTGTATTTGCCATATGCCACAAACAGATTGGTTAGAGTGTCCACCTCGAGAGCAGAAAGTTGTGGATTCGGTCCCTGACCACGGCATACCAAAATCATTAAAAATGGTTCTGGTAGCTCCCTGCTTGGTGCTCAACTTATATACAGGGTAGTTCCAGGACTGACTGGTGTCAGGATAATGCGACTGGATGTGGTATCATGCAATATGCCTATGGCATGATACTGCAGTGTGGTAGCACTATATTTGTCTCAAGTAAGCATAGTCTCAAAAGGACTGAAATACTGTAGGTTGGTTGAGAAATCCAACAAACAAACATAGAATATAAGTTGTAAGATATTTATATTATTTCCAAACTGATGAGTAAGAAATGAAGGTAGACTGTCACAAGTGCCCTTGTCTCTGGCAGATAACAATAAGGATGTGATTGTGGATGGAGCAAGTGCCTGTGCTTTTATCGAGGAGACAATGGACCCCCAGCCACTGCCTGATGTCCGCGACACCACAGTACTGAAGAAGGAAGAGATTAAAACACCCAAGGTACAGTAACATACTGGGACTTTTCACCCTGTATTACAAGAGAACTGTTTAGGAAAAGAACTATACAACCAGTATGAAACAGATCAAACTGCTTTGTGCATGCATCTGGCGTCAACAATTTTCTTTAAACAACATCTCCTCCCAAACCACTCTGCCAAATTTGATGAAAATTACCTGGGATATTCCTTGCATGAAGCTCTACCAAAGATGTTCAGATTGTTTTGGTCCGTTGCATATCTGGGTCACAAGAGCTAAAAATAGATTTTTAAAGTAAAATCTTAAAAAATCTTCTCCGAAACTGCAAGGCTTAGAGCTTAGATATTTGGTGTGTGGCATTGTCTTATGGACCATTATCAGGTTTGTTCAAATCATGACCCTGGGGTTGAAATTGGCCCCGTCCCAGGGGTCACTTAATTTTACTAAGACTTGTATAAGAAAAACTAGAAAAAATCTTGTCAGAAACCACAAGGCCTGGAGTTTAAATATTTGTTGTGTGACATGGCCTAGTGAACCTCTACCAAGTTTGTTCAAATCATGGCCCTCTTGTTATTAATCCCCTACCGGTGTTTACACCCGAGGGGACTATAGGTTTACCCTCCGTCTGTCTGTCCGGAAATCTGGATCGTGTGATAACTTCAAAACCATTTAAGATAACTTATGAAACTTGGTATATGAATAGATGGCAGTGTTTTTTTCTTTGGCCGAAATTCTGGTTGCTATGGTAACAGAAAAATTATGCACCTCACCGGTAGGGGGCTCATGTGTTGCATGCAACACCAGTTACTTGTTCTATTTTCAGTGCTACTGAGTTAAGTAATTGATATTATAAGGCATAACTTGGATTATTGCTTTAAGTCTGAATTTTGCTTCTATATGGTCTTAACATGGTGCGGTAAAGTAATATACTTTTGATATTTGTGACTCATTTGTTTTCTTGTTTCAGATCATTCACAGTCAATTTTATCTAAAACAGATCATTTATGCACTTCCTGATGAATCATTTTCTTTTAGTAGTCAGTTGCTTTTAACCCTTTACCTTATATTGACTCTTTTTTGACTCAGTGGCAAGCAGAGTCAAAGTTCAGGCAGCTCCTTTCAGGATTAGAGTCTTTCCTGTTTGCTCATACAGAATTGTAGCTCAAGTTTATATAGCTAAGACAGATCTGTTGCTTCATGTTTCATTTAAAGTTTCAGTAGATTAATATTCATTAGGTCATACATTTGTATATGAATTTTCATGAAGAAGAGTTATGTAGGTAGCACAGACAAATAATATTTATGAATCAAGGGCTTGGTGCAGTATTATGGTAACTACATGTAGATAAAGATTGAGTTACAATACTTTTGCACAAAACCTTGGGAATGATATCGTCAAATTCCAAGCCCCACAAAAAACCTGTCTCAGTAATTCATTTTCTTTAACAAAGTAAAACAATTGCCTGAAAAGATCATATCTTGATAAAAATAGTATTAAAATATTTTTTGTATAAAATGATTGTGTAGAATCTATCTGATCAGTGTTTTCTGTTCACACAGGCCAGTGGGAAGGGTAAGAAGTCGAAGAAGAGGAAGGAGAAGAGTAAGCAGGTACTTGCTGTCGAGGTGAACTTCAACGACAAGAGGGAGGGGACATTGCTCAACGAGAATTCTGTACTCAGCGATGGGGAGGTTGAGATCACCTCTACAATGTAAGAGTCTTGTCTTGATTATCTGACTTCTAGGAAGATGAGTTTATAATAAAATGCTTTATCTTTGGAATTGAGTCTTGTGTGAAAGGTTTTAGTATATAGTTTGTGTCACCTACTGTATTATTATAAAGCAGAGGTGACACATAGAGATCATTTCTCCGTCATCTGTCTGTCTGTCAATGACACGTGTGTTCCAAGGAACACTTCGTGTAATTGATTACCAAGGACAGACATTTTACGGGTATAGAGAGTCGCACAGTTGGCTGTGGGAAGGACAGAAAATTGCAGAAATATAAAAGCTTCTGTGTAAAAATTGAATGAAAACAGAAAAAAGAGCCCATGTGATGTTGTTCTTATTTTAGCTGACCTGAACACAAGATGCTCAAAGTGAGATACTGTGACCAGTCAGTTCCTGTCAACTATGAAATGTTGTTAGCTGTTTCTACAAATGATACCTCCTAAACTGTTGGGACAAGCTGCGATTAAGCAATCCTTTCTTTACACTGTACGTCTGTTCCAGGAATCCTAATGCCACCCCGTTCACAGTGCCCCCAGCATTACAGAAACAGGTGGAAAACTTTGAGAAGACCTACACCACCAGTGCAAAACCTGTGTTTGTTCCAGATGAAATCACAGAAAACCTATTCTCGTGAGTACATTTAGATGAATACAATGAAAACAAGTTGTTTGATTAAACTCTTGCTTATGTGTGTTCTTTGCTCACCTTAGCACAATGTGCTGAGATAGATGGATATCTGTTGTAAATACAAAATGGCACCTTTGTCCAGTGGTATATTACAGTACTGCTGATCTGAATGTTATGGGTTCAAACCCTATAAAGAGCAACAATCTTTCATGGCTATCTCAGGTGCAATGTACTATGTCAGCATTTAACCCTTTCCCTCATAGAGGAAACCATGAAAAGACCTATACGAACAACATAAAACCAGATCAGCCTGCGAGTAACTCGCAGGCTGATCAGGTTTTATGCTGTTCGCTGCTCCTCAGTGGTCTGGAAATGAGGACTTTATAATTAAATTTGGTAAGGTTTAACTGTGGTTTTCTGCAGATCAGGCTTTATGTGGTACCTATTGAGTGCATCAAATGAGTCTATATGAGGGAAAGGGTTAAAGAAATGTTTAAAACTAAATTATACTTTATACTCTTTGTAGATAAGAATGACAATAAGTAAATTCTTTACTATTATAAGTAAGTAAATTGTTGTTTGCTTACAGTAACAGTGATTTAACTTATCGCTCAATTTTCAGTTATTTTGCTGAAATCTTAAAAGAAAATGGACCATTAGAGATTGGTGACATGAAGATTCAGCAGGAATTGGAAGTGTTCCCAGTAGAAGCACTGGAGAAGATCAAGCAAGTCGGAGGTTTGGCAGATTTCCTGAAACAGTCTCTCAAATTTGCCGTTATTGATGATTGTATAATATCCCTGATGTCGGACGCTAAGAAAGCGAGGGAAGTGGCGTTGATGAAGAGAAATTCAGGAAAGCAGCCGGTTGTTCAGAATGCTTGGAAGACAGTGGGAAAAGGTGTACAGAACACAGATAGTCTTGGTGAGAGTGTGACAGGGTATTTAGGGGAATATAGTGGGCAAGGTGGCCAAAAGACTTCATTTTCCAGTATAGTTAGTGTCACTTTTCCTGGTGCTGAGGGGTTAAATAATTCTCAGTCTATTAATTCGTTGCACAGCGATTCTTCATCAGACGTTTCTTCTCAGAGTGTATCTTTGCATTCAGCTGGCAAAACAGGATCGGAAGACCTTGGTGCCAGGAATGGTTTAAAACCACCCTTACAGACTAGAGCTGATGCTTTAGATTCTATTGATGATTTTCCCATAGAGACTAAAAAGGGTTCACAAACTAAAGGTTTAGATGAATTTGATACAGTTTCTGATCCCGGATTAGGTTTTCCAAAGCCTGGACCTCCCAAGGTTGAGAGTTTGAAAGTTTCCAGCAATATAAGTAGGAGTAGTTCCAAGTCAGATATAAGTGAGAAAAGTTCTCGGAGTGACTTCTCTTCAGATATGATGCCAAAACCTCTGCGTCCCATCACAGATCCGTTTGGAACCTCCGTTCATCCAAAGACAACAGGATTATGGGATAGTCTAGAAAATGATTTTGATTCTTCATGGTCGAAAGTGAGTGAAGAAACAAATGAAAATTCAGTGGAGAATAAATACGAAGGTGTTGAGAAAGAGTTGCAAATGGCCACGGATGAGTTTGTTAGGAAATCTGATGAAACATTAGTCAAGGAATTAGCAGAGTCAGTTGTAGATAGAATGTACTCAGACAAACAAGTGTCAGAGGAAATTCGGAGGGAAACTCTTCAAAAAGTTTCTTTAGATATATGGAAGGATTTTGAGAAGAGTGCTAGTGCAGGGAAGATGAGAGGGCTGTGGGCAAACACCCCGGCTGGTGAAGATTATAGCAAAAACATGGGCAAGTTTGCCGCTGATTTTATGAAGAAACATTACGATAAATCTGAAACAATGACTTCACCTACTTCTACATTTAATATACAGTATCCTCAGAAACCTCCTTTAGACTCTTTGAATAAATCCGATGAAGATTTTAGTTTTAATAAGTCGCCAGTTTCGTGGACATCAGTCAATGAAAAAAGTTTCGACAATTTTCCTCACGCAACGCTTCCACCTTCTTCAACAGAATTCATCTCTACCTCCAGCTCATCAGGGTATAACATGTTCTCCGGGCTCTCGTGGGGTTTTGACTCGTTCAGTCAGAACCCGAGCCCTGTAGCATCATTGCCTTTCAGTACCTCTCAACCTTTCATCCGTCCCCCACCATCAGTGTCCTCCTATTATAACGCCACTCCTGGTTCCCCCATGTCGTTCCCCCCACCCCAGACGCTGCAACACCCACCCCCACCCCCACACATGCCTATGCCCCCACAAATGACCATGACAGCCCAGGGGGTGGCTAGTGTAGACAGGAAGGACAAGGAAACACAGTGTCTGGTTCCCATGCGGTCTGTAGAATGTATGACAGATCCATATGAACCTCTGAAAGATGAGTACCAGCTTTTGCTAGAAGAAAAGAATCATGTAGATCGACTGTTTGCCAACAATAGAGCCAAATGTGAGAAACTGTCTCATGAGTACAAGATTAAAGACCAGTATGTGATGGTGAGTGATACACGCACTTTATTTAACATATTTACTTTCCCTCTATCTTTCATTTAATGTCATTTTAGGTCTTTTTAGCTCACCTAAGCACAATGTGTCATCAACAATTTGCTTTAAATGACATCTCCTCTGAAACCACAGGACAGAATTTGATTAAGCGTGGCAGGGATGATCCTTGGGTGAACCTTCACAAAAATTGCTAAATAAACTTGATCTATGTAGAACTCTGGTTGCAATGGCAACGGAAAGAAAAAAATGAAATCTTTAAGAATTATCTCCTTCAAAACTAATAGTGAGATTTCAAAATGCTTAAGAAAAGATGTTCCCTGGGTAACCCTCCAATTTAAAACCTTTAAAAAAAAACCGGTTTAAAAGCCTCTACCAAGATTGCTAGAATTATTCCGGTCCTTAAAAAAATATGGCTGCCAGGTGTGTGGTAATTTGCCTTAAATGCAAATAGTGAAAACTTTAAATACATCTCTTCTGAAACTGCTGGACAGAATTTGATTAAACTTGGCAGGGATGATCCTTGGGTGAACCTTCACCAAAGTTACTAAAATTGATCCATGTAGAACTCTGGTTGCCATGGCAACGCAAAGAAAAATGATATGAAAACTTTAAAAAATCATCTCCATCAAAACTACTGGCCAGATTTCAAAATGTTTTAGTACATATGTTCCTTGTGTAACCCTATACTCAGGTGAGCATTCCAGGGCCTCTACAGCCCTCTTGTTTTTTGTTTTTTTTATATAAGATTAGCATTAGTGTCAAAACGCATTTATTGTTTGCTAGATACTTTTAAGCTCACCTGTGCAGAACAATGCTCAGAAATAAATTTTGTTTCGCACTGTTGATGACTTCATGGTACTCTACTGCAATTACTCACAGGGACTTGCTCCCATACACACACACACACACCACACACACACACACACACTGTACATACACTATCAACAAGGGTGGACATCTTTTCAGGGGTCGACTCGCTTCAACTCCGTTTTTTCAAATCATTCAAATAAATCTATGAAGTTAACATACGGAATCACTCAAATATATATTTCTCTATCGAAATATACAAAATTGTCGTGAAAATAATCCTCCTTTGTATGTTTATTTGTTTGAAATATATGCGAATCCGAGAAAAGGACAACAACCTGGACCAGCAGCGCAGTACATTTCGGGATGATTCGGATTTTTACGCTGCGAAATTGGTCAGCGATATTGCGATTATTTTCCCGCAATCTGTCAAACCGTTAAATTTAAATTATTAAAGGGCTGACTATTCGGGCGTTGAAAGAAAAAAAAAACCCAGGCAGTATGGAGAAATCAGCTGTTTCTTGGTAATTTTCTTGTAAAATAAATTATTTAAAGACTTAGATATAAATTCACTTGTTGTAGTGTGTGTTTTTAAATTGAAATAAATATCACAGGGATTTGAAGTTCAGTAGAATAGATAAAAGTAAATGAAATAAAAAAAAAATATTTTTCACATAACTTATATATTTATTACATGAATTTGAAGTTCAGTAATTTAAAATAAAATTCTGAAAATAATAGTACTCCATACATACAAAACATATTTTTTCTTATATATACGGAATACTAAATTCTACTGAACTTCAAATCCCTGTGATATTTATTTCAATTTAAAAACACACACTCACAGACAAGTGAATTTATATCTAAGTCTTTAAATAATTTATTTTACAACAAGAAAATTACCAAGAAACAGCTGATTTCTCCATACTGCCTGGGTTTTTTTTTCTTTCAACGCCCGAATAGTCAGCCCTTTAATAATTTTAAATTAACGGTTTGACAGATTGCGGGAAAATAATCGCAATATCGCTGACCAATTTCGCAGCGTAAAAATCCGAATCATCCCGAAATGTACTGCGCTGCTGGTCCAGGTTGTTGTCCTTTTCTCGGATTCGCATATATTTCAAACAAATAAACATACAAAGGAGGATTATTTTCACGACAATTTTGTATATTTCGATAGAGAAATATATATTTGAGTGATTCCGTATGTTAACTTCATAGATTTATTTGAATGATTTGAAAAAACGGAGTTGAAGCGAGTCGACCCCTGAAAAGATGTCCACCCTTGTTGAAAGTGTATGTACAGTGTGTGTGGTGTGTGTGTGTATGGGAGCAAGTCCCTGTGAATTACTTAAGCCTTGTTGATCTTTTGATAAATGAGATGGCCAACTAGTTTTCTTTTATAATCGGTATAGAAACTTTTGACTTTTTTTGCACCCACGTCGGGTGCATATTGTTTTTGGTCTGTATGTCACAAAACTTTAACCTTTAACCTTGACCATAACTCGGAAGTCCTTCCACCTACAGCCTCCAAACTTCACTGGTGCATGCACCTTGATGAGCTGTACCTGCTAGGTGACCTTGACCTGCTTGTTTGAATCTCTTATCCCATCTGTTAAGTTACTATACCCCTGCTTCATTTCATTTTTCATACAGAAACTCACCACAAAAAAGGTAAGCTATGCCATTTTGCATCCCAGTCTCCCTTAACTTCAATTTATACTAAAAAACCCAGAGGAACGGATTCAAAGGCTACATTGTACATGGGAGTTTGTTGCGTTGATGAGGATATAATGATTGACTAGTTATCACCTTCAAAATACTAATTTCTTGAGTTGAAAGTGTAGGTTAGCTGTAATCTCCTTCGTCTAACAAGGTTGTCTGCTGCAGGCCTTGGAGGACGAGCTGCGGAATAAATTCAGTCAGTACGAGCAGGAGATGAACAGTTGGCAAGAAGAGAGGAACGGGGTTACCATGGAGATACAAGCCCTCAAACAACAGCTCCACATGAAGGAAGTGTCTGAAAAGAAGTGAGTAATCTGCATAATGGTTATGTGAGTTCCCTGTTCTAAAGTGGCCCTTTGAAAGGGTTCATTTCCACTAATTGAATTAAACAAAATAACGATCTGCTAAACATACCTTGTTTGAATTATTTTACTCCATATTTATCCTTTGTTTTAAAGACTTAGTTTTGAAGAAGTCATTTTTTGTACTCATTGTAAAATGTTATAATTGCTATGAGATGGATTTTATGTATCCCTGCAAAGGTCAAAATTAAAAAAAAATGATTAAATAGCCAAATCAGATTAAGTGAAACAATTGTAGAGTAATTTGTTAAACATCATTCAACATACAGATGAGACTTGCTATGTTGACATTGTCTCAACATTTGAGATATTTGGAAAGTCCCAATTACATATTTAAAAAAAAAAAAAAAAAAAAAAAAAAAAAAAAAATCATTCTTATCTTGACATTTGGTGTGTCAACATTTTTTTTTAAATCTCAACATACTTCTTGGTCGCCTTGGGTAAGTTCTCACCTGATGCTCATGGAAGTGAAAGTTACACAGAACGTCATTTTAAGAAAATCACTGAATCTGTAATTGAAAATTTTTCACAAGAACATTCATCTATTGTTGCCGTTGGTAGTGTAATTTGTGTTTTTATGCATGTCTGCATATACATGTGAATTCATATATTAATATGAAAGTTACAAATTTGCTGATGTCGACATAATGAGTCTCACTTTTATTAAATTTTAAAACAGAGATGTTACATTAAAAAACTCAGATACCTGCTCTTTTAATGTACATTTATCTGTCAATCCATAAAAACTTTATGCCCTTGCAGATTTTGTAATCTTTATATTTGCACATCAGAAATTTATATTAGATATTGTCTGAACCATGATTGTCTGTTCTTTAGATTTAAAAGGTCATGCCAGTTTGAGAGCAGGAGATCATGGGTTTTATATCTGTTCCCGACATACCAAAGTCGTGAAAAATGGTACTGGTATAGCTCTCTTGCTTGGCTCTCAGCATATAAGGGTAGTGCCAGGACTGTTTGCCTCAATGTCAGGATAATGTGACTGGGTGTGGTATCATGCCACATGTCTACAGCTGTGACAGCACTCTATCTATCTCAAGTAGACCTAGTCTCAAAATGACTGAAATACTGTCAGGGAGATGTTAGAGCAAACAAACATATAAAGGTTCATGATCATTTGTAGACTGTCAGGGTCACAAACAGGAAATATGATTAATGGCGCTATGGTCCATTGGTACCTTATGTGGTAGAGGGTCATAAATTTGTGGGTCAAACCCAGTTGGAGGAAATAATCGCTCTTGGCCATCCTAGATGCTAAGTACTGGTCCAATCCAGGAACATTTGAGAAAGATTTGTGTTGTAAATTGTAAGAATTGGTCTCCTCATTGATGTAAAATTAATTAAATATGAACCATTCCAGGGAGGGCCAGGATAGTTTTGGCTTATGTAGGTATACATGTTTGAGACCCATGTAATGGAGTATTTTCTTTTGTCCACAGACTGCAGAGCATCTTGGCAGAGCAGGAGAGCAAGGTGGTGGAGCTGGCTCAGTATGCTACAGATCAGAGGTATGGGGTGTTTGTGTTGTCTAAATTAAACTTTGAAAAAACAATGAAATTCATGAGTGATAATGTAAGCCCCACCTTTCTGCTTCATGGCTAGGTGAACTGTTTGGAAAATCATGTTTTCCTTTGTGTTAACCAGGTCAGCCATTGACTACCTATAATTTCATTATAGTTAATGGATGGTTTGTAATTCAGTTTGAACTCATCTGCTTGATTTGGGTCTGCTGTGGTTGCCAATGTGTTAAAATGAGTTTCTATAAAGTACAGTATAACCTCACTTAAAGACCACCTCTGAATTAAGACAACCTTGCTATTAAGACCACTCATTTAATTATAAAATATAGAAATTCCCTGTTATATAAATAAGGGTCTCTGTCTGTATTTTTATTATAGTAATATGTGTGCTGGGTGTATGATACTGTTTTATTATTATAATTTTTAAACATCTTGTTGTTAATCTAGATGTATAATGAACCCCTTTTTTAAAAAAAAAATTGTTGTATGCGTCTATTTAGGGCTTGTGTCTACTGCTGGTATATGATCCTCCGAATTTTATAGATTTTAATAAGTAAAAAGTTTTACACTCTTATTAAATAAGTGCTTTTAGTCAAGAGTTTATATATCAGCAGTTGAAACAACCAACCATTAGCTTGTTTAAACGTTGTTTTTTAGTTTTAAGAACTATAATTCTTAAATGTTTATAGTCTCTCAGATTTCTATAACAGAAAGGTTTGCATGATTTGTATATAGATGTTTTATTCGTTGTATGATGTTGTTAACCATGCAAAGTGAGACTCAAATAAAGAAATAATAAATAAATAAATAAATTTTTGGAACAAAATCATTTTAACAAAAAAATAAATGGCCACAAGTCCTACAATAAGTCCACCTTGTTATTCTACACCTGTAGACAAAATACCTCAGTCCATTATGATTTGCAATTCACTAATGAGACCAAAATCATTAGAGAGGATCTATGTTTATGTATTAATTTCATGACATTCACATGACATTGAGGTGCTTTGTCAAGCTGATTCTCTAATAACTGTATAATATGACCGTGTCGTGAAAACAAATTATCAAAGGTGTGAAAATGTGGATACTGACTATGGATTGAAATAACAATTGTTGATTGGCTTTAATGAGACTACTACTGGGAGATTGAAGGTTGGTACTGGATGATTAAGTTTGCCAGTGTTTTATTTTCATAGTCAACACGGTAAATTACAGTACAGATATATAGTAAAAATATAATGTCAAAATTAGAGGACACAAAAACAGAGGTAAGGGGGCTTAGGGGCTTTTTCTAAAAATAAGCAGTTCACATGTACCACATTTTGTTAATTCAAATCAAGTTTCGGTATTGTACCTTTATTGTGATTTTAAAACATTTGTGATATTTGAATTATATGATTTAAACAAATACTGCAAACAAAGCAGATCTTATTTTATGCTAACTGATGAAATACTGTGTTCTATCAGTGAGATAAAATCCATATCTCACAGTGTGATGATATAGATCTGTAGGGACTACTTTTTTTTACTTATAAAGGATGTAACAGCAGTTATCTTAAAATCAAAAGAAAATGTGTTTGTTTTGAATGGATATAGGTGATATCTCATCCCGAAGTGATACAATTTTTACATTTTCACTCTCGCTATGCACTGGTGAAAATATGAAATTGTATCACTACTCATTGAGTTATAACCCATATCCATTCAAAACAAACAAATATCCTGTATATAGTACATGATCCTTCAACTTATTGTTTATAAATATTGATCTGGCACTCATTATCTTTCGTGTGGCTGTATATGTACTCAGAAGAAATCGTATGATGTTAAAATGCTTGACCTATGTAGTAAGGTTTGAAATAATACACTTACATAAGTCTCAAAAACAATAGATTAAAATGCTTGATATGATTATTTTCACTTCTTCGCAAAACGAGCACACTTACTAAATAATACTACACATTTAAGTGTAAGTACAAAAAGGCTGAATTTTTTCACATGCATCCTAATTTCCAAAGACAGGAAAAAGAAAAAACGAATGGTGGGATTCAAACCATGGTCTCGAATAGACAATCAAAACAAGTACGGTAACCAATGCTCTACCGACTTGACTACTGAGCAACTCTGATACACTGTGTGTCTGTTTCTGTTATACCGATAGTGTACCTGGTAGCCAACATGCTATAAATAGGACCCCTGAATGCCAAGGGTAATCGGAGAGTTTACCTTTAACAGATGAATATTATATGAGTGCCAGGTCAGTATTTATTGACTATACCCATACCAGTCCTGTTCTGAGTTCATACATGTATACTGGTAAAATGCGCTATTAGGACCAATTTTCTCTGGCAATTTTTCTCTAGCAAGGTTTTACTGTAAAGGGTGAGAAAGTGTGAGTCACGCAATAGCTCAGTGTTAGAGTGTCCACTTTGCAATTGAAAGTTTTGGGTTTGAATTCCAGCCAAGTCACTTTCCTCTGATGACTTTGTCAAACTTAATACATATAAAATGGGTACCAGATGCATCCTTGCACGGGAACTCAAGAGTAATCAGTACTGGTTCTACCAAGGATCTTGTCTCTTGTGTATCAGTGCTGTACGCCAGGTATGTAAAAGAACCAAGGGGTCTATTTTCAAAATTAACTATTGCACCTGGACTCTCTTGTATCTAACCACTGCTTCCTGCTGTCACTAGAGCAAATTTAAAAAAACAACAACAGCCTTCTGGAAATAAGTGCCTGCCTAAATAAATACACAGTTACCTGTACCTTATGTTTACATGATGTTACCTCCAGGGACAAGGACATGGGTGAGTTGCAGCTGTACAAGGACAAGCTGGAAGAACAACAGAGGATGTTGGATGTACATCTACAGAGAGCCATTAGTGCTGAGGTGAGTCTGACACTAAATTTTAGTTTACAACCCTGAACCTTTAACTCTTTACCTTATGAATATTCATATACAAATTCATGACTTGATGAGTGTTATTTAAGTGAAGTTCTGATTATAAAGAAAGTGTCATTTATGAGTTGGAGTGAATTTTGAAAGATATGTTTGTATGTTTAAAGTGGGATACTTCTGTGCATTGTCATTTTCAAAATGATCAACATGAACGAACAACATTAGCTCTCTTTTCTACTCCTACACTGATCAAGCAATCTGAAGAATTGACCGTGTCTGTTTCGGTGTATGGGATGATATCTGGATGGGCCATAGGTGGCATGAGATGTGCTTAACAAACAACACACTTACACATTAAACAATATTAACATCAGGAAACTTATTTTCATAAATTACTAAATGTAATCATATAGTATGAACTGTTTTCACATAAACGCTGATCTAATGTCAGCACCATTTGGTAGTGTTATAAGTGCATGTACGGAAAGACACTTGTATTTTTGTGTATGATTGTTTGTGTACTATAGCATTTTTCCAGGTACATGTGAATTCATATGTTGACATATCTGTATTTTGACATAAAAATGAGAATTTTGTTGATGACCAGGTATTAACTTGTATAAAATGACACGTTTGAACAAGTTTAAATAGTTACACATCTGAAAATTCAAATAGTATTTAACACATCTGAACAATATCAAATAGTATTTAACACATCTGAACAATATCAAATAGTATTTAACACATCTGAACAATCTCAAATAGTATTTAACACATCTGAACAATATCAAATAGTATTTAACACATCTGAACAATCTCAAATAGTATTTAACACATTTGAACAAACTCGAGGACTCTTTTATCAGTCTTTGGCATGCAGCCTGAAACTAATAAAATAGTCATTAAGCTTGTTCAAATGTTAAATATTTCTTAAGCATGGGCTGATTTTTGTCACTGTAAATTTCATTAAAGTAATGTAATATAAGTCACAGAAATTATGTTTAAAGGGGTAAGCAGTCTTTCAGGTTGAGGATTGCCATGGCTGTTGTAGAGGTTGTTGTGTATTTATATCTGGATTGCATTAAATGTAGATTTGCTACTAAAATGCAGGCATTTCAGAGTAATGCATGAGAGAGTGATTAAAGGAAAATAATTGTATCGTAACTTAAATTAAATTCATATTTGCAGATTTTTGAAAGGAATAAAATTGGGGGGGGGGGGGAGCTATATTTTTTCGTATGTCTTTATCATGATTACACATATTCTGCATTGATAGCTTCCATGTATATATGGGAGTGAGTGGTGCCACTCTTTTTATCATTAGGGATTAACTAAGAAATTAGTTTGAAATTATAAAGAACAGATTTATTCAATTACCTGAGTTGATAAGAATCACCGATCATTTATCAAGAAAATGTTGAAATAAGAGGTTATAATAATTGTTTGACAAGAGATGATGATGGTTTCAGGTGGAGGTGTTGAGGAGCCGCCTTCAGATACACAGGGCCAAGATAGAGAGAAAACAGAAAGAAGCTGAGTACCGACGTCAACAGATGAACATTGTCATCCGCAGGTGAGCGTCTAAGTTTTGTCAGATCCATGTTATTGGTGTAAATCAATCAGAGCATTTCCCATGTTGCAGATTTAAAATCAGGCTCAAATTCCATCAATACTTAGTGCTAAGAAATACTTAAATACTTAGAGATGAATTTCATCATTTTTTAATTCTCTTATAAAATACCCAAAATTTTTTTTTTAATTAATTTTTTTATAAATATTTGGGTACTTTTATTAGTGAAATAAGAAGATGAAATTAGACCCGAAGAATTTAAGTATTACTTAGCGCTACGTATTGTTGGTGGAATTCAAGCTTGAACCCTTAGCACTTTTAAAAGTCTCATCTATAATTTCTGGGTCAAATTCCACCAATATTTCTAGCCCTTAGTTAAACTTAAATTTCATTAGTCTTGGTGCTCTATAAATTAAAAACAATAAAAAGTTTAATTTCTTAACAATTATTGTTAGTTATTAAGGAAATAGCTATGGTGGAAAGTATATCTACCTAGTTTAATAATTTAAGTATTACTTATCTCTAAGTATTATTGGTGGAATTCCAGCCTGGTCGTAAATCAATAGGTGCATAAGTTTGTAAACTTAACTTTATTGTAGTATCTCAGTTCACGAACTCATGTATTCAAATGGCAAACTTTTTGCCATACATACCTCTCTGTTTCTAGTTTCAGACATATGACACTCAATATAAAATTTCTCTGTCCTTCCACTTGTTTTCAGGCACCAGGAAGATAACAAGCCTCTCCCGTCCCAATTCCAGCAGTCTGTAGATTTCATCCAGTCCCTCCTTCAGAAGTATGAGGAGAGTCTCCACACCATAACGGTATGTATACACTACTTGTGTATACTAGAAAATCATATATATCCTTTGACATTTAATTTCGTTGATAAAGTACAGGGAATTTTGTGGGTACATTTCTTCATGTTGTTGAAAACATTGGGTCTGTTAAATGAAATGTTATAGATAGGGGTTAATATTCGTGGATACAAACCTCCTTGAAATAAATGAAAATTAGTGTCCCACGAAATTAATGATTTCACAGTAGTCCACTCTTTAGGCATGGGACTAGCATAAACCTGGTCAGACTTTTTGTAATCTGCATAATTTTACAGGTTTAAACTATCTTCCCAGATTATCATGTAGCACATTTTCCAAAAATTACAGGCTGAGTATGAGAGTCAGATTGAGGAAGTGAAGGCTGGAAGGTTGCTGTCAGATCTGCCCAGTGTCCAGGTGTCCACACCTGATGTGAGTAGCAGTAGCCTCTGTACTGTGTATCTCTTGAATACTGTTGTTCAGCACCATATTTTCTTAAATAGTCTGTCCTCTTTCACATAGAAATTAAAAGCTTCTGATGGTATACTATAATATTTTACTATATATTTTATACATTGAGGACTTTTAAATGTAGACTTCATCCAGTCCATCACAGTGATTTTTTATTACTATTACTTTTTTTAGCTAACCTGAGCCCAAAGTGCTCAAGTTGAGTTTTTGTAGTCCGTCAAAGTCTGCGTTCATCTGTCTGATCGTCACACTTTTTCTGTCATGCTTCAGCAGGTGTCTTGTGTTCCAAAGAACATTCTTGTTTATTTCAATCCAATTAACTTACAGGTAAAGCCCCTGCCCTTGATGGGCCCCAGCCCAAGCGGTGCCACACCCAGACCAGGCCAGGGGTTCCCCAGCAGGCCCCAACAGTTTGGGGTTCCAGGTAAGGGACCTTAGGTCTTTTAATTCAGTTCTTTGTTTGATTGACAACAAGAATTCAGTACAAGTACAGTTGTAGCTGGGAGGAAAAATTAGCAGTCAACTTACAAAAAGTATACTTTATTATTATTAAACAGATGAGAAAAAAAACTGATTTCAGCTCTGGATCAATGATAATTTCAGTTATTTCTTACTCAGTCAGGTACAAAATGAACAATCTTGAAATACTTATTATCCCCCGCCGATGAAATCGGGAGGGGGATATTGTTTTGGCGTTGTCCGTCCGTCCGTGCGTCCGTCCGTGCGTCCGTCTGTCCGAATTTTGTCCGGAGCATAACTCCAAAAGTATTCAAGCTATTGCTTTGAAACTTCACAGGTGGACAGATCTCATTGAGGAGAAGTGCAGTGCACAAGAACCATAACTCTCATTAGCCTAATTTTGGAGTTATTGCCCTTTGTTATTTTTCATACTTGATTTTTGTCCGGAGCATTACTCCAAAAGTATTCAAGCTATTGCTTTGAAACTTCACAGGTGGACAGATCTCATTGAGGAGAAGTGCAGTGCACAAGAACCATAACTCTCCTTATCCGAATTTTGGAGTTATAGCCCTTTGTTATTTTTCATACTTGATTTTTGTCCGGAGCATAACTCCAAAAGTATTCAAGCTACTGCTTTGAAACTTCACAGGTGGACAGATCTCATTGAGGAGAAGTGCAGTGCACAAGAACCATAATTCTCCTTAGCCGAATTTTGGAGTTATTGCCCATTATTATTTTTCATACTTGATTTTTGTCCGGAGCTTAACTCCAAAAGTATTCAAGCTATTGCTTTGAATTTTCACAGGTGGACAGATCTCATTGAAGAGAAGTGCAGTGCACAAGAACCATTACTCTTCTTAGCCTAATTTTGGAGTTATTGCCCTTTGTTATTTTTCATACTTGATTTTTGTCCGGAGCATACCTCCAAAAGTATTCAAGCTACTGCCTCTTCCATCTCTCCATCCCTGCCTCTCCCCCCTCCCTGCCTCTCCCTCTCCCTGCCTCTCCCCTCCTCTCTATGCCCCCTCTCAGAGAGTCTCTCTCTCTCTCTCTCTCTCTCTCTCTCTGATTTTAAGTACAGACTGGTATGCCAAACACTTTTTACTTGGATTTTTTTTGCTATTTATATGCTAGATTATTTTTATAAATGAACATAACTACTGTCATAATTTCTCATTATTCTATAATTGCAGACTAAAATGTAACATAATTAATAGTTTTATGTGAATCTGCCTCCCCTTCTTATCCCATATAAGTTTGTGTATCTCAATCTGCTTTGAATATGTTAATTTATCACTCTGTTTCTTCCACTGTCCTCGACATTCTGTGCTCTTCTTAAATTAATACACCAGAAAAAGCTTATGGTATAGTTTGTTTATATATTTAGTTGTGTGTATATATAAACTTTTCTCCATGTTGTATACTTGGAAGTAATAAAGTCTCTTCTTGTTCTGTTCTGTTATATCAAGAGGCAATAAGGAATTATAATCATATTGACAGCATGACCCAGTTTGATCTTTTACAATGGAGTTACGGCCCCTGATTTATGTTCTGTAAAAACAGCTCCCATTCATGAACTAAATATATTCGGCGGGGGATTTCGTGTCTGTGACACAGCCTTGTTTGCTCTATTTTATCTGTCTTTCCGTCACACTTTTTCCGTCATGCTTGTCCATCACACTTCAGCAGTGACACGTGTGTTCCAAAGAACACTCTTGTTATAGAAATATTGTGTTTGTAAGGCAAGAATTGTTATAGACTTTAACTTTTAAGGAAGGGAGCCAAAGGATACCCAGAAGATAAATAAGAAATATAACAAAGGTTGTCCATCGTAGACGTTCCTCTTGTGTGTGTCTATGTCACAGTGATTGTTCATTTATCAGATATTCAAGAGCATAAAACAGTATGATGAAAACTTTAACCATGTGCTCCGTGTTAAATCAAGTTATTCCTTTATGGCAATATTTTTCCTTTTTTATCATATCTTTATCCCTACAGGAGCAACAAGCACAACAACCTCAGGGCTGGGAAACGGGCTCCAGTCCCAAAATGCATCGATGCCAGGCAACCATCTTGTGCCATCACAGCCTGTTCCTCCCCGACCTCTCACACAAATTAGTTTTGGTTCAGGATTAGCCCCATTGAGACCCCTTGCTGGGCCAAGGCCCACGCCTATGGGTGCAGCAGGCCCCAATAGACCCCCACTGAGGCCCCTTGGTGTCCGTGGACCAACGCCAATGTCTAGTTTTGAGAAGCTGGTCTGGAAGCTGCAGCAAACTTTCCCCAGCAGACCAAAGTAAGTGCAATTAAAACATGTGTCAGCTGCCATCTCTACTTTGCAGAAAAGTTGGTTGTAGATTTCATATTCTGAAATTGCTATTTTACTGTACATTATGACTCTCATCTCATGTTAAATGTTGAGTCACTGTCATGTCTGCAAACCCCTCCACAGTATCCTATACTGTTGTCAGGATAGCTTTCTTTGCCTCCACTGATGTCCAACAATTATAAACTTCAGGGAAATGATATTCTTGTGTATGATTACATGTATGGTGATTACCAAAACAAACAAACAAAAGAAGTTTTATTATAATTATTAACTTGTTAGCTTGAACTAGCAAAATTGTATGACAGAATTGCTTTCTAAATCTGTATTTTCTCTATTTCAGTTTTATAATTTATACAAGTACTAATGATATTCAGCTTCTTTTTAACTGATAACTTCACATATTTGACACAACGGCACACAGAACAGACCCAGGTCATATGGCATCCGAAAAAAGCTGTCTGATAAGGGTCTTCTCTGTTTGCTCTTACAATATTGAGGCTCAGATTCCAGATTCTACAGTCTGCACTTGGAAGAAAAATCCATTTTTCATATATCATTTAATATTTCAGTAAATTGGTATTCATTAAATCATACATTTGATCAAGAATATTCATAAAGTAAGGCATTAGAAACAAAGGGAAAAATGAACAAGTACTGGTTAAACAATATTATTATTCAGTCTAAATGAAAACCTAAGTAATATGTTGTATGTTTCTTCTGTTAAAAGATAAGTAATGCATGTAGTGGCATTATGTGAATTGATTGTTATGATCTCACTACTTCCTCTCTCTCAGGTCGGACTTCACCCAGCTGATCCAGGACCTGCGCACCAAGAGGGGCGGATCTCTATCAGGGATGACGATAGAGAACATCATATCAGAGATATCAGACATGATCAGTCATGCTGACAGATGCACAAACAGTCCCTTGTCTCCGGTAAAGCAGTACATTTCTTATATTAATGTCAGAAAGACATGGCCCTAGTGTCTTACACATTTCTCTAAGTGCTTTCTGTGTTATACTTAATTAGAAATCTAGCTGTAGAAAGTTTGAATATTTGTCACCAAAATTGTTACTGAGCAATACATCTCTTGTTTATTATAAATTTTATTGCATATTAAATAATGCAATGCAATGGAGAGATCCAGTCAAAACCTTTATAAAGATACCATCTCTGGGTATGATAGGATTCATGGTTCAAAACACAATATGCATTTTTGTGTCTCCTGCGATTCAGTGTGACAACTTGTGGGTAGAATCCAAATTAGTTTTATAAACTTTGATTGTTTGGTGATCGCCCTCTCTGTGACAACTGCTGGAATGCAGGCAACACAAGTGTTCCAAGAATACCCATCTACTTGAAAAAAAAATATCAGACAAAGGCAACAATCTTTTCACTTCATAAATTCTTATATAAGTAAGTTGCATGTATCCTGAATTCGTCACCTGTTCAATGACAATTTCTTGATACTGTAAATGTTTTTTTTCTCAAGATTGACCCCTTACCTAAACTGTTGAATGCTCCACCTGGCCTCACCAACAGCTGGGCGTTTGCAGCCTCGTCGTCCGGGCAACAAATGAGGGGGGCGGAGTTCTTCCAAGAGGAGGAAGACCCGTGTGTCATCTGTCATGAGGAGATGACTGATAAACCTTCAGTAACACTAGAATGTTCCCACACCTTCCATGATGAGGTTCGTACCAAGTAGAATGGAAGTTCTGTCTTTTATCATCGGGTTAAATTGGTATCTCCTGGCAGTCAGTTGATTGAAGTCCAAATCGAATTCGTCAGAAGTGGAATTATACCTAGAAATTGTTGCTTTTTATTAAGTTGTGTTCTTTATTCTGTATCACTTTGCTATCAAAATAGGTACACTGTTTTAAATGTTTTTCTTTTTCAACTTAATATTTGAAATTAGTGTATGTGTCCAAAAGATATGGTTTTAATTTTCAAATTTTGCAAAAGTGGGGGGTTGTATTGACAAAATGTCTCAAAACGTTTCTGTGTAGTTTCCATGTAAATGTGTGCTGCAAAAAAAGTATCATGTAATATACTTTTTTTTTTATTTCATATGCATAATAAAATGAACATCATTCCAATAATGCTTTAACCCTTTCCCTCATATAGACTCATTTTGACGCACTCAGTAGGTACCACATAAAGCCTGATCTGCAGAAAACCACAGTTAAACCTTACCAAATTTAATTACAAAATCCTCATTTCCAGACCACTGAGGAGCAGCGAACAGCATAAAACCTGATCAGCCTGTGAGTTACTGGCAGGCTGATCTGGTTTAATGCTGTTCGCATAGGTCTTTTCATGGTTTCCTCTATGAGGGAAAGGGTTAAGAGACTTTTTTTTAGTTGTGTGTGACGTCAGTCACACCAACTATAGTAGTATGTTTTCAACTCCTGTTCTCCTAGATTTAAAACTGAATAACCTCTCAATAGTGTAAATATAATCAAACAATTGTATACCGGTATATCTCCACAACGTATTTATACTAGAATGAAGCAAAAAATGCTGAAAAATCAATGCTTTTTCAAAAATAAATACTTACAGGCTACAACAATCGCCTGTGACATGAAAACATTATAGGACTTATTTTTCTATGCTGTTGTAACTGCAGTCGATTGATGTAACTTTTTAGCTCACCCGAGCACGTGTGCTCAGGATGAGCTTTTAGGATCGATGAATGTCCGTCGTCCGTCCGTCCGTCGTCCGTCGTCCACAATTTGTTCGTTTGCACTCTAGCATCTTCATTTTATGAGCAATTATCTTCAAACTTTAAAACAATGTTTATAACCATAAAATCTCGGCCAAGTTCGATTATGGCTGATATCGGAACAATTAGGTCAGGAGTTATGCCCCTTTTAAAATTCAAAAAAGCCAGATTTCACATTGTTTGCACTCTAGCATCTTCATTTCATGAGCAATTATCTTCAAACTTTATATCAATGTTTATAACCATAAAATCACGGCCAAGTTCAATTATGGCTGATATCGTACCGTTAGGTCAGGAGTTATGCCCCTTTTAATATTCAAAAAATGCCATATTTCAAGTTGTTTACACTCTAGCATCTTCATCTTTTGAGCAATCCTCTTCAAACTTTATGGCAATGCTTATGACTATAAGGTCTCGATTGAGTTCGATTATGGCTGAGATTCATCAATTAGGTCAGGAGTTATGCCCCTTTTAATATTAAAAAAATGCCATATTTCACTTTGTTTACACTCTAGCATCTTCATCTTTTGAGCAATCATCTTCAAACTTTATGGCAATGCTTATGACCATAATGTCTCGATTGAGTTAGATTATGACTGAGATCAGTTGATTAGGTCAGGAGTTAAGCCCCTTTTTAGCTCACATGAGCACAACGTGCTCAAGGTGAGCTTTTCTGATCGCCTTTTGTCCAGCTTCCGTCGTCCGTGCGTCCGTGCGTCAGGCGTCAACAATTGCTTCAAACAACATCTCCTCCTAAACGGCTTGGCCAATTTGAAAAATATTTTGCAGGAATGTTCCTTGGATGAAGCTCTACTAAAGTTGTATAAATGGTTCTGGTCCATCGCATAATTAGGTCACAGGAGCAAAAAATAGATTTTAAAAATGAAAATTTAAAAAATCTTCTTCTCTGAAACCACAAGGCCTAGCCTTTTGATTTTTGGTATGTAGCATGATCTTATGACTCTCTACCAGGATTGTACAAATTATGACCCTGGGGTCAAAATTGGCCCCGCCCCAGGGGTCACTTGATTTCACATAGGCTAATATAGGAAAAACTTGAAAAAATCTTCTTCTCCGAAACCACAAGGCCTAACCTTTTGATTTTTGGTATGTAGCATCATCTTATGGGCCACTACCAAGATTGTACAAATCATAGCCCTATGGTGATAAATGACCCCGCACCAGGGGTCACTTGTTTTACATAGAGTTATATAGGAAAATCTTAAAAAATCTTCTTCCATGAATCATAAGGCCTAGAGCTTAGATATTTGGTATGTAGCATCATCTTATGGGCCACTACCAAGATTGTACAAATCATAGCCCTATGGTGATAAATGACCCCGCACCAGGGGTCACTTGTTTTACATAGAGTTATATAGGAAAATCTTAAAAAATCTTCTTCCATGAATGCATAAGGCCTAGAGCTTAGATATTTGGTATGAAGCATCATCTTATGGGCCACTACCAAGATTGTACAAATCATAGCCCTATGGTGATAAATGACCCCTCACCAGGGGTCACTTGTTTTACATAGAGTTATATAGGAAAATCTTAAAAAATCTTCTTCTATGAATCCATAAGGCCTAGAGCTTAGATATTTGGTATGTAGCATCAGCTTATGGGCCACTACCAAGATTGTACAAATCATAGCCCTATGGTGATAAATGACCCCGCACCAGGGGTCACTTGTTTTACATAGAGTTATATAGGAAAATCTTAAAAAATCTTCTTCCATGAATGCATAAGGCCTAGAGCTTAGATATTTGGTATGAAGCATCATCTTATGGGCCACTACCAAGATTGTACAAATCATAGCCCTATGGTGATAAATGACCCCGCACCAGGGGTCACTTGTTTTACATAGAGTTATATAGGAAAATCTTAAAAAATCTTCTTCCATGAATGCATAAGGCCTAGAGCTTAGATATTTGGTATGTAGCATCATCTTATGGGCCACTACCAAGATTGTACAAATCATAGCCCAATGGTGATAAATGACCCCACACCAGGGGTCACTTGTTTTACATAGAGTTAAATAGGAAAATCTTAAAAAATCTTCTTCTATGAATCAATAAGGCCTAGAGCTAAGATTTTTGGTATGTAGTAGCATCTAATGGTTCATTACAAAGATTTTCAAAGTCTTGGCCCTACGGTGATAAATGACCCTGCGCCCAAGTCTTCTCTGAAACCATATGGCCCATTGCTTAGGTATTTGGTGTGTAGTATTGTCAGGGGGAAAATGTTTTAGATTAAGTTATATCAGAATCCTTGTCTGTTTAAAAACCTTGACATCAGTTGAAGCAATGGTACTCAGGTGAGCGATTCAGGGCCATCATGGCCCTCTTGTAATATAAAAAAATGACAGATTTCACGTTGTTTACACTCTAGCATCTTCATCTTTTTGAGCAATCATCTTCAAACTTTATTACAATGTTTATGACCATAAGGTCTCGATTGAGTTCGATTAATGCTGAGATCCGTCAATTAGTTCAGAAGTTATGCCCCTTTTAATATTAAAAAAAGCCATATTTCACATTGTTTATTCTCTACCAACTTCATTTTTTTAACAATCATTTTTAGCTCACATGAGCACAACGTGCTCAAGGTGAGCTTTTCTGATGGCCTTTTGTCCGGCGTCCGTCGTCCGTGCGTGCGTGCGTCCGTGCGTCCGGCGTCAACAATTGCTTCAAACAACATCTCCTCCTAAACGGCTTGGCCAATTTGAAAAATATTTTGCAGGAATGTTCCTTGGATGAAGCTCTACTAAAGTTGTATAAATGGTTCTGGTCCATCGCATAATTAGGTCACAGGAGCTAAAAATAGATTTTAAAAATGAAAATTTAAAAAATCTTCTTCTCTGAAACCACAAGGCCTAGCCTTTTGATTTTTGGTATGTAGCATGATCTTATGACTGTCTACCAGGATTGTACAAATTATGACCCTGGGGTCAAAATTGGCCCCGCCCCAGGGGTCACTTGATTTCACATAGGCTAATATAGGAAAAACTTGAAAAAATCTTCTTCTCCGAAACCACAAGGCCTAGCCTTTTGATTTTTGGTATGTAGCATCATCTTATGGGCCACTACCAAGATTGTACAAATCATAGCCCTATGGTGATAAATGACCCCGCACCAGGGGTCACTTGTTTTACATAGAGTTATATAGAAAAATCTTAAAAAATCTTCTTCTATGAATCCATAAGGCCTAGAGCTTAGATATTTGGTATGTAGCATCATCTTATGGGCCACTACCAAGATTGTACAAATCATAGCCCTATGGTGATAAATGACCCCGCACCAGGGGTCACTTGTTTTACATAGAGTTATATAGAAAAATCTTAAAAAATCTTCTTCTATGAATCCATAAGGCCTAGAGCTTAGATATTTGGTATGTAGCATCATCTTATGGGCCACTACCAAGATTGTACAAATCATAGCCCTATGGTGATAAATGACCCCGCACCAGGGGTCACTTGTTTTACATAGAGTTATATAGGAAAATCTTAAAAAATCTTCTTCTATGAATCAATAAGGCCTAGAGCTAAGATTTTTGGTATGTAGTAGCATCTAATGGTTCATTACAAAGATTTTCAAAGTCTTGGCCCTACGGTGATAAATGACCCTGCGCCCAAGTCTTCTCTGAAACCATATGGCCCATTGCTTAGATATTTGGTGTGTAGTATTGTCAGGGGTAAAATGTTTTAGATTAAGTTATATCAGAATCCTTGTCTGTTTAAAAACCTTGACATCAGTTGAAGCAATGGTACTCAGGTGAGCGATTCAGGGCCATCATGGCCCTCTTGTTAAACTTTAAGACAATGTTTATGCCCATTATCTCACAATCAGGTTCAATTATAACTGATATTGACTTGTAAATTTAGGAGTTATGCCCATTTCACCATAAAAAAGCCAGATTTCACTTTTACACTCAAGCATCTTTATTTCTTAAGCAATCATCTTTCTCAGGTGAGCGACCATTAGGGCCATCTTGGCCCTCTTGTTTTATCACGTGATCACTTTACCATGCGCAAGAATATAGTTTGTTTCGATGCAAAGGTGGCTTGCAAATTAATTTGATAGTAAATGTGCAGCGTTCAGTCATTTTATGCTGTTACAAAAACCCATGTGAAGTCAAAAACAAATCATTGTAACATGCTAAAAATCACATCAATCTATCGACCTGAGATATCTCCAAGGGTTATTTCTTACACAAAAAATGACCGAAACCTGTATATCTACTATCTGAAATGAATTCGGAGCCTCAAACCTGTGATCGACTTGCAGCTCTTCAAGCACTCTTTCATCTGTTACACACACAACTTCAGTGCTTTGATTTTCAATTAAGGACTAGGTAAACAAACCTTGCAGATGAATTCAGTTTTTAAAAGGATATTTCATTATGTATATTTTTTTACGACTCTTGTATGTCATGTCTGGGTATCGAACTCTCAAGCTCTTGATTACAGGGCAGATGCTCTAACCACTCAGCCACCGGGTCCAGTTCTTATTCTGAAGTACTGGTCCTACTTCATTAGTAAACAAAATTAGTACACTGACATAGGCCTGTCATGCTGCTCTCTCCATTTACTCTCAAAACAAAGGAAACTGGCTGTTTGTTTCTAGTCTAGTACTGGTTAAAGGCAGAGGTAGATGATTTAGAGGAGAGGCAAACTATAGAACATGTTTTCATCAAAACACTATACTGAAAATATTCACCTCATACATGCATGGGTAAAAGTTTTCAGGACTTCTCCTGAACTTCAGGTTTTTCTGATTGCAAAATTACTTCTTATTTGATATAAAACTATATAAAAAATTGCTAAAATCAGGATTTTCAGGTCTTTTTTTTTTATTCCAACTTTTACCCATATACATGTATATGCATTTACAGTTTGGACCTCATTTGAGGCCAGAATCATCAAGAATGACCAGAATGCTTGGCATTCTGATGTTTAACTCAGATGAGGTCAAAATCCTAAATATGTAAGTGTAAAATAACCAGTGTAGTGTTTTGATTAAGACGTGTCTCCTAAATTGGATTACCTATACAATGAACTCGTAAATAAAATACGAGAGACAAAATAGTTGCATCAGTTAATGTCTCATGTTAAACAAGAGGTCAGCTGCTTTTAGATTTCAAATGGCATATATTAGTTTGCTCTGCTTGAGCAAATAAAGAGAATTCCAGACATACATCAGGAGAGTGTTGAATGAGGGTCCTGGATATTAAATGGTGTAACATTGAGTATGGTGGGTTATCCTTGACAAGATAAGTAGAATGGAGATCAAAGGGCAACATGGTGCATTTCTGTGCCATTAAAGGGTATCATGGCACACCGCCATGGCAAAAAGGCCCGGCAGAAACACTAATTGTGATGAAAAAAATTGATTAACATGTCCCACTTTTATTTCAGTGCATCAGGAAATGGTTCCAGGAACAGAACACCTGCCCTAACTGTCGAGTCCACGCTCTGCTTGACGACGATTTTCCCACCCTTGGTTAGTGGTTTCCATGATGACATTGGCACCATGACAAACACGAAAATAGTGAAATCAGAAAGGACTAAAAAATCATTTAAAATTCGATGAACTTGATGTACCAAAAAGTGATCGTATGTGAATTTGCAAATGAATCAAATTGTTGAACTTAGATTTTAATGTTTAATTTTATAGTATACCCTATTGCATTTAATTTTTAATGTTTGATTTTACAATTATTTTACTGTGCATATGTACTTGATTTGTGAATGATGAAATACAATTGCTTTAAACTGATTCTAAGAGACTTGAAAGGCAAGTGTTGTGATGGTGGATTTATTTATAGTACTGTTCCAGTATCTGTATAAGTTGGAACACATTATTTCATGAACATGTGCTACAAAATAAGTATGTTATATTTGTTTAGCTGTCTCTTATTCTCAAATTGATTTCAATTTGGGATGACATTTTATCTTGTTATTATATTGATGTAAGTAAATGTGCTCATTATTCAAATGAAAGTGTAAAATAAAAGAATAATTGCCAAAAAGAATGTTGTTTGTTATGCAACCCATTTTACATTAAGATGATTATAAAAGTACATGTATTTCCGTTTGATTTATTGATTACAACATCCCAACTAACAAGTGAGAAACCATTATACATATATTGTATGTGGCATAATTTTTGCAGTCATATAACTCAAAACTATTTCCAGATCAGATGAGCAAAGTTTTCAAGGGATTTTGCAAAGTTTAGAGGGTTTTTATTACCTCTTTTTTATTTTTATTAACAAATGAAGAAAAAGACTCACCAGAGTACCATCAGCCTAATTCAAACAATTCAGGTCCCTTGATTTCACCTGGTTACCTTCAGAAACATGCTTAATTTTCTATACCATCTAGAGGCCTCATTTTTGGAGAGATAAACTTTATTTTAGCAATTATGGTATAGAACATGAATTCTGGCCTTTGGTTTCATAGACAAATTTTAAATGTCTATATAAGGTTAGTCAAGAAATTAGGGCCTCATTTTTCAAGAAAGCAACTTTAGCAGAGGGCATTAAGGGGACTATTTCTGCCTAATGACATTAAATTTTGACTGTTAGAGGATTTTTTTAATTTTCGAAGGACAAAAGGAAACTAGCCAACCCCTTAGGG
>CM037786.1:38882661-38932661 GCA_021229015.1 Solen grandis | reverse complement strand
TATACATGGACTTTTGGTTTATGCTGTATAAATAATTTCACAGTTTTATTATTTAATAGAGATGCTAATTTGACAATTAGAGATGGTTACTGATTGCTATTATTAATCAAATTAGAATGCCTAATGGAGACAATTAGCTCTTTAATTGGACCAACTGATGCTTTTTAACTTTCTTGGTGGGTTTTTACAAGCATTTAATATGAGTCAATGAATTTTACAGTTTGTAGATTATGAAAGATTCCTAGCCATATAATTTGACTAATATTTTCCAAACTGTTACAATATGGTATATATAAAGGCACTTATTTCTTATATCTTTATTCCATCATGGAGTTTATTCCTAGTAATAAGGGTTCCCGTAAGCTTCTTTATGAGGGTTATGACTACACCAAGAAATATTATACTAAGTCCTCAACACGGTGGGAATGTTCCCAGAGAATCAGTCAGCAATGCAAAGGATCTGTAAACACGGACATACAAGCTACACTCGTCAAGTCGACTACTGAGCATAGCCATGCACCGGACTCCTTCTTCACAGAGGCTTTGAAGGTCAGGTCTGAGATCAAGTCCTCTGCCTCTTCCAACCGTGGTCAACCTGGTCAGATAGTTACAGACAAGCTAGCCCATCAGCCGAAAGAGGTGATTGTTGCTGCCGGACCAGTGAGACTTCTGAAACAGACAGTTAGACGATCGAAGAGGCAATTTCTCTGAAGAACCCCCAAACAATCAAAGACATCCCTTCTCCTTTTCCTGGGGAATTTTGGAGTAACCTCATATACGACAATGGAAGCTTGGAGCAGCGCATCCTTATCTTCGCAACAGAAGATGGTCTTCAACTCTTGGACAGTGCTGAAACCTGGTTTCTCGATGGGACACATTCAACTTCACCAGCACAGTTTGAGCAGCTATTTGTGATTCGTTTACAGCTAGGAGATTCTTGTGTTAGCTCAGTGTATGCGCTCCTACCATCCAAACAACAGGCTTCATATGAGGAAATGTTCACCGGATTACTGGATGCCTGCCTCCAACGTGGGATACGCCCAAACCCAGATAGGATATTAGCTGACTATGAAATAGGAATTCACAATGCTGTCCGTTCTGTGCTGAGAACAGACATGACCATCCAAGGATGTTTTTACCACCTTACGCAGGCCACATGGAGAAGGGTTCAGTCAGAAGGACTTCAGGCTGCATATCACAGTGATGATGAGGTGAAGGAATTCTGTGGTAAACTGGACGGTCTTGCTTTTCTGCCTCCAAGTGATGTAAGTGAAGGATTGTGCTTTATGCGTGAACAGGCTCCAGAGAACCTCCAGTGCTTAGTTGACTACAGTCCAGTCCCGTTACCTCGATATTGAGGGGACTTTACTTTTTGATCGAGGTATGACATAGAACGAGCTATACGATGTTTTTATATATTTGGGATTTATTCTATAGTTAATTACTTATAGGGTATCGGAGAAAAACATTAACTCGATATTTATTTTTTACATGTATTTTAATCATATTAATCAACTAGAAAACACATTGTAAAAGAGAAAAAATATCAAAGCACAAACGAAAATGCATTAGATAATGTTTAAAAAGCACATCTTTATAAAACACATTTAATGGGCAACATTTACATTGTATATAAATGTATGTACATATTACAAATGTTGGACGCCATACAGGTGATCGTTAGATAAACACAACCATGACGTTTACCCTTAGCGGCTTGTAAACTTTACAAAAAAGTCCTTAATTGACTTCTGTGTCGTTCCGTTGAATTTCGACTTCGCTATGAATTTGTCTAGCTGGGCAAGTACTGGTAGCATGTGTGATGTCCACTGTATATAAACATATTTGACACCAGACAATAATCACTCATGTCAGCAATTAATGCGGACCGCTTGTTACCGTCTGTCATCAGTTTGTTTTCACGAGGTATTTTTCTGACAGTGCGAAGTCCCAGCTTGGTAATTGGCTTTCACACTTCGGCGGTAGAAGCCAATCAACCTAATCGACTTACAAAGGGTAATTATGTCTGATTTATCAATGTCGGGACCGGTAAATTAAATCGAGGTATGATTTAACATCATTTAGTACGATATCGAGTTATAAAAATATTTTAATATGGGATATATAGGCAGTAAAGTTGGGACCGTCACTCCTGATCGAGGTATGCATAGAAATCGACTTATCAAAGATCGAGTTAACGGTACTGGAGTGTATTTCGATGGAAATTATGTGAATGGATCTTTTCGTGCAGTGACAACAGCCAGTGGAAAAAAACGTTTTCGGAGAGTTCAGCCACGACCCCACCCCCAGCTGCGATCTGCGATCTGGAGTGTCCAACAAGCAACAATAGAGGATAGAGACAGAACAAACAATCAACGCGAATCGTGGAACAATAGCTTCAAGCACCTTGTTGGACACAAGAATCCTTCATTATGAACTGTGGTTCTTAACATTGAGAAGGATGCCTGTATGGTTGCTGCTGATATCCTGAGATTTGACAGGGGTGAACTGCCAAGCAAACGCATCAGGAAGGAAACCAAAACCCATCAGCAGCGGTTGAAGGCCCTCTGCCTCCAGTATGTTGCAGGCAAGAAAACACTTGAGGATTTCCTAGGATCCATGGGAAAGATCATACGTATCAGGAAATGAATTGAAAACAGAATGTCAAATTCAGGCAAAGTGCCAGTGCTGTTGAAATAGTTTGCTAATTCGGGTGAAAATGTGCTGTCATGTTTTCAGACAATTTAGAGCCAGTGCTGTGTTGAGATAATCTGCTAATTTAGGTGAAAATGTACTATGTTTTCATTATAATCATATACTGTGTTTGAAAGGATTTTTGTATTTATTTGAAACTCACATATACATTTAAAATGAAATAAATGTGAAAATGCGCAGTGTTGCCATTATACGATGTATTATTGTAAAATGTATGAGAAAATAAAATAAAATCATATATTTAAACAAAATAAAGATTTTAAATTGATTAAAAATTATTCTCTCTCTCCCTCTTTATACTAGTACTGAGAACATAAAAAATTAAATAATAGAAGGGTGTGTGTGTGTGTGTGTGTGTGTGTGTGTGTGTTATTGTGTGTGAGAGAGAGAGAGAGAGAGAGATGAACATCAGTGCTTTTTCACAAATCAATATTTATAGTTATAATCAAGAATACATTTATATAATAATATTATACATTAAAAAAAAGTAACTTTTCAATTATTTAAAAAATGGTATAATAATGAGTAAAAGAGTAACAAACACTACCATTATACAAAAGTCCATGTGATAGAAACAACATTAAAGTTATTAATAAACAATGGAGAATTTTGAAATTTGAATCTATGGGATTTTGACAACCCAAATACCATTATAACACTTAGGGGATTTTGACAACCCCTTCATTTTTCATCTAGGGGATTTTGACTACCCCTTCATTTTCATCTAGGGGATTTTGAACACTTTATCAATTTTTGGCCTAGGTGATTTTGAGTCTAGGGGATTTTGAGTGTCTCCCGATAAGTTTTGATAATCCGCTTTGTCACTGTTATGGCTTTCCAGTAACTCCGCCCACATATCTGTTTATACTTTTATTTGTTATAATAGTTGTTGATTTTGATGATAAAAGAAAAGGGGATTCTATTTTTAACAACCGTCCTGTGCAGAAGTCTGTCAGGGCAATCCTAACGTATTTGATGTCAAATATAGTGCTTTAAATTTATACAGAATACTGTATTTTACTAATTAATTGGACATATCTGTGCTGAAATATATTTATTTAACAACACAGAGACTTTGTATTTTATACACCCTACAAAGTGTAACTACGGAAGGAAAGTTATTACGGACTACCGGATATCTAATCTTTCCTATTTTCACCGGGTTACCAATTTGCTCTTAACTTTATGGAAACACGGGTGTTCCCTTAAATATTTTCTTAACTTTAAGATTTTGTCAATGCTTTGTGTAAACTAGGCAAATTTTGTTTTGGCGATCCATGTGTATTTAGTAATTTTTACGATGAATTAAACTTCAAGGAGCTTTAAGAATTACTGGTGAACAGGTTCAAAGTCATAATTTACCGTCATTGCGATTCGAAAGACACAATCAAAGCAATTCATCCTAAAAGTACATATACATCATGTATATGTCAATCAAAACTGACTGACCAAAATGTGTGTATCTGTTAGTTCCTACAAACTGTCTGGATATTTCCATAAATACGGTGAAAATATTTGAAATATAAACAACACATTATTTCTCTATTGTTGTTGTTTTTTTCTCCATCATTTCATAATCTTTTTAGCACCATACATTGTATATGTGAAATGATAGAAATTTTGAATGTACATGTATAGATTAGCTTGAATGCTTATTAAATATACTTGTTTTACAAAATATATATATATATATATTTTTACTCATTTTTAATTTTTTTAACGTAATGTTCCATTTAGACTGAATCTAAGGTGAAAAAAAGGTTAAGACATATCTTAACGATAAAAATAAGAATAAGGAAATGTCTGTGTTAAATTTCAGATGTATATCGAATGCTGCCCCATGTTACATGGTACCATACATGCTACATATCTTAGGATATAGCATGTTCACGTGACATGATACCAGCCATTCGACCATTTAGAAAACTAGCCGGATAACAACACTCGCCCCTTTTATATGGAGACATATACCAAAATGAAAATCTAAACTTCTTCAAATGTATCAGGATTATCATTCCGATTCTTAGAGCGTAGAATAGGTTTTACTAAAGTGTTTATAGATTTCTATTAAACGTGTTTTAATCTCAAATTGTTGACCATGTGCAAAACAACTCAAGAAAACGATCCATATGGTCTACCTATAATTTCATACATATGGTCTATCTACGTTTCGTGCATATGATCTACCCATAATTTCATACATATGGTCTATCTACGTTTCGCGCATATGATCTACCTATAATTTCATACATATGGTATATCTAAGTTTCGCGCATATGATCTACCAATAATTTCATACATATGGTCTATCTACGTTTCGTGCATATGATCTACCTATAATTTCATACATATGGTATATCTACGTTTCGTGCATATGATCTACCTATAATTTCATACATGTGGTCTATCTAAGTTTAGCGTATATGATCTACCCATAATTTCATACATATGGTCTATCTACGTTTCGCGTATATGATCTACCCATAATTTCATACATATGGTCTATCTACGTTTCGCGTATATGATCTACGTATAATTTCATACATATGGTCTATCTACGTTTCGTGCATATGATCTACCCATAATTTCATACATATGGTCTATCTACGTTTCGTGCATATGATCTACCCATAATTTCATACATATGGTCTATCTAAGTTTCGCGTATATGATCTACCCATAATTTCATACATATGGTCTATCTACGTTTCGCGCATATGATCTACCTATAATTTCATACATATGGTCTATCTAAGTTTCGCGTATATGATCTACCTATAATTTCATACATATGGTATATCTAAGTTTCGCGTATATGATCTACCTATAATTTCATACATATGGTCTATCTACGTTTCGTGCATATGATCTACCTATAATTTCATACATATGGTCTATCTACGTTTCGCGCATATGATCTACCTATAATTTCATACATATGGTCTATCTACGTTTCGTGCATATGATCTACCCATAATTTCATACATATGGTCTATCTACGTTTCGCGCATATGATCTACCTATAATTTCATACATATGGTCTATCTACGTTTCGTGCATATGATCTACCAATAATTTCATACATATGGTCTATCTACGTTTCGCTATATATCTACCTATAATTTTATCTACGTTTCGCGCATATGATCTACCTATAATTTCATACATATGGTCTATCTACGTTTCGTGCATATGATCTACCTATAATTTCATACATATGGTCTATCTACGTTTCGCGTATATGATCTACCTATAATTTCATACATATGGTCTATCTACGTTTCGTGCATATGATCTACCTATAATTTCATACATATGGTCTATCTAAGTTTCGCATATGATCTACCTATAATTTCATACATATGGTCTATCTACGTTTCGCGCATATGATCTACCTATAATTTCATACATATGGTCTATCTAAGTTTCGCGTATATGATCTACCTATAATTTCATACATATGATCTATCTACGCTTCGTGCATAAGATCTACCTATAATTTCATACATATGGTCTATCTACGTTTCGTGCATATGATCTACCTATAATTTCATACATATGGTCTATCTACGTTTCGTGCATAAGATCTACCTATAATTTCATACATATGGTCTATCTACGTTTCGCGTATATGATCTACCCATAATTTCATACATATGGTCTATCTACGTTTCGTGTATATGATCTACCTATAATTTCATACATATGGTCTATCTACGTTTCGCGTATATGATCTACCTATAATTTCATACATATGGTCTATCTACGTATCGCGCATATGATCTACCCATAATTTCATACATGGGTTTTTCTTAAGCTCGTGCATATGGTCTATCTTAATTTCGCAAAAGGAAAACCTGAAAGCAGCCGAAGTTTGGCAGCTTTTCTTCTCATTATAATTGATAAATCAACAACAGTGTTTTTGCTTATTACAGTATTAAAACATTAAGTTCACAATAACGAAATATAATTTAAGCAAGTTCGAACAAAATTGTTTAATCTTCACTCGCATTGAATGCGATTTTCACGCAACCCTGTTCAAAAACTGATAATGAATTTGACGTCGTTATCTCCCTTGCACGCATGCAGAATATAGGGTTCATGAATATGCAAATCATTGTGATATAACTTCAAGAGGTTACCAGTGGCGGTCGACTGATGCATTCAGATACCCATGTTTACTGTTATCGAATAGATACGTTACTGTACGGCAGGGGCAGATAACCTAGGATAATAATTAAATAGACTGGTCCAACAACTGAAGATACGTAGTTGTGCGAATGAACGATACAGGTTCTTATAGGCGGACCAGGTTCTTTCATACCCGTCCAAGGTTCTGATTAAGGTAATCTATCCATCATTAAATCGGAATCATGGTCCATCAAGTGATTGTGGGAATTTTATAGTACATGCAAGCCTTCATAGACTTTGACCAAAAGAGCCCATAACTCCAAGTCAATGGATGCTTGCATCTACACTGATTTTGTAAGCACTTGAAGGACATTGATAATAATTTAATGATAGATGTGTTACCTTTATAGAATTACCCATGGATTTTAAATGAAGTCCCAACGCAAGAAAATAAATCATGCGATGGGTGTTTTATGCATCTATAAATATATGCCTATTATTCAGGCTACAGTATTCACATTTTAATAGAAGATATCTTCCTATTTTCCATTATTTCAGTAAATTTATGTTATAGCGATAAAATACCCCTGGCCGTGATATATCCGGATATATAGCAGACATTTATCAAATACTTTAACAGATTTTCAATTCAAGTAATTCCGGCAGTCGAAGAATTGTTGATAGTTATTCTTATAGGCAAAAACTTAAGGCGTCAAGAAATATGTGCTTTGCTTGTCAAGTTTGACATTCTACTGAATAAATGAACAGATATTTTAATCATCGAGGATCGACGGCCTATAAGGACAAATTAATCATGTTAAAAGACCTAATGCCAGTCAAATCTATTAAAGTGTTAGTTCAGAGATGATACCAGGTTAAGCTTTTGACAAACACTGCGTGAGTTCGAATCCTATACCTACCCCCACGCACTTTTTTAAAGATTTTGTTCTGCTTCTTCTCATTAAATCTTTATTGTTATGAATACATATCTTTCTTTTTCTAATGTTAAACTAATCCTTGTTGCTCCAGATGCTTAATAGTAACCTTTTCCTTGGTAGGCCTTTCTTTTCCATTCAGATGTGTTATAAACTATGTTCTTAGCACTAAAAATCAGTGGTCTTTCCTCCTTATGTCCGTCAAGTTTGAAATAAATCGCTCATATGCAAGACATACATGTCTTTTTAAACCTAATCAAGAACATTAGATAAGCAAGAAAAGCGTGAAGTTCGCATATTGGGTTAGATCTAAATCAAAATTATAAGTATACTTAAGCTGGAGTGTTTCATTCTTCTATAATAACTGTTCTTAGACGGCAGCTTGCTGCCGTATTTAGTGGCTAGAAACGCTTATCAGGCACCGCTGACCTTGCTAATTTGCATATTTTCCATGACAAGTTTAACTGTACCTCTCCGCGCTTAGTGCGGATACACGCAATGCGATTCTGCACTTACGAATTACGAATGGAATATGTCACGCAGACCTTTTATTCATAACCGTAACCGCTATTCATGTGCTGTTGTTTGTAAACGTGTTATTTTGCTCTGCAAACATCCATTTTAATTAAGCGTGAACAATATATCCGTGACACTTATAAATCAGAACAGCAACCCATTTTACATACTTGAAGATCTACTCCTGTAAAAAGAAAAAAAAAGTAGCGCTTCGGATGTCTGTAAAGTTGTTCACGAGTAATTTTGCTTGAAAGCGAGTTAGGTTTCTCCCAAAGCATTTCTTAACTTTGAAATAGAAACAACATTCAAGTATCTAAAACATCAAGTTCCTTGTCAAGTTCTATACTTAAGTAACAGTAGATAGTGTATATAAATCGGGTCCTAGGGAATGACCTACTTCTGAAGTTCATACAGTCAGGTTCATGACTCTAATTCCGGAACAGAGTGTGAATCGATTGTCTTACTACCGATTTTAGTTGCAGGAGAGTGTTTGGAGTTTTTTTGTCATGTGGCTTTTGCCTTTTTTATATCAATAATTAAGAATCACAGCTTTTATCCTGTTAATCCGGCTGCCATCTCTCAGCGCATTGAGCGCTTTGATATTTTATGTATTAGGATGACCACTTGTCTTTCTTTGCACGTTAATCGATTTCTTTATCTAATTCAGTTTCAGCTGACACAAATGGTCACCTCATGGTCCTCCAACGAAATAGCTAAAATAATGTTACTCCCTTGAAAAAAAATGAGGCCTCTAAGGGATCGGCTTATTTCTGTTTATACTTAATATGGAAAATCTCAAAATTCTCCTGTGAATAGTCGAAGACAAAATTGCGCAAAACTACATAAAATCCTACATAATGTAGGCCTATATATTTCGTCAAATTTTGTAAATGGTAACAGTTTCGTTTCATATAATTTCTCCCGCAACTTAACCGTGCATTACATATAATGATTATACCAAGGCGCAATATCTTTGTAAATCTCCGTTTGAAATATCCCCTAGATGAGGAACCATTATGAACATTACTGATAAAGCTCTATCCTGATTCTCCAATCATTTGAGGTTGTCCCTGAAGTAATCGAGTTCTGTCGAATGTGACATTGTCGTCATATTCAAATGCAAAATTCCTCTAGTTTCACGAGCATCTAAGCTATTTCAGGATATGTTTCTATTTTTTAATATAAAAGCATTTTTTTTTAATTTGTTCCTTAGATTTATCGTCTGCGTTAATGAATGTGCTACTCATGTGTTGATGTCAGTAATTGAATCTACGCAAAAAAAAAAAAAAAAAAAAAAAAAAAAATGCTCACAAATGATTCCGCGAAAAGTAAAAATACAAAAATTGATATTGTAAATAATAACACCGTTTTGATAACATACACTAATATGTTTAAGATATTTTGAATCATTTTTATCATCACATGTCGTATATTAGTAGTAGTCATTTTTGATCACTTTAATACCTACAGATTTAAGAGGGCAATAAGGAAGAATGAAATTACCAAAAGAGTTATCCTCTAACATTGAAGATATTATTATTGTTTGACTGAACTTAAATAGTCATTTTGTTGATATACGTTGTATGTTAGATTTAAACATGACAATACACACACGTACGCGCTTGCATGCATACGCACGAGTAAACACACACATGACATACTGGTGAATCACATTATCCAGTTCATAAATATTAAATTTACATCCTGAAGTAATGGGTTTTCAATGTTAACAATAATTTACTGTTCAAGGTTTAAATATTCAACAGAGCGTTTTTCTGTATTATAGAGTGTACTTACACTGGTTTGTTTCTTATGCATTAATAGAACAACACTAGAAAATGAATGATTCTCTGGAGATATCGATTTATGGGAACGTTCAACATACGTAATGAAAAATCATTAATTTTCGTTGATATTAAATTTCGTTGATCATGAACCTAAGGGAATTTCGTGGGTTCATTTATTCGTGGATCTATGTTCTAGAATACATAAGATCTATGTAAGAGACAAGTTTTCGTGGGGATTAGTATTCATGGATAAAATCCTCCCCGAAATCGACGAAAATTAGTGTCCTACGAAAATTATTTTTTTCACAGTATCAGGAAAATTGACGCTACCATAGGCATCTTGGTATTTCAAAGCAGCTGATTCACAGATGGTCATTGACTGAGAATTTGATATTGAACAATATGTGTGTATTACGTCTATCAATACCCATCTACAAATGCAACCATGCGTGATCGTGAAAAAAAAATGGGTAGTTTTCCCATCACAGATAATACCTCACATTCGGTATTGAGACTGTATTTAGACTGATAAAACCTAAATTTAGATTTATTCACGCTTTCTGCATGCTCTGAACTTACGAACTGTTGGGGACGCCTTATTAAGGTCTTGTTACTAAACGTGTTCTTTGGGAATATCGTATTCTAAATTTAACCGATGTCGTCGAAGTTGCGTTTACGAAAAATGCATTTTTCTGTGTAATGAGCCCTACAGATACCGAGTTTATTTGTTAGGATACAAAGAGAGTTGAAAATAATTATTATTGTCTTTTAATTTCTACCGATCATCTGTGAACGAGCTGCTTTAAATCGTTTGGTCCAGGTACATGCTCAGTCATCTCATGTAGTTTGAATGTCATAGACTGCATACACATGCTTTCTTACGGGTACAAAATAACGTACGGCGAATGTAAACCAATTCGGTTGAATTACTGATGTTTGTTTTTTTAAAAGAAACGGATAAACCAACTATACGTGCATTCTGTGTTCATCGAAGATATCCATTTCATTTACATGTACGGCCATTCTCTCTCTCTGTAACCAACTACTCAGTCATATTAGAAATAACTGAAGTATCTTTAACTGTAAATGATTCAAATTGACTGTAGTTCTTTAAAAATAAATAGTTTTATCTGTTAGGGGACGTGGGGAGGAGGCAAGGATATTGAAATTATTTCTGTTTCAAGTCTCAATCATAACACTCTTTTTGGAACCGTCATGCAATGGAATTCATGTAATAGTTTGCCAGGGCTTACGTCCCAGCGACAGTTGTTTTTTTTGTTTGTTTTTTTTTCAGTCATTTTGGGGACAATATTTTCACGATACAAGTATAGTGCCACCTCACTGTACAAATGACATGATGTGCCACACCCACTCACATTATTCTGACACTCAGTCCTGAAAATAGCCTTATCTGCTGGGATGTATATAGTTGCCATTTTAGTACGTGTGTGTCGCGACCTGGGATCGAGACCACGATGTCTTGGTTACGGGGTAGAAACTCTATCCACTCGGCCACCACCCCAACCCCTCCCCAGCCGACTGGTCAACTGAATAAAAGAGTAAACAAGGAAGAAAGGCCGAACGGTTTCAAGAGTAATGTGATCCTAATACAGAAGTGGTCTTTGTAAGAAGTTGTATAGTGACTGAAAGTAGGACGAGACTTGTCCGGAAAGTAACATCGTAAATGGATCCATACACGTACCATGTATTAAAATATTAGCCCTGTGATTTGAACCTGATTTAGTTATTTATACACCTATACGGTCTGGTATAAGAATAAGAATCATGATACTTTTTTACTTTTTTTTCTTTCTTCCTCCAGCCTCAGGGTTAAAATGTTACGACTGCTCAAGCCATCTAGACGGGGACTGTGCTATAGACTGGGAACTGGGGGAGAAGGAAGCGGCCAAGTTCTTGGTAGAGTGTGACAAGGACTCGGTATCCTGCGTGAAGATCGTCAGCGATTATCAAGGTAGGGTTATCATGTAGGTCAACCGGAGTGCCCTCGGATATGCATTTTGCTCGGCTAGTCCATCGCATGGTTGGTTGGTCAGTCGGATGGTTGGTCGGTCAGTTGCTTGGTTGGTTAATTTGTCGGTCAAATGATTGGGTGATTTGTTAGTTCTCTATATTGATATTTGACCAAAACTACATATATGTAGTATTACATTCGCATGAGATTACACTTTGAGGATGTGAGCAGTTTGTGATATTATTATTTTCATTTCTTGTTCAATTTTTTTCTAGCACACTGTGGATTTATTTACTAAAAGTCAATAACAAATAATACAGTTATCAAATCTGTTTAGATATGAAACTCTCAGACAAAAGTAACGCAACAGTCACAGACATTATCACTATCAGGTTTGCAGTTTTAATTTGAATTCATCTTCCAGGCAAACTAGCTTCACTATATAGTTCTATTAAGCAATTTATTTTACTACCGAGATGATGAGAGGATACTCTCCTAATTTGGTCGATATTGAAGAAATCATTGTAGTGTTCACAAATGTATGTTGTCGCTGGAAAATGTTTCAGCACCTGTCCTGATGATGATGATGATGATGATGATGATATATATCAATTCTTCAATAAGCGGTTGATGTAAACCCGGTGGATGTTATTTTGTATTAAGGATGACGAAAACGACGACGACGATGATGATGATGATGATATTATACATGAACATCACTTTTTACATCATGCAATATATCTATATAAAAACATGGTATCATTTGAACAGGACCAGGAGTGCAACACATTTATCGGCATTGCAACAATATTACATACGAGGGCAACTATAACCCCGTGGGATGTAACGTTGACGATATCCGGGGCGGGATCCTGTGTCGGTGTGCCTCAGACGCTTGTAATGGTCAAGATCGTCAAGGCGCTTGTTTCCTGTTATATTCTATAATGGTGTCTCTATGTTTTGCGGGTTATATAAGACAACGATTTTTTATTTAGACTTAATTTTTAATTTATTAATTATTTTTTCTTATAAATTAAAAAACAAACTTGGTATAGGAAATATTTAAAAATTAAAAAGTAATGCCCCAAAAACCACAAAAGTTAATATTTTTGAAAGGGAAGAAAGAATCATTTTAGTGATTACAACTGATGATTTTACAGCTAATTAAACAATTGGATTGAAATTGAAAATGGATTGAATACGTTGATACTGTCAAAGTAATCAGCAATTCATATGGAAAAATAACATTTTTATTACTCATATTTTTAGCCTTTTTCACTGTTTACCCATCGTTTTTCTCGTTTCAAAATATTTATTTATAAACTGTGACAAGTTTTAAGAATGTGTAAAATGAATGTGGATTTATATATGTTAAGATCTATCTATGTTTAGTAGGTCTTTGATATATGTAAAGACAAACTGTAAAATCTTTTTTGTGTAAATTTTATATTTGTAATGTATTTCTAATGACTTGTGTACACGCATTTCTAATCAGGAATTATTTATTAATTTCTCAAACAAACATTTATCACTCAATCTGTTTATGGAGTTCTCCAACCTCCCCGCAGTTGTTACTTCCCTTGTTAAGTATTCGGCAAGAGAATTGACGAGTATTTACCTCCTATTTTGATTTTAGATTCAAGTATTTCATACCGGTTTATTTTTTTTTTAATTTGCATAACACTCATAATGACGAAATAGGTAAATGATATAATCAAATAAGAATATTTCATACAAATAATGAAAGTACTGTTTTACCTCCTAACATGTTTACCTATCGTCACGTGAGTTATTTGGTGGCAGTTGTTGAAGTAGCGCAACCGTATCAACTCGGCAATCCCCGGCATAAACCGTTAGATAGTCGAAGAAATGGGCGAGGTGTTCCGAATGAAAATAGCGTAGCGTGACGTAACCGGTGCGGGGAGTATGGGAGTTCACATAATTGTCCATTTTTCTCACAGACCCAGATCAGTCTTAAAGGCAATATTCACTCACAGTTTGATATTTTCACTTACTTTCATTCTTAGTCTTCTTGCTCACTGTAGGAATAGCCGTTTGATATTAATTAAATGTGTGATTACGATTAGATCTTTAATGTCATCATGCTTCTTTGCTGTGTACATGTATAGATTTTTGAAACATTAAGCGTAAAAAAATGTTATGTTTCTGGTTACCCGACCGACCCATTATTTTACCCCCTACCCATTTTTTATAGGGATAAAAAATGATGTCCGAATTACTACTCAATTTTGAAGTTTGAAAAGGGAATTTCAGAGTAAGTGTCAGTGAATACGCTCTACCCACCCCATTGATATTGTCTATAATTCATTATCCAATGCATAATA
Organism: Solen grandis; assembly: GCA_021229015.1. Classification (NCBI taxonomy): domain Eukaryota; kingdom Metazoa; phylum Mollusca; class Bivalvia; order Adapedonta; family Solenidae; genus Solen; species Solen grandis. The sequence goes on along the minus strand of CM037786.1, from coordinate 38,918,260 downwards.
AGAATTTGTTGTCATAGTTGAGCTTTTGTCTCCTTGTCTTCATTTCTAAATTAGTAAATTGCAATCACGATGGAGGTTTCCATTTTGAAATTAAGGATTAGTTTCGATTTTTTTAAAAACCGTATGGACATCGATTTTGTTGTCATAGGCATATTAATTAAAATCAGTAACAAGAATATATAACCATTTGCAAGCATTTATGACAAATTGATCTTGATTGTGTTTAACAATATGGATTAAGCTGTTGCAATAACCATTGCAGCCTTACTTGCACTGCAGCTGGCAATAGCTTTTAAAGAAATATGAGTACAATAAGGGACATACAGAAAAGAAAAACTCTTCCACACAAGACAGTGGCAAGTAGCAGTAGTTCTTTAAAAATAAAAAAGTAAAAAAAAAAAAAAGCAAATAAAAAAACGACCTACCGACCTATATTTTTTCAGTCTGTAACCAGAAACAAGACTCTTTTTATGTCTTAATAGAAAGAAATAAAATGCCACAAATTTAATTATATTAGCAAAAATGTCATAAGAGGTACATACATTATTTTGTAGGAATTACCAGACTGGCTGAATGGTATAGATTATACACAAATAGGCTATAGCTTTTTACTACTTAGCTACACATTTTACCATAATTTAATGTCTATTCGTTTTGAAGAGAACACTATATTGACAAAAGCTCAAAGGTAAAATAATTCATTATACACATAATCAGGGGAGATTCTAGGAAAGAATGTCAGGGCAAGGGAATATTAAGTGTATTTCGTTTTATCCAGAGATGGGGCACGAATATCTGGAAAGAAATTGAGGTCAAAACTCATTATTCATCATTGATTGGTGAGCATGCGTGGATCAAGTCATTTATCTAAATTCTAAACTAAATCCTTAAAATTCAGAAGGAGGAAAACCAATCTAATGATTCCAACCGACCCCGGACCCACCTCTGGAACTGCGTATATGCAATCAACATTGATAAAAATAGATACATGAACATCTTACATTTTGACGCCCCCATTGAGTTTCTGTTGCAACGATATATATCAATTTATCACTAATAATCGGAATGTAACATGTAGCAAACTCCACACAAGGGTTACTTGCCCTTACAGTTGTTGTGGAAGGGGGATTACTGAGGAGAAGTTGAACATGATGCCTGACGAGTAAAATATTGGGCGACTATCCGAACGCAGCCTCTGAAAAATGCTCAAGTTTCATTTATTTTATGTATAACAGTATGTTATATGCTTTAACATATGTTACTTGTTAAAATGATTATGAAGTTTTACATTAAACTGCACAAATTATTATAATCATTGCCTGAGTTTGTTTTTATCCCAAATGTATGACTTTGTGATTTGTAACGTTACCGATAATAAGGCAATTTTATTAGAATAAAAAAGAAATCAGCTCTTCGTTTTCGCTCCGATACTCTGCGTTACGTGGGCATGGTTTTCACAATATGTCAAACTCGTATTTATTATTTGCAAATGTTTCTTTTTACGTATAATACGTAACGTTTATACTGAAAACATGGCTTATCATATGCTTAATATCCCAATATTTAAAGAGTAAATGAATAAATTATAAGAGAAAACTCAGGCTACCCCTACCAATCTGATAAGACACATAGAGGTGCATTCTTCTTACTTTTGATTTTATATCATAAAAGGGTGGATGCTCCCACAAAAAAGTTACTACCTGCTTTTCCTGGTCGTCAAATATTGTGCAAATAGTCTGATGTTATCCTCATCGTCTGATAAATTGGACGGCTCAGGATCTGATTCTTTTGAAGAAAGTTTCTCCTTCAACTTAGGTTTTTTTACCTCATGGCATTTTTGGTGTTGTTGACTTAGAGGCTGACAATGATCAATATTTCGCCATGTACATTGTTCTTATTGCTGGCAGTTGCTATCTAAATCGGGATAGTGCAGGTAAGGCGTCGGCTGGACGCCGGGAAGTCCGGTGAACGGCAAGAAATCGGCCGAACGCTGAAAAATCGCACGGCAGACGCTCGGAGACCGGCCGGCGTCCTGCCGGAGAGGGGCTGCCGTCCGATTATAAATAAATTGACAATGTTTTTGGATATTATTTTGATCCGGCGCCCGGTAGGACACCGGGCGGGCATTTCCCGGATACCGGCCGATTATTTGTAGTTTACGATGCTTTCCCGACGCGAGACGCTGGGACTGATTTTAAGTCCGACTTAAAATCAAACCTGGCGTCTTCCCGATGCCAAAATAAAGCTCGAAGCCCGGCTGACACCCGGGTGATAGTGGGTAAAAAGATTTTGGGAACTAATCGGAAACTAATCGAGAGTTAATAGTGACCTAGGCATAAGTAATAGTTGATGACGTCAAATGACACCATGCATAATTCGAATGTCGTTGTAATGTTTAATTTATCGTTTATATTATATATATTTTATGGTATTTATCTCTAGCGACGCGAAGCGGAGCGCTGCGATAAATCCGTAAGTTCTAAAATATTTGATATATTAATATAAACTATGACATATTTACACTTTGTCACGTACGCCATACATATTTGCATTTGGCCTCGCATTATGGACCCGCCTCCCGTTTGATTGACAGTGTCACGTGATGCTTTAAGTACTGTTCAAAATCAGTGCCGCTGTGTATATTTATATTTCGTGCTAGCAAAACATGACGTAATGCAGTTGCCGACGCAACTAGCTCCGCCCATAACCCGCTTTGGTCATGTAGGCACCATACATACTCGATATCAAGGCATCACTGTTCATTTAATGCAATATTTTTTTACAAATTTGGAACGAAATACAAGCATTTCATCGGACATAGGATAAACTGTGAATACTACTTTAAGCGAATTACTGTAGATATATGATATGTCTGTATAATCATGAATTTATTATCTTTACCTTGTTATTTGAATGGTCAGGGCAAATTTTGACAACAAACTATTAGCATGCTCGCACAATATACGAAACCATGATTGATTAGAAAAAAAATGATAGAATTTTGAAATAAAAAAGAAATATACGAACGGCTTTATTTTTGTGTTCGAATTTGCGTTTTATAATTACATGTATAATTATATTTCGAAAATGTGTAATTAAACTTTTCTTTTCGTGACTAAGACAGCTTGGCTAGACAGCTGCTAGGGCAGACTTCCTTACAACCATCGGTGCCTGTTCATCATCCTTTTGGATTAGAGTTTTAGAATACCATACATTGTGCAAGCTATAGCAAAAAATGCGGAAATTGAATTACAGGGAACAGATATGGTGGTACTGAGAGTTTGGTAGTAAAAATCGGTTTGAGATATTTTGTTCAGTTTTGTTATTTATATGAAACCACTAAAGGAATAAAAGAGATGCATAGTTTGCGTCGCTCTGTCCAACCGTTGTGAATCCACGGTATTTTTGTTTAAAAAAAATCTTCATGAAAACACATGCTGCTTTATTTCTTTTGTTTAAGTGCAATGGTTACAAACTTTCCGTAATTTTGATTTTCAGAACGAAGATTCAAGAAAGACTAATCGAACTTTGAATTATCATATATATATTCTTTAATATTACAGTATGAATACATTTGATTCAATGTGGAAGATAAGAACTACCCGAAACAATTAGGTTTAGAATCTATATGGTTTCATTGTGGGTACATGGTTTGTGACTTTAGATACCATGTAGTACATATCGTCGTTAACAACGAATATACATGCAATCCGTTATATTGCCACTCGACGATAGTGCCAAACACCAGTGCAGTTATCTCCCTTGAATCAATTTGTAAGAGAGGTGCCTTCTGACTTCACAATGACAATAGGCATGTGGATAAAGGTTGCGAAATGAGATCGGGATTTAGACCGGTCTTTTGAAAAATCAGTCAAATATAGAGAAATCATAAAATCGATTTGATTCAAGCTGAACTATGATCTTTAGATACCGTTGCTTTATCTGAAACATGGCTCAAACCCTCTATTAGCACGAGTGATTTAATGTTTCCAAACTACCATACACCTGAACGTAAGGACCGGTTAACCGATGGATACGGTTGAGTGATCATTTATATCAAAAATACAATTTTATATAAGTGTAGGTTATATCTCGGGGTGTTTGGTTTAGAAAAATATTTGGGTGGAAATTGTGCTTCCAAAAACAAGAAAATATTAGTGGGCTTATTGTATCGTCCACCTTACTCTACAAATGAAATCGATAAACTTACAAAGGAATCTATTGATTCTGCCTTCAAATACCGGACTTATAATAACTGGTGATCTTAACTTAAATATGATTGTTCAAATTTCTGCAAGAAAGCTAAACTCCTTTTGAAATCAATTCGGCTTGTCTCAATGTATAAACCAACCTACGCATTTTACTGAACATTCTTCTTCTTTTACTATTGATATTTTACTCTTACACAACAGAAATTCACATCTTAGATGTAGAATTACCGATCTATTTCTGGACCAAAATGTTCGTTATTATTGTCCTATATTTGCAGTTTTTAGATTTTCCAAACAAAAAGTTAACACTTTCGCTCGTCTTGTCTGACTTTTCGACAAAGGGAATTACAATGCTTTACGTGAAGAGTGTACCTCGTTTGATTAGACTAGCCTCTGTGATCCGGATATAGATAAATGGGTGGATAATTTTACTCTACGTTTTTATACATATGTAAACGTTTTATACATAACCGTACAGTCACAGTAAAACCTTCCGAGTCAAGGTGGATCACATCTCAAATAAAGTGCCTAATTCGTAAAAGAAAACGTTTCTATCTTAAATCTAAGTTCAGACTGGCAGAAATTTAGGACCTTACGTAATAAAATTATAAAAGAAAAATATCCAGCATGCCAACCAGCAATATTTTGACGACGCATTTAAAAAACTAGCGAATAACCGTAACTCTAGACCATGGTGGTCAACAATTAAAATGTTTTTGAAAACCGAAAACCATTCATCTATACCTCCATTAAATGTCAATGACAACGTTCTTTATTCTGATTTTGACAAAGCATCTGCTTTAAATGACTTTTTTTGTTTCACAGACCAAACTTACATATAATCATCAAAGTGAACCTCTACCCCCAGTTTATAATTATAACAAACAATTATCTAATACTGTTCTCAATCCAAACGGTTTTTTGCCCATCTGAAGGGTACGGAATTCCGTAAGGGCCATCTTCATATTCGCCTGTGAGTGAAAAGTACGAAAGTACGTTGACGAAAACGCGAAACCACGATGATGATAACGCGAAAGTACGATGACGAAAACGCAAAATCACGATGACGAAATCGCGAAATAATTTCGCGTATTCATCATTGTAACTTCGCGTTTTCGTCATCGTGTTTTTTGCGTTTTCTGTAAAATTCACACATTTTTTCTGTAAAACTTGTTTCTTTCTTTCTTTCCTGTATATATTATACATATATGTTGTATGTATATGTTGTATGTATTTGTTTTTATAAATATATTTGATGTGTCGGTATATATTGTACATATATGATGTAAGGTATATGTTGTATGTACCAGTATATATTGTATGTATATGTTGTATGTACTGGTTTATGTTGTAGGTATCGGTATTTGTAGGTATTTGAAGGATATATTATAGGCTTATGCTATAGTTAAATATTAAGGGTATATGCTGTAGGTATATATTGTAGGTATATGTTATAGATATATTTTGTAGGTATATGTTGTAGGTATGTATTGTATGTATATATTATAGGTATATGTTGTAGGTATATGTTATAGTTATATATTGTAGGTATATGTTGTAGGTATGTATTGTATGTATATATTATAGGTATATGTTGTAGGTATATGTTATAGATATATGTGGGTATATATTGTAGGTATATGTTGTAGGTATGTATTGTATGTATATATTGTTGGTATATGTTGTAGGTATATATTGTAGGTATATATTGTAGGTATATACTGTAGGTATATATAATACGTATATGTTTAGTTATTTATTGTAGGCATATGTTGTAGGTATACAGTGTAGGTATATGTTGTAGGTATATATTGTATGCACAGGTACCCACTTAAGATAACAGTAAAAATGTTATTTTGAGGATGCCCTTGTCATAAAACATCACTACTGGTTGAACTGAGCAAACGGTATTTTATCACAGAAAGAAAGAAAGAAAGAAAGAAAGCTCCAGTTGTGCTATTTTTATTTTTTCTGTCGTATCGATAACAACCTTTTCGGCACGACGGTCATGCCGATAAGGCTGCTTATCCGCACGACCGTCGTGGCGATAGACACAGCCATTATTTAAACAGAAAGATTAATGTGTAAAATTTACAGATAAAACTGTAAAATTTACAGAAAAAAATGTGAATTTTACAGAAAAAAAGTGTGAATTTTACAGATTAAAGTGTAAAATTTACAATTTAAACTGTAAAATTTTACAGAAAAAAGTGTGAATTTTACAGATTAAAGTGTCAAATTTTACAGAAAAAAGTGTGAATTTTACAGATTAAAGTGTCAAATTTACAGTTAAAACTGTAAATTTTACAGAAAAAAGTGTGAATTTTACAGTTTAATATGTAAAATTTACAGATTAATGTGTAAATTTTACAGAATAAAGTGTGAATTTTACAGATTAAAGTGTAAAACAAATAAAACAAAATCAGTTTAATACTAATCTAAACACTCTCTCTCTCTCTCTCTCAGCATCTCTCTCTCTCTCTCTCTCTCTCTCTCTCTCTCTCAGCATGGAATACCATTAGAGAATGTTCTTTTATACATTAAAATTATTATTTTCAGCTTTTCAGCTAAATATACATGTATATGGCAAGAGCGGGTGAGGGTATTTCTGAACTCTTAGACTGAAATAAATAGTATTCGGTAATACAAGCAGCTTCATGATCTTCATTACAAATACGACAAAAATGAGTATCTTTTCAACATTTACATGCAAGATACACCTATCTAGACTTATCTTATTCTCAGATATGACATGCTATGGACCCGACTGCTTGTATTACCAAACAGATGCTTGTAATACCAACCAATCGTGTTTTTGTTGTTGTTGTTGTTGTTGTTTTTTGTTGTTGTTGTTGTTGTTTGGGGTGTTGTTGTTGTTGTTTGGGGTGTTGTTGTTTTTAAACTAAATTACAATTTTGTCATTTCATTGTTGGTGTTGAGCAATATTTATTTCATTGTTAACAATTATAGTTATCCGGTATTCATCTGTGTACACATAGCATTAAACAAATCCCAATCTTGATGTCATACTGTATAAGAGGCGTGTTGTGCAGGGGACGTTTCTGCCTGAAACATCAATTACCAAAATGTCACAATTAAAATATTTATATTATATTCTGTGTGTATGTAACGTTTAGTTATATATATTTATATATATTGAATTATTAGATATCAGTAGGCTTTTCGCTGAAATTGATTTAAAATGGATAGAATAACCACACCGGTAAAGATAGTCTTTGTTCGGTAAAGCCCCAAAAAATGACTTACTTAGGTCTGGCACTGCGCATGCATTCCGGAAGGCGAAAGTACGAAAAAGCGAAAACGCGAAAACACGATGATGAAAACACGAAAGTACGATGACGAAAACGCGAAAGTACGATGACGAAAACGCGAGGACGCGATGACGAAACGTGAGGACACGAAAACGCGAGAACACGTTGACGAAAACGCGAAACCAAGATGACGAAATCGCGATATTATGTCGCACTTTCATCATCGTGTTTTCGAGTTTCCGTCATCGTGCTTTCGCATTTTTGTCATCGTGTTCTCCCGTTTTCGTCATCGTACTTTCCTGATTTCGTGTTTTCGCGTTTCAGATTATTTCATTTATAGGCGAAAGCCCTAACGGAATTCCGTAGAAGGGCACTTCCACTTGGGAAAGCTATTTGAGTTGTTTGATAATCAACTGATATTTCTCTTAGGATCCTATTGTTGACGTTGTCAACTCCAACTCCAAAATGAGATATAAACCTACGTAAATCAAAAATCACTCCCCGAACACTTAATCTACATGCTGGTGTATAATTCCACACATTGTTCATTGGGAAATAAACATAAATTTGAGACTTTCCCCAGTCACGGATTGGTCAGTTTAAATCAGCAAATTATACCGAGTATTGCCGAACTCCTGGTGAAATGGTCTCTTGGCTTGTCTTACTTGAAACAATTGAAACATTATATTTGAAATTTGCATTTAATGCGATCAAGTATGTAAATAAGGTGTGCTTTGTTTTATTAAAGATCGTTATAAATCGTGAACGGCCACTTGTGTATATCAAACACAGTGTGTCTAGTAATGCATTCTCATCTTTACATGATTAGTTAGTCGAGGGGTTTATTAATTGGTTCAGCATTCAGACTTCTGCAGTTGACATCGAAAAGCCTCAGGCGAAACCATTGTTGTTTATGGTAGACAATGTTTGCCGACAAGGTCATGTGTCCTTGGCAAAAACAAATAGGTGAACTGTTTGTTTTCACTCATTAATTAACATTATATCAAACACACACACACTATATTGAGATACAAATATATACTGGCTTCAAACATATGTGTTGAATGTTCAGAAAAAGTGCAAATTTATACTGTACGCAAAAAACAGAAATGCATAAAACTCACAGTATATAGTATTAGTACTTAAAAGTTTTAAAAAATGCATATTCATTGTTTATAAATACGTTTTTTAGTGTGTTGTTGTTGTTGTTTCTTCAATTAATTGTGTCAGCTTTAAAGAACGTTTCGAACCCTTTATTAGGCAAAGGGTGAAAAAATCTTATCTTCAATAAGTTATTTACATTTTTATTTATTTGTTGAGAATTTCCATAATAAGTCCATTTCATAAGTATTCTCTTTTCACAACGACAGTAGATTAATGTAAATTTTTGTGGAATTAGAATTTCTTTGCAATCAAATGGGGGTCGATTCCATAATGCGAGGTCAAAAACAAAGCTGTATGCCGTACGTGGCAAACTGTAAATATGTTTTCATTTAGATTTTAAAATTTATGGATTTATCACAGCGTTCCGCTTCGCGTCGCTTGCGATGGATTCCGCGATAATTTCATAGTTATCGTTAAGATTTTAGATTTTATTGATTTATCGCAGTGCTCCACTTTGCATCGCTTGCAATGATCGAAATACATAGAATTTAAAATTGAAATTTAAACCTGGTCGAATTGAGAACAGCCTTTGCAAGTTTTAATTATATGTATGAAATACACGCCGTTGATACATGAACAAAATAATGTTTTGTTTTGCAGTTCAACCATGAAAAAAGTTGTTCAGTCAAAGTAATAATAAGTGTAAAGGGGTAATTTTGAAATTTGATGAAATGTCAATTAACGTAACAAGTTTTCTTGTCAGGGCGTGCATTGATTACATTCTTAACAGCAGCTTAGACGCAAATTTAAAATTCGAACATCCTAATCGTTTTGTTTTTCTCGACTACAGTCGTGATGATTGATGACGGAATTACCTGAGGTGTTCCGATTGAACTTTCCCCTGACTTGCATTTCTCGTAGACCCCCCTAACTTCATAGAGTCGGGTTCATGAGCAATAACAATGTATCAGACATGCCTTGTGTGTTCACCTCAATGTATAACTTAGCTGTCGTGCTTAAAGTCATGCTGAAATTGTGGCCAATCAGAGATCCTGACAATTCAAATTTATGTGCGATATAGTTCATTAAAACACCTTTCTATTTTTTTATTTCACCATGTACAAAATATAGATTTATGTATTTGCGAAAATTAAATATTTCACAAATCTATTAAAACATTTCTTAAGACAATTGAATCTTAAGCTCTTTATGCTCGCTTCGGTCTTCTTTTGTCTGTAGAAATGTCTTAAAAGATTTTATCCTATACTTAATGACCTGATTTGTCTTCATGAACGAAATAGACGTGACATTTCTTTCCAAGTTCTAGTGAATTTTAGTGAACAGCTTGACTTGTTTTACAGATGAAAAGGCATGGAAAAACATGTCTACATGTTAAGCATTAATAATTATATGTGCGATATTATTGATTTTTTGACCCCAGGTATGCCGGGAAACGCCTCTAAACACAGCTTAGAAGTTACCCTAAATATATGGCCAATCAGAAGCTCTGAAAATTCAAATTTATCCACAATCTATTTCAACAGAACACATTTCTATTTTCTATCTTAAATGAACAAAATAAAACGATGTTTCAAGTTCGCATGTGTAACATACCCCGCTTTCAGGGCGTTGCTTTTTGATGACGTAAAATCTAAATGCATTTTTGCATTTTTCTTTTCGGCCAAAATGATATTACAGTTGTAATCATACATAGACAGTAATATCAAGGCTAATGATAATACCTTTTCTTTCCTCTTGTCTTTCACACCTCTCTCTCTCTCTCTCTCTCTCTCTCTCCTTTCAAGTAAATCTTATATTTTCTTTCATGCGCATCCGTTTTTTATTCTGTTTCTATCTTCCATCATAACTTTAGCTCTCAGACGTTGTGAAAGATACGGACACGAATCATGCATCCAACGGGATTCGAACCCACAACCCCTTGTTCAGTGACCAGCGTTTTACCACTGCAAGACGCTACTTTTATGTTCACTTGAATAATAAAGAAAACAAGAGGGCCATAGAAGTGCTTACTGCAGCAAGACATCAATAACAGGTACAGGTGGAAGTATATGGGCAATGGAAATGATAACAAATATTTTGAATTTGTGTAACTTTAATGATAAACAAGAGATATATACATGTTTACCACCGGTTTCAGAGATGATGTCATTTAAGATAGATATAAATTTAGCAATCTTGGTAGAGGGATACCCAAGGAACGTCTGTACTAAAACATTTTAAAATCTGGCCGGCGGTTTTGAAGGAGATGGTTTTTAAAGTTTTCATTCTTTTCCGTTGCCATGACAACCATAGTTCTATATGGATCAAGTTTAATTAAGCAACTTGAAGGTTCATCCAAGGATCATCCCAAGTTTATTCAAATTCTGTCCAGCGGTTTCAGAGATGTCGTTTAAAGCAAATTGTTGACGACTCACGACGTACGACGACGGACGCAGGGTGATCACTAAAGCTCACCAAAGCACATGATGATCAGGTTAGCTAAAACTGTAGTAAATAGCACAAATCGCGTAGCACTATCTACAGTTTGTTTAGTTATAGAAGTAAATTCCTCGTTAAATTATTTACGTTGAAATATCTTGATCAAATCGACAATAAACATTTATCCAAATTTGCTGCCAGCCATCCTCACTTAATGTATGGAATTATATTTTGACCAATGAGATTGCAGTATTTTTCAAATATTTCGATCGGTTTAACTCGTTAAACCACTTGTTTTAAATGGGTAACCTTGTATATACCACCAATCTTTGTGCGCATGCGTGTAGAGATGGACTTGGATAGTAACGTCAAAACATAATTCCATACATTAAGTAGGTTTATGTTTGTTATTGAGGGTTTAACAAGTTAAACCGCTTGCTCGGCTGCTAATAAGTTAAAATTAAGTTTCACAATGCTATAATCATCATTTACTGCTTAGAAATCAACAAGTATAGGCTAATGTTTCTTATCGAGCTTGAGCGGTTTAATTTGTTAAACCCTCGATAACAAACATTAACCTATACTTGTTGATGTCTTAGCTGTAAATGATAATTAGCATTGTGAAACTTAATTTCCCCCCCCCCCCCCCCCCTTATTGTATGAACAGAATGTAATCGTCCATTTCGATGTATCGCATCTCATTTTCCCGCCTGCCGCCCAGTCGAGAAACATTTGATTGACAGAAAGTAGGGTAATATGAATATTTTATTCCGGCTTCAGTTCAATAGGTTCAAGTTGAGCCGGGAAATTTCTAAGTAGGATAGAATATATCAGACCATATAGAAGCCTACGTTCGCTTCGGTTTTCTATTCTTTATATACTCTATCCTATACTTAGAAAAAAAATCCCGGGGAAGCTTACCTCCGGACCCTCTACTCCTGGCCTTCTCATCAATTTATGCCCAACTATGCCCATGACCGCCTGACTGTGGCCAAAATTTCATATACCTTTTTATTGATTTATTTTATTTTTGGGTGAGCGGGGAAGTGGGCTGCGGTCCTTGATTTTGATGTTTTTTATTATAATGTTTCTATACTTTTTTTCTTTTTTGTTTATTTTTTTTATTTTTTTTTTTTTTTTGAAGATACATGTATCATGAATAAATGCATTGCATATACATTACTTGGGTATACTATTATTAATGCATGCATCTACTAAATGCGCTTGTTTACTTAATAAACGAGAGAGAAATCAGACATAATTTTTTCGGGGCCCAACTTAAATCGTACGATATCTCAATGCACACCAACCAAGAACATAACGCTGGTAATGATACAGGTAAAGAACCAGTAACGCTGCTCTGAAGGTCGAGGTAACAACGTGAGATCCACAAGGCTTCCTGTAAACGGGAATTGAACGCTATCACGGAACAATGTCGAACTACACCTCTCTGCTGCTATTCTTCATCCTCCAATGTCTGGTGCTTTCTACAGGTATGTGTTATGTATAGTTTATTTTATACACGGGATTCCGTGTTATATTGATTATACGTAATTAGTTCTCACGTACGTGCATATTGGATAACGTTTAAGAGTCATTTGTGACAAAATCTCGGAATGTTTTTCAAGGTTATAACATGTATCTTAAGAAAGGACGATGTTGTTAAAACAATTAAACAGACTTACACATTATGTCTTTAACGAGGTAGATATGTGTCGATTTACTGAAGTTAACTGCCTTTTGTGATTAAATGATAACAAGTTATGGGCTTTATCTACAGTAGGTTGAGTACCGCCTCCTTCGCATTAATTACATTGCAAGAGCGTATCACTGATGCTACGAATAGCTTTATCAATTTCCCTAAGCTTACTAATTCCAGTACTTTGAAAGACAGAATCTTGGCTTCAATGAGAAAGAGGTTGTCAGTTCAGATTTCTTGCATGTGTACAAACTAGAAAAGAAACTTTTTTATTTTTTTTTTATTATTATTATTATTGTTATTATTCTCTCTCGGAAGCAAATGTAAAAGGTAATACGTAAATGTTACAGTGTGTGTACGCGAGGGGTTCATGTATGAGGGGGTTCAGGAGTTAATTGGGCCAAACGTTTACCTAACTCTCTCTCTCTGTCTCTCTCTCTCTCTCTCTCTCACCAAGTCTCTCTCTCTCTCTCTCTCTCTAGCTCTGTCTCTCTCTCTCTCTCTCTCTCTCTACCTCTCTACTAGGTATCTAATTATGAACGATGAGGTCGTTGTGGCACATTATACCTAATGAGAAGACGTACACAATTAACATCATATAATGCACGATTTGCGTGCATTTGTAACATGACGTGCAATATAAAAATGTGCAATGAATGGTACAAAACATTGAATGTTACTGCAAGTAAGGTTTATCTTACAACTCGTAGGTTTGTAACACGGCCTAGGTAGTTTTCTATGTAAAGGAACCCGTTTGAATTGGATACCGCACACTATTAATGGGGCGGAGTTTCCACGCCCATGCACTAACTGATGAAAAACCGTGCAGTTATCCAGTAATGGCGGACCATGCAAATTAAATTTTCCTCCACTTTTTTCCAGACCATTACATTATTTTCTATATTTAGCTAAAAAACATTTTAATGAAGTAGAAATTAGCAATGTGACAATACGACGTGGTATGTAACGTCATTTTCAGCTGTCACAAATAGTATATTTTGCCACGACTTGGAGAAGAAAACTGCTTATACTCATGTTTTCACCATTTTAATGGGATATAGCGCATTCGAAGCGGAAAATTGTGTCTTGTGCATAGACCTTAATGATTCTTATGTGAGATGTACAGGATTTCCAAACATTCCGGAAACCCTTCAGGGTTCGTGAGCATTTCTTAACTGTCACGAAAAGCACATCACTAAAAATGTTTTCCAAATGTTAGAAACTGGTATGACAAGGAGATAAAAAGAAAAGATTTTCCACACTGTCGTTCAGATCACTATTTTACATCTGCACTTATACAGTGCGTCCTTCTTCATTCAAATTTGCGCAACTGTACGGAAGGCGCCGAAATGTGGGGGTTGCTTTGGAGAAAGTTACTTGATTGGTTCAGAGAAACTTTCCCTTCACTGATTGGGTCATTTTCACGGGGTTTCTCTAAGGTACCCACAACGCCCTATATTTGGGACCATCTGCATAAAAAAAAATCACGAGACCGTAGTACCGCCTCCTTCCTACATTTGGCTATGTTACAAGATCACTCGTGATCTTGATTAACCCGCCCACATATATTCGTGAGCATGCGCGCACACATGTATAGTGTGCGGGTTAATCAAGCTCAACTCGCGAATGCCTTGCAATATAAACTGCGCCCCTCTAAGATTTAATTAGGAAATGCAACATAAATAAAATAAAAACTGTTCACGTACCAATTAATTCTATCAAATTCACATTGAAACCCCCTAAATAATTCTTTTATAAATAATTATTCACTCGGAAATAGCATTTAATACATTACGAGTCAAATTTGTGTGGTCCTAACTCCGCCCCCTAAGTGACGTCATAGCAGTTGCGAATTGTACACATATGACTTCCATTTATAAATGTGTAAACACAGCAGATGGAATTTCCGAGATGCTTTTATTTTAAAAAATTGAGTTTAAAAGGGCCATTCTGCATGGCAATCATTTTGTATTAAGAAAAAACACATAAAAAGTGGTGCGAGATAAACAGAAACATAGTAAAAAAAATCTCACAGTCGCTTACGCGTGTGATAAAATCTAGCGAGACTACGATAAAAAAAACAGAAGGTCGCGGAGTTAGGACAGGGGCGCAGTTAGGACCTCCGACGATATTACATATCTCTCTACGCTGTTCTTCTTTCACTTCTGTCCTTTACCCCCTGGAATTAGCGAAGACTTTTGACAATTTTGTATTTTCTTCTTTATTTCACTAAATTCAACTTACACAACAAATATACATGTGCAATATTGTTCTCTTCTCTCTCTCGCAGTTCCTTTAACGTGGTTTTGTTATCCAACTGCCTCATCTTTAGTTACTCAAGATGACACCGATAATTTAGCATATAAATAGTAAACAATGCCGGTTCTTAAAGTAGCTCGTTCACAAATGGTCATTGACTAAGAATTTGAATTTTGACGACGTGTGTATTACATCCATCAGTAATAATCATCTACAGATGCATTGCCACCCAATGCAACCATCTGTGATTTTTAAAAAAATGGGTGGGTTCCCCATCACAGGCAATACCGGTCGTAGGGGTATCGAAATTATAATTAGAGTATTTAGATTTTCTGTTTTCATTTGCCGTCATTTGACTGATAACATTCACTTTTCACGCATGCGCTAACTTAATAGGCTGAACTTATGAAATCGCTACCCTGTACTGGCTAAGAACGTCTCTCGTGGTACCACAAGCACCTGCTTCGGGAGTATCGTATTCTATATTAACCGATTTCACCGAAATTGCGTTTACGAAAATAGCGTTTGCCCGTGTAATGTGACATACACCTCCGAGTTTATTTATCAGGAACTTATTTATCAAGACTTCACCAACATTTACGAGATATAGCTAGAAAGTAGATTTTTTTTTATTACTGGCGATCGCTATAAAAGAATGTGTAACCCATAGTCATATAATCAGACATAGAAAGCTGTAGGAAAAACAAGGTTACGTATCTTATTGAAAGATAGGAAGTTGTAAATAAATATGACAAAAACTACACGTGCCGGTATTTAAAATAAATTATATCTTCAGAATGATTTAGAACTACTTCATAAGGAATAACCGGTAAAACATATCTGAAATAAATATACATGTACGGTGTATTAGGTATCAGACTATAATGCAAACTTGATTATTAACAGGGGTTTACTTAAGGATTTGACTTTCACTTGTCCGGGGGGCAAGCTACTTTGAACATTTACTTATCGATTTATGAAGAGTTTCTTTTGGTTTGGAATGGTTAGAATTTGGTATTTTGGATAATCATAGAAAATTTTTAAGATTTTGCAAACATTTCCTTTGAAAAATATTTTTAATATGTCACAAATGTAGGAATTGTGGACAAAATGTGAAGTAATTATTCATCATTATTTATAATGATAATTAGTAAAGAACTGGCCGAAACTGGCCAATATTTCATAGAAAAGACACACGTGGTCCCGCAGTTTAGTGTGTTTCTTTGACATGTTGGATACTTACACATAAATCATCTTCCATTTATTAAAATAGTGAACACTGCAAAGTAAACATAAGGTATTGGAAGTAGCATTGCTGCTTTCCTTGGTTGAATTAACAGGCAAGACAAACTCCACGCACCGGTTACGTCACGCTACGCATCTGTAAGGGGAGGTAACTACTGCGGCGGAGCTTGCAGACAAGAATGCCCGCCGTGTATTTTTCGTAAGGTTAGTTTATTCAAATTTGGTTTGATGTCAACAACAACATTCCCGTCTGTGTTTCTACACTAGACAAGACTATGTTATGTAAGAACAATAAAATATATTCTTTTGTTTTTGTAGCTTTGACTTCTATTTGATATAGATTGAATGTTATAAAACATAATTTATTATCTGCGAATCGTTCGTATATCTTTGGATATGGATTGATTTTATAAAAGAGATATGGAAAATGTCTCAAGATGCAAATCTGCGATTATCTACTTGTATTACTTAGTAAGAGATTGTTTAGATTGTGTAAACTGTCGATTAATATTTTTAAGGTCTATATTAGAAATATGTATGTAAAGAAACATTATGGGATATTCTTATCTTAAAGGTGCTGTTGAATTACACATGATTTCATTGTATTTGAATCAGCCATTGATGGAATGTGGAATTATTTTTTGAATATTGTTTTAATGGGCCTTTGGCCTACATGTACATGTACCGCTATATTGAAATAAGCTTAATATAATTAGTAAACTTAAATTACCGTGATTTACTGCCAATTACGATTTTCTTTTGAACTTTTTTTCTGTACAAATCCACCGAACGTCTATTAAGTGCTGTAGAATATCATCAACAGACGTTTGGCTACATTAGTGAGCCGCATACCGCACGTTTGCCATTTTTCAACGTCACTGTATGGTGGCTAATTTCTGTCATGTCTGCTGGCTAGTTGTCGACGCAAAAAGATCAACATACACATTCGAAAAGTAATCATTTTGTCAAGTTGTCGTTATATGTTATAACAACTAACATCCTTTCAGAGAGAAGTGATAAATTTAAGAAACATCTAGGGGGAAATGACGTACGTATTCAAAGCGCACGATGCGCTGAGAGACGGCGACGGGATTAACACGAAAAAGCTATAATTCTGAAGTTATTGAAGCAATAGAGGCAATGATCATATGACGACAAAAACTCCACACGCTGTTGCTCTAGAGGTAGTTGAAGTTACATAATAATCCGGAGTAAAGGTCATGAACCTTTCATTTATAAGTTGTATACCTAAGTAGGCCATTCCCTTTCTTCAGTACTAATGAATCTGATGTATACAATCTATCTGTTGTTGTGTACATGTATAAATTGACAAGGTATTTGATTATTTAAGATACTATAATGTTTGCCTTTCTATTTCAAAGTTACAAATGCTCTGAGAGGAACCTAACTCGCCATCATGCAAAATTACGTGTGGACTACTTTAGGTTAATTACATACTGCGGAGCGTTACTTTTTCTTTTACAGGAGTGAGCAGATCTTCATTTGTGTAAAATGGGTTGCTGATCTAATTAAAAAATGTCACAGGTATTTTGTTCACGCTTAACATGGATGTTTACAGTGCAAAGTAATGGTAAACGAAAATATGTTAACAAACAATAACACATTATAAGCGGTTACGGTTATGATTTAAACGTCTATGTAACATATTCCATTCGTCTTTGTTAGTGCAGAATCGCATTACATGGATCCTCACTAGGCGCGGAGAGGTACAGTTAAATTATGGAAATATGCAAATCAGCAAGGTCAGTAAGGCCTGTTGTCATTTTGCAGCTAATAAAAACGGCAGGAAAGGCCACCGTATTTAATTAACTACATTCCATCATCTCGTCGTTAATCATACCGCATACTGTCCTGTCATTTCATGAGCTTTACAACTCAATGGCTGTACTACCTATAAATGTATGCATTTTATCTATGTGTTAATGAATAAACACGTTGATTTATGAACACGGCCATTCATTTTAAGAAAATTCTAAATGTACATATTAAATGTTCAATCCGGAAAAAAAAATCCAAATTGACTATGTGTATAGCAGATTTATATTTTCTCGTATATATGGTCTTCAGGTAAAATCCCTGAAATTGTTCCGCTACGTTTTGGGCCACTTAACCTCTACCAAGATAACCAAGTACCCTAATGAAACATCAGGAAATCTTGGATATCTCCATGAACCGCTATGAGGTCTGAAATGTAGCGGAACCATTTTAAGGACTTTACCTTATGAGATATTATCAAACATCTAAATGTGTTTTCGATTTTCCCGAATTCATCGGATAAAAAAATCACTTCATGAATAAGAGCTTTGCCTTAGACCTATAAGATCTTTCATTCTAAACATCAAATGTGTTCTTATCGTGCTGATTGTGAAGCCAATGAAAAATGATCTGTCTAAAATCTGCAATATTCAATTTTTTAATAGTTTTCGTAGAGACTATATGAGAACAAGCGATATGGGGATTGCAGATTAACCGGACATATTTGAAATAACAGAATAAGAATTGATGGAATATTTTAGTAGACGAAACGGAAATATGTAAATTGGGGAATCACGGTATTGAATTGTTTACCAACAAGGTGTACCATTTTATACCACATTTAGTCTTTCTCAAGTTGGTCTTACAATAAGGAATGACAAAATGGACCTATAAGAAATACCAAATACTTAAAATAAACTAACTTCATAAATGGACAAAAAAGGAGGCAGTTCACATAAAATAGAGAAATAGTAACAGAAACTAGTGTGCTTCAACCAGGTTTCAAGGAACCCTTAACCTCGAACTTCCTGGAGGTATTTTTCTGCTACGAACAGTGTACCCCCAGGTATATAAAATATCCCATCGAAGTGGGACAACTAACAGAAGGCACCTGCATCGGAAGAAAAAAATATACATATTTGAATAATACTAAATGCCCAAGGGCAACACGTCGAGCCCGCCAAAGGAGACCATATTACAGTTATACGAAGTTATATACTGTTATAGGAAAACACTGTGACTACGGAAGGATTGAGCAAAAAGACAATAGAATACATAATTATGTAATTCAATAATTATAGTTCAAGAATTTTACGATACACATTGAGTGTTATTTTTTAAGAAAACTTGCAAGTTAATTAATCTGCAGATTCTGAGGTTGTTGTTTTTTTTGTTTGTTTTTTTGTTGTTTTTTTGTGCCTGTTTATTTGAGACTCCCTCCATTCATGGTGAAGTAACAGTCCGAAGAAGCAAAAATGAACTCGTTTTTGACTTTTTACCTTTAAGTATGACCTTGACCTTTAAGCTACCTATTTGGTTCTTGTGCGCGACACATCGTCTCACTTAGCTCGACAATTGTGTCAAGTTATTTTAGATTCCATCCATCCATCCATGGCGAAGTTAAGCTAGGACAAGATTAAATCCGGACGGATGCACTAACGCACGCACGCACATACATACACTGAACCGCCATTGTGACAACTAAGTCGAGCTTACCGCAAGCGGGCGCGACAAAATTGATGATATAATTATCTTTAAAAATCCAAAACAATATAAAGGGATGAAAGGCACAGTTTAATGTTGAAGACAGCATGATGCTTAATCTGACTGCGAATTGACCTCCAACTGATCTGGTTTTCTACTGGTTGAATTTGTTATTTACTCTTTAGATGTGGTAACGATTTTTTTCTATCCTTTAACAGCATGGGCACTGGAGTGTTACGAATGTTCAAGTAAATTGGACGAAAAGTGTGGAAAATCATGGGGATATGAAGGGGACAGTGTCGACAAAAAATACCTGAAGCCGTGCGAGGGCAACTCTGTCGCCTGCAGGAAACTGGAACAACACGACACACATTTAGGTAAGTTTTTTTTAACTTAAAGGGCCATAACTCCTGACTAAATTGGCTGATATAAGTTATAATTGGCCGATAGTGCATGGCTATAAACATTGTCATGAAGTTTAAAGAAATTAATGTTCTTAGAATGTAAACAAACTTATTGTGGACAACAGACGACGAATATTCAATAGTCCTATTAGATCATCCTGAGCAGTGTTATCAGGTGAGATAAAAACAGAAACAAAACACGAATGTCATACTTTGATAATGAGGCTTACAGGGAGAGGGACAAGTCATCTGAGCTTATCATAAGTTTGCTGATCAAAATTTGAATTGACTACTGTTGGGGTGTCCTCTCCTTTACCTGGCTTTCGTGAATGTTCAGTATGCATCCGTTAATTAATGCTCCGTTTCCGGACAATTAACTACGATTGATAAGTAACCAAAGCAAACACTGTGAGTAAATAGCCAAGAGGAGCCAGATGTCGTATGAATCGCCCTGGGGTTGCAAGTTCGATACCAGTAAATGTTGTTGGTGTACATTCATATAATAGGCAGTAAAATGGCCGTGGTAAGCACGATTATTTATAGATTCAACTTGTAGCATTTATCATTATAGTATGTACATATTTTTGTGTAATACGTACGAAATGGCGACACAAATCTTTGAATTATAGCTATTTCATGTAAATCCCCTATCAAGAGTCTCCCGGTGCCGTTGGTGCTTTGATTTGATACCCAACGACATCGCTGAATATTAATGAATACCAAGTAAATTCTTTACGGGCAATGCAGGGTTTGGACAGGAACATCTTCATCGGGTGCACCCATAAAAACAAGAGCCATATTAACGCTGCCATCCCCCGCCGAATGTTTGCTCCTTAGTAGATGTGTCGGAGAGTAGAATAATTTATTTTAAGAGAAAATTTTGGTAATGAAGAATGATGTTTGAAGTGATTATAGATATGAAACCCATCTGAAGACCTTCTAATTCCCCTATCTTGAGGTCTACAGGTAAAATGTCAAGGTCACTGTAAGCCTGAAAATAACAAACGGCAATAACTCAAATATTATGAAGGATATAGTTATCATTCTTGAGCACTGTAATCCTCCACAATGAGATTTATTCACCTATGAAGTTTCAAGTTGATATCTCAAATACTTTTTGACTTATGCACTGGACAAAAATTAAGCATTAAAAAAATAACAAAGGGCAATAACTCAAACATTATGAAAGGTAGAGTTATCATTTATGTGTACTGCACTCCTTCTCAACGAGATCTATCCGTCAATAAAGTATCAAGTTGATATCTCAAATACTTTTTGAGTTATGCTCCGGACAAAAATGTGGGACGGACACGGACGGACGGGCGGAGACGGACTATTACCATATCACCCGCCGCCTTCTAATACTCGGGGTACGGATAAACTGTTCCTTTCCATGTACTGATATTGTTAATTAGTACTATCGGTATTTTGTTATCATGAATATTCGAAAAAGAAATCCATAGGTAATCATGCAAAGGATACCGGGTATTACATACTCAAGTAGTTTAAAAACGCCTCCTATATAAACCGCCGATATTTCTTTTTCACGAGGAAATCGATAATTTAACATGATAAGTATGACATAAAACACGTGCTAATCTATTCCTAAAAACATACCTCATTACATTTCTAATGAACAAAATCGTTTGAATAACACACAAACACAAATCGACATTTTTCCTAGGTGAGGCGTTTTTAAAGTCCTTGAATATATATAGACAGTAAGTCATCTGCGATTTATACTTATAGATTTCAGGAGGATAAAGATAATATGTAATGTCAAAAATATGAATTTTTATTTTATGCTAACTGACGAAATACTGTATTCTATCATTCTATCAGTTAGATAAAATCTATATCTAATAATGTGAATGATAAATATATACCTGTACTACTTTTTTTACTTATCAGCAATTAGCATAAAATAAAAAGAAAATTTGTTTGTTTTGAGTGCATACTGTATGTAATATTTCTCATTTCGAAGTGATACAATTTTCACATTTCAAAATTGTATCACTTCTCGATAAGATATATTCCATGCCCACTCAGGACAAGCAAATGTTTTTATATAGTAACTGAATCTTTACAAATCTATGACGTTATATCTGCAGACGAAGTGATCGTAACACGCTCGTGCTGGTCAACCCAGGGAAACAGCACGCCGGAAATGGGATGTACGGATATCATGAGCAGAAGTGAAGTCTGTTACTGCGATAGTGAGAAGTGCAACGGAAATCAACCCCTCCTCATGAGTTTCACCGTCGCCATGGTCACCTTAATGCCCTTTGTCTGTAGATTAATACTCTAAACACTTTATGTTTGTTTTTTTTATTATCATTTTATTATTTTTTATTATTATTGTTGTTTTTTTAGGCATAAACATCTTATTTGATATGTGCTATGAAATGATATGATTACATCAGAGTTTTTATCAAGGTTTACAAAGAAAATGAAAATAACAACATGGGTGGAAAGTTGTTAATTAAGATATGGTTTTCAATGAATTTGCATCATTTTGATTTTTCTTTTCATATTTCATTAAACAAATTAATTAATTTTTCGATTTTTATCTTTTTAATTTTTGTTTTAAACTATTTTGTAATGGTGTACCTATAGTCATATCTTTAAATAATAACAAATGAAAATATTTGTACCGTAATTATTAATCCTTTTTTATTGTGTGTATGTCGAATGTCCATATAAATAATGAATGAATAAAGGAATGAAAGATGAACAAATGACGCGAATATTATTTGTACACACCATTATATGATTCGTTAAATATAAGAAACACGAAGTTATGTGTTTGTTCTAGTGACGATAATATGTATATATTTAAGTGAAGTATATGTATACACTACAGTAATATATATACAATAAAACCTGTCTTATCCGACACCCTCTGGGACCAACTGACAATGTCGGTTTGACAGGTTGTCGGAAAAGGCAGGCCATTATAACCCGTACCTTTAGAATTGATAGTCCATGCATGTGCTATATATGACATTAAGCTTTAATTAATTCCGAAAATAATGTGGAAATACATGATTGTATACATGTAAACAAAAACGCATGGGCGGAGCTTATCATCAAAGTTGATTTTAAAAAAAGCATAATTGATTCGTCATTGTAATTACTTGGACACCGAAAAGTAACGGTTTGCAATGTGTCGGATAAAGCAGTGTAATTATAGTGAAATTATCACTAACGGGACATATATGTTAAATGTGATAAGGATCACTTGGCGAAATCCCATTTACTTGTGTATTGTGTATTTCATAGATTTGCTTTTGGCGATTACCATTTTGAGTTAGATACATTATATATCATATGTTTTTGTTGTTGTTTTTAGGGGGGGGGGCTATAAGAGGCGGCTTTAAGTCCTGTTCTTTTGCGTTGCGTTCGGTCATTTTTTCTTCAAAATAGATTTATCTTTAAAATCGCTTCACAGAATTGATTCATAATCACATGCAATATTCATTAAGATAGTACTATCACCCTTTCCAACGGAATAATGACCTTAACCTTTTCGTTAATCCTTAAATGCACCATAACAATGTACCGTGAAATATATGTAAACACTACCGTGATATATATGCATCACTACAGTGAAATATATGTATACACCATCGTGAAATCTATGTATACAATACAGTGAAATATATGTATACGCTACCGTGGAATACGAGTACCGGTACATGTATACACTACCGTGAAATATATGCATACACTACAGTGAAATATATGTATACACAACAGTAAAATATATACTTGCACTATAGTGAAATATATGTATACACTACAATGAAAGCATATGTAGTCTCATCAATGAATATATGTATGCACTATAGTGAAATATATGTATACACTACAATGATATATGTGTATACACTACATTGAAATATATGTATACACTACAATGATATATGTGTATACACTACATTGAAATATATGTATACACTACATTGAAAAGTGAATATATGTATACACTATAATGAAATTTGTGTATACACAACAGTGTCATGTATGTTCTTGACATACACTATAGTGACAAAGACACTAATAAATAAGTCAAAGGGGAGCTTGCGGAGTTAATTAAGATGCATAATGTCGAGTACAAAATTGATCTCACTTACTGTGCAAGTACACACACTGGTCTACAAATTTTGTAACTCGCATACAATGGTCTAACATGAATATAAAATTACAATATCACGCTGTTCGGGGCCGCCGTGGCCGAGCGGTTACAGTCGTGGACTACAAACCCCTCAGCCCCTCACCGCTGTGGGTTCGAATCCCGGTAGGGACTTCGGATTTTTCATGTGAGGAAGCCTTCCAGCTGGCTTGCGGTAGGTCGGCGGTTCTACCATGGTACCTCTGTGTACTCGGGGTCTTCCTCCACCTGTTATTAGCTGGACGTCGCTATATGATTGAAATACTATCGCAGTGACGGTAAACTCCAATACAACAACAACAACAACGCTGTTCATGCCCATCTGTAAACTCAACGAACGCGGTGGTCAAGTTATAAGGCACGTGACTGCGGGTCCAAATTTTGGTAAGTCAAGTAAGTGAGATAAGGTTAAACTATAAATCATTAAGAAGACATAGAAAAAAAATCTCAAAATACCCAAATATTCGGACTTCTTATCACATACAGACCTAATCACATATATTTATTTACACAAAGACAAAATACTCTTGATTTATTTTTACATAATCCAAACGCACAGGTTTACACAGAAGCCCTATCACTCAGATATATATATTCGCGTTAAGAGCAAACACTCAGATACCTGGTCATTTAGAAATCGAGTCACATGGAGACCCAACACTCGGATATCTAGTCACTCTCAAATCTAGTCACACAGATACCAGACACTCGGATATCCGGTCACTCTCAAATCTAGTCAAACAGATACCAGACACTCGGATATCCGGTCACTCTCAAATCTAGTCACACATAACCAGACACTCGGATATCCGGTCACTCTCAAATCTAGTCACACAGATACCAGACACTCGGATATCCGGTCACTCTCAAATCTAGTCACACAAATACCAGACACTCGGATATTCGGTCACTCTCAAATCTAGTCACACAGATACCAGACGTCACTCTCAAATCTAGTCATACAGATACATGTACCAGACACTCGGATCCGGTCACTCTTAAATCTAGTCACATAGACACCAGATATCTAGTTTTAGCAACAATGTCCTTTACCTTGTCCCTATCATCATGGAAATCAATCCCAATCTTGCTCTTCCCACCGAGTATCTTCTTCTTCTTCTCGTTCACCTCTACAACCTCAGGCCGGCCACATCGATGAAGGTTGCCGTCTTCTGCAGTTCCTCCATCGCGCCGTGTAATTTCGTTCTTATCTCGGTCTCCACTGGCCACACCGCTCTTCTCTGTTGTTCAAGGAGAGGACATTGTTGTAGGAGGTGTTCAGCAGTTTGATTGTCACGTCCACAGGAGCACTTAGGAGAGGCAGCTAATTTCAGTTTGTACATATGAGCGTTCAGCCTGTTATGACCTGTGCGGAGCCTGAAGATGGTTACTTGCTCCTTCCTGTCCAGGTAGTGGTAGTCATCCTTGTCTGACTGGCACCTCATTGCTGCTTTGATTGTTGTGACCTTCTCCTTGTAACTGATGTGGTTCACGGGCTGATCACATTCCGCTCCTAGCTTTGCCAGTTCATCCGCCTTCTCATTTCCAGGGATGCCGCAATGTGCGGGGATCCACTGGAGTGCTATTTCTCTGGTTTGCGACATGCGAGATAGCACTTCTGATAGATCAGGCAGCTGGTGGTGTTCTAGGGCCTGTAGTACCGACAGAGCATCAGTTAATATGACGATCTGCGGGCATTCCTCTGGAGACTCTTCAATCACTCTCAGAGCTGTCATGATGGCCTCATACTCTGCTTTGTAGTTGGTACAGTATGTCCCTGTTGCTACACTAACTGTGTCACTTCTACCATTGGTATGTTGGATGTAGATGCCAGCTCCTCCATCTTTGATAGCTGCTGTAGCTGAGCCATCTGTAAAGATATGGGTCCATGACTCTGGGGGATACTCATCAGCCATCATTGCGAGTGTGAGTGCTTTTTTGGTGACATCATCCACTGTACTTGGATGGAGTTGCGGCACAGTCGTACTGATACGGGTGTTGGACAGTTCTTGGTTCCATGGTGTTAGCAGGTCAGACCTATCAAGAGGCATGATAGAAGGACCAAGTTTTTCATCGTTAGTCCTGGTTAGTTTCTTGGCCTCGTGTACAAAGCTTTCTCTGCGCAGACGATTCTTTGTCAGTCCTTGTAGTTTTTGTGTCATTGGATGATCTGGCAGAAACTCATACTTGCTGGCTTGCACAAGTGCTTTGGCGTCTCTTCTATGTCTGAGTGGTGGAATGGAGGTGAGATTTTCCATAGCCTTGATTGGAGTGGATTTCATTGCTCCTGTGATAACACGTAAGGCTTGGTTCTGGACCTTATCGAGCACACTCTGGTTTGTCTTTGACGTAGTCATCCAAGCTGGGGATCCCACCGAGTATGAAAACTATCTCTATTCTAACAAGAGACGGAAACGACATATTTGACACTCGCCCGCCCAATGACGTACCCTATTCTAATAACCAGGATTTCCATTTGAAACCTGGATAAAAATGAGAAATTATAGGAAAGACAGAAGAGTGATGAGGAAGGTCATGTATTATTGATAGTAAAGAACAGGAAAAAAAATGTGAAAGTTCCCTCAGCTGGTTTCGAACTGCCAGGATAAGACCAACCCAGCTTTCGTGGCGGTACCAGGTTGCGAAACCGGCTGCTGGCACAGGCCCTTGACTATCACTCTGTATTTCTATCAAAATTGTGGCCCAACATTGTCATATAGACCCAATACTGAAAATGAGACCAGACACGCATTTAATAGTGAATGTCGAGTCAGCAGATGAAAATGAAAAGATCTTCCGAGCGAGTGCTTTAAATTGTGTGAATAGATATGTAAGTTTGTGTTTCTCGCTTGCTATTTCCTGTCAGGGCTATATGAATAGGGAAAAAAAGACCAAGGTTATGATAGGCATGAAGCATACCTGAATTTAAAGGAAATATAACAAATTTAGTAATTTGGATCAGATTGTTGAATTTATTATTTTGTGGATTTCGAGGAAATTTAACGCATATTTGCAGTCTCTTTGTTTTCTTTCCGATACTCTATGCTACGAAGACCTTACCTAGCAAGAGTCGGTTAGGATAAGGTTTTGATGAGCTTGCACATAGAGAGTACACTTCATGAAGCTAACTTATGTTTCCATGAGAGAACTTACGCTTATCTTACAGTTTTTTGTTGTTTTTTCTGCCGAAAGAAAACAAGGCAGTCTACAGAGACATCTATATGCATACCTCACCACAAAAATGGCGGTCAGAATAGAAGGAGAGATCTACCGATATAATCTATTAATGGGATATCTGCTGTCAAGAAATCCAAGGTCCAACAATTTGACCCTTGACAAAATCCAAGGTTCAAACTGTAAAAAGTGAACTGTAAACTGCCGTATTTAATATTAAACGTCTATTTTTACACATATGTATATACAATGGCGTTGTAACGATATATTAAAAGAAAAGAAAAATACAATGCTAAAGCTATATAAATACATGTATCAAGAGGAACTGTCCTAGGCTAAAAAAACAACATGTCGAAAAAAAACAACCTTAAAACCAAGACTCAAAATCCATGAAATACAATGTTTTAAGAATTTTATTGGAGATTTAAGCTGATTTAGATTTATTTCTTACATGTAATGGAAAGTTTTTCCACAATGTTGGTCCAGTAGTACTAATGGTTGGGAAATGCTGTCTGTCAAAAGCTTAAACCATAATTAGGTTTGAGCTTCTTCTAAGTGAGATTTTGTATTTATTCAGATTATCTTCGAAACAACTTAAATTATATGGAAACATATTTTCTACCTGACTTACTCCAAAACAATATTTGTTGTAATTTCACATACAGCCGTGTTAACTTGTATGACTTGCTAAGCGTGACAGACTTTTTCAGATTGTGATATTCGACCCAAACTGTACTGAGACATCATGATTATTTATATTGCGATATATACATTTCACCAGGGCATAGACGTAATATATATCATATATCGTACGGTACTCTATTCCGACGCATCACTATCACTATTCCGACGCATCACTATCACTATTCCGACGCATCACTATTCCGACGCATCACTATTCCGACGCATCACTATCACTATTACGACGCATCACTATTCCGACGCATCTCTATCACTATTCCGACGCATCACTATTCCGACGCCTTTTTGGTTTTGACCCCGATTTTTATCAAATGGATTCCGTGTTACATCATTCTTACAAGTTTTGTTTGTCAACATCCCTTTTAGCGTTAGAAAGCCAAAATGTGGCAAGTTATTGATGCAGGGCTGTTATTTAGTGTACATTATACAACACACCTGCAAAACCTCCTTTTCAATAAGTACTTTTTCTCATCTAGCATATTTTCAGTGAAACAATGAAATAAAAAAACT
Source organism: Solen grandis (assembly GCA_021229015.1). Taxonomy (NCBI): domain Eukaryota; kingdom Metazoa; phylum Mollusca; class Bivalvia; order Adapedonta; family Solenidae; genus Solen; species Solen grandis. Next base: position 38,889,587 of record CM037786.1, on the reverse strand, counting down.
GTGCAAATCAAAAATTATGGGCCCCTTTTATCAACCTCATCAAACAATAAACCCAAATGTGAATATACTAAAATTACATGTTGAAACTGAAATAATGTATCTACATTTATCATGTTTGTTATTGTTGTTTAAAAATATAAAAGGATAGCATATAACTTGCCTTAAGTTCTCTGCTTCTGTAGTTTATTGAATGTTGATGACAACATTATTGTATTACACATTGTTTGTATATTTGAAGTGTACTACTGCAAAAAAAGTTGATCTTGATCTTTAAATACTTTTTTTCTTCATTTTTTTCTACTCTTAAAAAAGCAACCTTGTTTATTTTCTACCTAAGAAATATTTGGATACTATGTTAAGAACAATACTGTTACTACCTTTTTTTTTGGTTTGTTGATATATACAATACTTATGTAATTGAGAATAATGACATTAATCAATGGTAAAGTTGCACAACATATCGATCTGTATATCTAGAATCAGAACAGCATCAGTAATTGACATGAATTCAAAATATTGATATTATTTGTCAATGTCTTCTTTTTTTTTAACTTGTAAACCCACATCATTTTCTTGATATTCACTATGTATTTACATTTCTTTGTCAAAATAATATATACAGCAAAATTTTAAAAATGATAAATCAAACCTATCTGGCGATATAATATGCATGTTCTTATATGTATTTATAAGTGTTGTGTATAATTATGAAAATAAACGGGTTGCAGATGCAATTCCAAACAAAAAACAAAAACAAAAACAACTGTGCAACCAATATTTCCTCGTATATTATTTCTGACACGAAAATTCAATTTCAAAAACATGTTACAATGATTAAATGAAAAACCAATCAGGTGCGTCATTTCATTGTACTCTCAAGTCAGCCTCACTGAATTATACAGACATGCACACTAGTGATTTTTCGTTGAAAAAACGATGTCAGCCACTTGAAAACAATGTAAGACTGAATAAATGACTTAGTTTTACGATACAAAGGAAAATTATATTTTTTGTTTATGTTAAATTAAGAAAGACCAGATTTTTTCTTAGATGCGTCAGAACTGTGTACTCGAGAATATTTGTCTATCAGCAGGGTCTCTTAATTCTATATATAGAGAGAGATTTTATGTAAATGCTCCTTTTTCTGTAAATCGCTTACTTCTGAAAGCTGAATACCGATATTATGACCCAGCAGGATATTATTATTATTATTAAATATATTTACACGACGATGTGAATTTAAAGTTTTAGACCCTCTCCTCACAATATCCATTTCCGGTCACGTGACCCGATTGTTTATACACATAATCGAGAAATTTCTTGACTCATGCAGAAAATTATGGAACTTGACATAAACATCATGTAAAGTATAAATATAACAAAGACACGTGACTTGACTCAACCAATTGTGACCAAAATTGGTCATCGTTTGGTTGATAAAAGTCAAGTAAGCAACAACAACGGATCCATTTAATAACGAAACTTTGAAAGGCAAAGGATTGAAACGTAAATACAGTTTCTCGGACTACAATTCCAAAAACACTACCTTATTTCAAAGGTGTAAGGGGGCTGCGATGAAATTGTTCAATCATTTTGTACCTGAGAGTTTTCATCTGCCATTCAGTTTCTACCCAGAATGGCCCTCGACCTCTGGATTTGAGTACAGAAGAGATAGAAGGTGGTCTGCCCCATCAAACGGTGGTAGGTATATTTAGAAATCGGAAGTTTTATAATCGTTAACTCAAGTGTGAAGTAATTCTATTTTAAAGAAAAGGACATAAGGACTTGATCCAGTTTGATTAAAAAGACTAGTGTATACATGTTTATCAACAAGGTGGACACTATAATTAATTTTGGGGGTCGACTCATTCATTTTTTTACGGTCACACGACTTACCGAAATACCAATATACTTCCGAAAAACCGGAATACCCTAGATAATTGGGATAGCCATATACTGTAGGGCTTAATTAGTGTTAGAATGCTATATTATGAGGTATCAATGGCTTTATGCTTTATTTTGTTTATGAAGTGTTTTATTATTTTTTTTATCTTATTTCTTTTTAAATGGGCCAATTCGAGATTTCCATATTAACCGAAATTTCTCGTCTGTCGAATCCTCTCTCGGCCAATATATCCCTGAATTAATTTATAAAATAAAACAACGCTCAGAACTATTTTACCGCGTGGGTTCGAGTCCCAACGGGGTCATTCAGATTTTCATGTGAGAAAGCTTTCCAGCTGGCTTGCGGAAGGTTTGTGGTTTACTCGGGTACCTATGTGCAATCGGGGTTCCATCCACCTGTAATTAGCTGGACGTCGCTATATGACTGAAATACTGTCGCAGCGACGGTAAACCCAAAACACACACACATTCAGAACTATTTTAAATATGCGAAACAAGCACTACAATGGTATACCAGTCGAGGGAGGATTCCGCAAATTACACTTAACATGCATACGGTATTTCGGTTTCTCTTAACGGAATACTGCAGTCGTCGGTTGTGTTTTATAATTTCAATACATTAAATAAACATATATTACAGCATTTAACAATAGTTTGTTACTTCAGTTTTTTAACTAAACTTAATAAGCGCATCATCAATTATTAATTTTCAGTAGGTTTCCATTAGAGGGAGTGCAATTCCACCTATCGTATCGCCTAGCCTGTAGATCTAGAATTTCAAAACACAATTGGCTCATAAAAGAGAAAAGTTGAAATAGACACACACACACAAAACAACTGAATAAACATTAAAAACATCATAAAGCCATTGATTCCTCATAACATAGCATTCTTACACTTATTAAGCCCTACAATATATGGCTATCCCAATTATCTAGGGTATTCCGGTTTTTCGGAAGTATTTTGGTATTTCGGTAAGTCGTGTGACCCATTTTTTTTAATATTTTTTTTAACATCCGAGAAAAACTATACAATCTGTACACAGTCTCACTAGTAAAGTATTTTTTGAATACCTCAATCAAAATATACGAAATATTGAAAACAATATCTCCCTATGTCTTTTTATTCATTTAAAATATTCACAAATTCACCAAAAGGACATCTGCGCCACCCCAACCTGGACCAAAAGTTAAAGGTTGTTCATTTGTTTTATCTTTCAGTGATTAGACATTAGTTTTTGTTTTTAAATTTAATCAATTTTTATCTGCACTTCTGGTTTAAATCGAATTGTAACAACTTCATTTTTAGTATGGTTTGTTTTTTTACATTGCGATTTGCGGTAATGGACAGAGATATTGCAAATATGTAAATTACCAAGAAATAAAATTTAGCAGACCATTACACAATGTAAATATCGGAAACATCCCAAAATTTACTTTCCATTCTGGTTTTGAGAATATTTCAAATTTATAAACATACATTGAAGGACATAATTATGTTTCAAGGTATTTTTGTATAATTATTTCGATAGATAAAGACATATTGTTTCCATACATAGATTGTATAGATTTATTTGAATGAAAAAAAAATGAGCAAGTCAACCCCCAAATTGGTATCTACCCTTGTTGATAATCATACCAATGAAAATCCCTGTGATAGGGGATAGACCCTCTGTCAGTAAAACTAAGCATAAGACAGTGATGTTGATGGGAGTGTTCTTGTAGCTTATAATCTTAGTTTTACACACTATGAACAAGAATGATCTATTTCTCAGCAACTATCGGTCAGTTATATTTCTTTTATTAAATATTTTTTGTCTGCAATACATGTATAACTTATAATAAGTGTAGCAGAGCTCTACCTGGTTGTGGTGTTATTTTATTTTCATCTTTCAACTTTGTCAAAATTGTCTCTGATATATGCAAAAATAACATAACTGTGAAAAGGCGGTATCTGGGGGTATTTATCATCTTCAATGATAGTTCTTATTTAAATAGTTGAACTAATAAAGCACAGAAGTGCCATGAGACAGAAAGAGATAGATAGATTCATTAATATGAAAAATTCATTAATCATATTTGCAATACAGGCTACATTTCTGTGAGCTTTGATGTGAATTGTGACATGTCCTGTTTTAAATATCACATTTCCTCAGTGATAATTTTTCATTTCAGGAATTGAAATACCAATTCAGTTCTCGAGAAGGGCAGCAAATTATCGCCTGTCACCTGGATCATACTGGGAGGAAGTAGAACTGTCGTCAGATTCAGAAGAGGATTGGGACATGCGGAATCAGAACAACAATGCCACTCAAAGGAAAAGACTGCGGAGAAATAGGCCAATCTTTAGCAGAAGTGACAAGGTTCCAAAGAAAGATCTTTTTTCACCAGATGTGATTGATCTTGATTTTTGTGAAAGTTCGACCAAGGACCAAGAAACCAGTAAAATCCAGGTTTTAAAACCTAATGCAGAGAACAATCAAAGTTCGGCTAGAGTGCTGAGAAGTTCAGCTCTCAAAGAATCCCAGTGTGAAATTGATCTTTCAAATGATAGTGACGTTGAAAACGAGATCAATGAAACTGACAGCTACTCTGTGTATAAATACTTGAAAGTCTTTTTGATGACCACAGGGCGACAGATAGACGCAATCAAGGGAGATGGCAACTGTTTCTTTCGTGCATTAAGTAAGATCATTTATGGAAATCAGACCTTTTACGATGAAGTGAGACAAGCTGTTGTGGACTTAATAGAGAAGCATCCAAAGAAATTTGAGGCTTTTACAGATGGACCAGTCTCAGAACATATAAAGGAAATGAGAATTAGCAAAACTTGGGCCACACAGACTGAAATCTACGCTGCAGCCACTTTGTTGAACAGAGACATATATGTGTTGTCCCCTGACCAATCTGGGGACAAATACAGGTGGCTACTTTTTTCTCCACGTTTCAAATACAAGTCGGACCTTCTCAACTGTCCCTGTTACATTACGCTGTGTCACACACATGGCAATCACTATGACCGTGTAGCTCGACTAGACAGCAAGAAGAAGTGCAATTGTGACTTGGAACCTCCGCAACTGTCTGGCCAGGAAATGTCTGTGGACCTGACAAGTGATAACGAGATTGTATAAACTGTAAACATTTGGTTGTTCTACTTCATGATGATGTTTGCTTTTGGAATTATCACATATTTGTGCCTGTAATTTGTATAGTTTGTATGGAAGTATTACTTTTTTTGATTCAGTAATGTGTTATAGTGTTGGATTGCAGTTAGTCGTTTTTCCCCTCTTTTTGAGTTATCTTAATAAGTTAATGATCTCCCATGTTTTTGAAACTCTCAACATTTTAAGAAGGACCAACAGATGCAGGGATCATCATGCCTAAATGATAAGAGGTAGACATCCCTTGAATTCAGCTGCATCTAAATATGATGATAGTGGAGTTATTACATTAATAGACATAGCGCAAGTCTGTGTACTAAACTTTTGTAAGTTATGATCAGTTTTCATTATCTTAAAACTTTGAAAATATACAATTCTTTGTCATTCTTAATGATAGTAAGAAATGATGCAGATATACCATTTTAATTTCCAGCATAACCTTCAATATGTTTAAAAAACTTTTTTTCTTCTCAGAATATCCAAAGTTGTTAAAAAACAAACAAGATTTTCTTTGTTATCATTTCATGACTTGAGAAACAGTGGTCTAATCATATTCTAATTAATGAATTTTATGATGAAAATTTGATTTGAAGCCGTCACTCATAAAGTACAGAACATCTGTGTAAAATATATGGCTTAATTAAATATGAAAGGATACATGAAATTAATACCTCATGACACAAAATCTGTTTTATGTTGATATTATATTATGGTACTTTGTAGTTGTACTGTCCGTGTGTGTTGTAATGTTAATGGGGTCAGATTATGAGGAAGTAATCATTTAAATGTATGTTGTATTTCAAAGTGCTTGTCATTTGCTCGTTATGATAGAGCATGCACCTTGTAAACTCATTTTAATGTTCATGTTAATTTCACTGTTGTAATTCCATGGGCTTATTTAATTTCATTGATAATATTGTAAAACACTGTTGACTTGTTAATAAATGGAACAGAGTGTTTTCTTGTCTTAGCTTCTATGAGTAACACCAAAATGTTCGCTTGTTTACTTTCAATACATCAAATTTACCCAAATTTGCAAAATACCAAGTTCAGTGTTCTGGAAACCTCAAGCACAAATTTGAGTTCCTTTTGAAGCTAATAGGCATAGATTGAGTCTTAAAATAATATTAAATAAGGTTATTTTCAAGTGCACAGGGGGCCTGCCCTGGGGTCCAGTTTCACTAAACTTTGTACAATTTTGGAATTTTGTGCTGGAGGTCTACTGATACATCTTAACATGGCGACTTCAGCAGAGGTCTTATATATGCGTACTATGGACTACTTACTAGGTTTAAGGTTTAACTATTTTGTTAGAATCTATCTGAAGTGCCAATTTCTTATAGGCAAGGCCTTCCATTTTGAGCTCACCATAGCACAACATGCTCTAGGTGATCTATTCTGATTAGCCTGTTTTCGTTTTTGTGGTGTCAATTTGCTTGAAACGACATCTACTCTGAAACTATTTGGTAGAAATTGATAAAAGTTTACATAACTGATCCTTTGTGGCCTGTCATCAAGGTAATACCGGTAAACTTTGGCAATCCATCCATCAAGTTAAAATCATGATTCTTCCATGCTTAAATAGACCAGTGCAGATGCAAGCATCCATTGACTTGGGGGGAAGTTGTAGACATTTTTGCTCCAAGTCTATAAAGGCTTGCATTTACTGTTTAATTCCCACAATCACTTGATGGACCATGATCACAATTTAATGATGGATGGATTACCTTTATCTATGCAAAACAGAATTTTATAAAAGAAAAAAAATCTCTGAAACCAAGGGTCAGAATTTGATTTCATTTTGGCACAAATGGTCACCTCATAGCCCTCTAACATAAATGATCCCTTAAAAAAATGGGGC
>CM037786.1:38832561-38882561 GCA_021229015.1 Solen grandis | reverse complement strand
TCTGCTTACAGCAGGTGACACAATAATGATGTTAATGTTTGTTAGATCATAGTATCAAGACAGAAACAATCTAACCATGATAAATCTCTTCGTTGGACTTATCCTTTCTTCATTTTGGGCTATACCATTAGTTGTTTATAGGGGTGCTTGCTGAAAATGTATTGACTGAATAGTGAACAATACAGACCATGATCAGACTGCACAGATGTGCACTGGTTGCAAAGGCAGTCACAAATGCCCACAGCATTTTAAGGCTTCATAATATTTGGTGTTGTTAAACACTGACATACACTGACATACTTAAAGTCTACTAAAAACTCTACTTAAAAAGAAAGAAAATATTTCACTAACATACTTTAGTATAATTTCTTACACAAATAACTTGATACCATATTATAACAATGAGCAAAACGGTCCACAAAAATATACTGAGTGCCAATTTCATGACCAACCAAACATAACTGAGGAAATCTGTAAAGTCCTGGCTAGGGATCAAACCAAATGTATATCTAAATCAAGACACTTACTTTCTAAGTTTCAAGATTTTTAAAAACATTTATGTATGATAACCCTAAGTGTACAGGTAAATAGTTTTAACTTGACCACCTTTCAAGTTTTCACCCATAAATATTAAGCCCGATCTTTCCCAATCAAGTCTCAGCTTTTCAAACAGTATCACACACAAAACCTAAGCAGTATCTTGCTCAAGGTCAACAACTGATTTCTTATGGTCCCAGTGTAGATACTGGATAGCCTTGAAGTCAACTTGAATACATCTGTAAACACAGTAAAGGTCCATTACATTCTACATCAGTAAAAACACTTGTTACTGGGGCCACATTTAAAAATATTTTTGCTTGTAGTGCTCCTACCTACCCATCAAAATAGCCCCTACTCAATTATTTTTTTGTTGTTTTTTTTTTGGTTATTTTGTTGTTGTTTTTTTTTGGGGGGGGGGGTTGGGGGGGGGTATATTTTTGAGTCCATTATATAGAAAAAAGGCACTTTTGGCTATATTTTTATCATTTGAAATTAACAAATAAAATTACCTACCTACCTACCCACCCCTGGAATTCAGGGTCAGAGCACTACAACTTTTTAATGATGACATGACAACTCACCATATGCTACAGATTTCCTGGACTTTTTCTGCCTCTTGGATGGACCAGTCGACGTCAATAATGACACCCTTCCGACACTTCTCATCCAGTTGCACGACACAATCTATTGCCTTCCCCAGCGTCTCCTTGTTCCGCTGTGATGATAAAAACAAAAAAATCACCATGGCATTTTTATCTTTTTATCATCAAAAACCTTGGGATTGAGACTGACTAACAGTCTTGGTCAGACAATATTCTGCTTCAGTGTCTGATCATAGTTGCCATGATCTGATAATGATTTGAACTGACAGACATGCATTCAATGGTCAATACACATCATGACAATGACTGTTAACAGTAAACACACTAATTAACACATGGCTGAGAAATAAGCAGAAAAGGAGTGAGTTAGTCATAGCAAACCTATTGATAGACAATAAAAAGAAAAACTGACATGAAATATAACTGATCATATTCCCTTCATCTTAAATCTGACTTTTCTCTGAAAATATTTAAACCTTTTCTTCTAGGGAGCCTAATCTTTTGAATAAAATCTGAATGCAAATTTGTAACAAACAAAGCCCTTTATTGCTCAAAAAGGTATGTCTTCATTATTTCCCTCTCACAAATCAATATCAAAGGCTTCTACCATAACTCAAAACCCATTTGATATGTACCTGGTAGACATTATTGATTTTTGCATACACCTGCAGGTCTCATTTAATGCCCAGGTTTATTAACAAAGGAAGAATGAGGAAGTACTGACCAGGTGTTTCTTGATATCACAAGCCACGTGGTCCATGAGATCAACACATTCCCACTCAGGCCACTCCAGGAACTCTGTTGAGTCTTGTCTGAAACAAAATAATACACATAACAAAGGCTACACTGAAATTCAAGAATTTTTTTCTACAAGGGTAGTTTTATAGGGTAGTTAAATGTTCTAAATTTTAAAATTGAGTAAATGATAACAAAGAATGTTGTCAAAGTCCATGTTAAATCTGAAATACATACAGTGTTTCAAGGAATTTGGCATACCCCTATAAATGGCTTCCTATTGACGTATGGGATACCCACAATCATAAGAGGGTGGTCAATTCTAAATCTCAGCCCTCTACCTTTTCATGAGAGCTACCTATATACCAAACTGTTCCTAACAAAAGTTACTGAGTGGAGATCTTTCTTCTATTTTTAGTTACAGTGTCCTTCACCTAAATGAACACCAAAGGCATTCCAACCTGCTTATTTATCAAATTTGTTTACAATACCAAATTCCTACAAAAAAAGTTACAGACAGGAAACTGTTCTTCATTCTCTAATAAGTGATCTTAATTTGACTTGACTGACTATAAAAAAAAAGCAATCTCAACTTTTTCCTCCATGCAAGGTAGATCTATATGCTAAATTTAGTCGAAATATCTCATTTCTGATCTTATTGAGCAGAAACCATGTTTTTATTGTTTTTATTAATAGTGACCATGACTTTGACCCATCTGACTCCAAAAGAAATCCAAATCTAGACAGAGCTGACTATATATAAAATTTGGTCAAGATATCTTATTCCTAACAAAAGCTATAGAGCAGAAACATTCCTTAGACCGGACTGACCCTACATATAATGCTTACCTTTCTCCCCATGAGAGCTACCTTGGTACCATTTTTTTCCCTATTTTAAGTAACACTGACCTTGACCCAAATGACCACAAAAGCAATCCTAACCTTTCTCTCCATGAGTGCTACCTATTTAGTTATAACTTATTTATTTTTATGTCGATTGGGAAACAAGTTCTTACAATTTATACTATTCCCTCTCGACTATTCCTGGGTTGGACTAGTACTTTGCACCTGGGAAGGCCAAGCCTTATAGAGTTTGAACCCACAACCTGTGGATCCACAGACACTTATGTTACCACAGTGCCCCAGTGCTACCTATTTACCCATTTTATTTATCACAATAGCTTATATCTCATATCTAAGTTAACAAATATTATTGAGTAGAAACTGTGGTCTTCTTTTAATAACATTAACCTTGACTTATTTGACCATGAAAGCAATGATATCCAACACTTCTTTCCATGGGAGTTACCCATGTACCAAATTTGGCAATAATTTCTCATTTCTCAAAAATGTTACAGAGTGGAAACCACTCACACAAAAACATACAATAACCAAACCAGATTTTTCTTCAAAATTTCTGGATGACAAGATTTTACCACCTTAACAAATACCTCTTGATTGTCACTGGACCAAAAGTATGTCTGCAAACATAAACACTTTTTCAATCGAGTATATGTAATATCATATTAATAATTATGTCATTTCATAAATTTGGTACATTAAGCTATGAAGACAACATATATAATCCTATAAATCAGAACAATCTTGCTTTTAAAAAGTATGCAAGTAAATGCAATTTCTTTTTCCTTTTATTTTGCTAATCTAAAATACATAACATTTAATTAATAATAATCAAAAGATGTCTAATATTAATAAAGTGTTGCATGTAACACAATTTAAAATTAATAGACAAAAAAAAAATTCTATAAGAAAATAATTAAATCTATTCTTGGAAAGAGGCCGGAATAACCCTTCTAAAAATAGCTATACCCTAGAATACCAAGGTCTATAAATAAATGAACACAAAATCCCAAAACCAATGCACATGTCTACATGATATGCATGTATATGAGTGCAAGTCCAAAAACATGGAGGCAGCACAAAGTATGATCAATACTATCTTATCATCTGTTGATAAAGGTTAACATTAATGGTGATGAGACAAGTATATCCTTAGGTAGAACAGCAAATAAAAAATCAATGGTAAAATAAATGATCCATAGTGCATTGGGGTGCTTTTTTAGCCTTTATTGGGCCAAAATCAGACCCATTCCCTTCAATCAAAAGTTTTTTGTTTTTTGTTGTTTTTTCTTAATCTTTCTCTGTTTAAATTTCTCTCATGGATTTTTCTTTTCTTCCTTTAAATATAGAAACATTGACCAAATGTTATGAAACTAATTACATGTGTTTTCTGTTTGCATATTTACATCACAGAACACTGAAGTTAGTGAATAGTACTGAATACAGAAATAAAAAAGAGCTGTCAGAGCTTGACTATTTGAAATGCTTGTTGGTAAAACAAATGAAATCTATTTCAGCATAACAATGTGCACGCATGTATCAACAGATTAAATCAATGGGATTCATCTACTGGTCATGGCCAATGTCCCTACTAGGTTTCACAAACCCAGGCCCTGCGATTCTCCAGTTAATGATTTCATACTAATGTACACAGTGACCTTGACCTTAAACTAGTGACCTCAAAATCAATAGGGTTCATCCTACTGGTCATGGCCAATGTCCCTACTAGGTTTCACAAACCCTGGCCCTGCGATTCTCCAGTTAATTTTCATACTAATGTACACAGTGACCTTGACTTTTGACCTAGTGACCTCAAAATCAATAGGGTTCATCTGCTGGTCATGGCCATTGTCCCAACTAGGTTTCACAAACCCAGGCCCTGTGGTTTTCCAGTAAATGATCTAACAAGTTTTGGTTGTATGTACATACGCACTGCAGCAATACTATATGCCGCCCACTTTTCAAGTGGGGGCATAAAATTAAAAATCTGATATAGGTCTTCTGCTGATATTCTAGTGTCATAGTGGCCCCCTAGGTCATTCCACATTTTGTCTATCACCATCAATATAGATATTACTTACCTATAGCTATTCAGGAGGAGCCTTGCATTCTGAAGAGCTGCAATCCAAGCCTTGGGGATGACATTAGGGACTCCGTACAGGAATGGGGCCAGGCAGAACACTCTCATCCACAGCTCTTGTTTCACCAAGAACTTTTCTGGCTTTCTGAGCCACACCTCAGCATGATCAACTATAGATAAATATTACACATTAGGTGTTTTGGAATCTACACAATTTCACTGGAACTGTCAGAAGAATTGATCAGTTTTTAAATTGGCTTCAAATGATCAAAAATGCAACAGCTAAAATCATTACTGGGGTCAGAGCACCATATCAGAAATGTTTGCCAATGGTAATTCTGTCTGAAAATAAAATCATCTCCTTTGGCCAAAGCATTAAGTGAGAAAATGACCATGTCCAGTGAGAGATTTTATCTACATTTGAGTGGTTTACACTTGCCAAGTGATTTTTCACCCATGAATTCAGCTTATTTCAAAGAGATTGTAAGCAGAAACAGAAAAAATCCTTCACAATGTCCCTGGTTTACAAACATTTTAAAGCAAGTTTGTATTCTCCAATTTTCTTCACAAGAAATTTAATAGTTTCATCAAGAAAGTTTATTTAGTCCAAATAATCTAATGGCACTTTTGAAAAAGTGGTTATTACATTCATAACAAAGAAGTTGAATTATATTTAAACTTAAACATTGATAGGGAAATGAGTTCTTGCAACTTGAACAAATCCTTCTCAAAAGTTCCTGATCTGTACTGATTATTTCAGCCTGGGAGCTTAGGAAGATAAATTTCTCATCCTTGTAAGGATTGAAATCACAACCTTATATATTTGTAGTCAAATCAACACTTTAATTGGACCACAACCATCCTTAAGAAGGAAATATAAGAGACAAAGTATTGACTTTGCTAAATGAGAATATGACTTACTTCCTTGCTTTGGCTTTTCAGTTAGGGAGTCATCATCCGATGACTCTACGAGCTCCGGTAAATCGTCCAGATCTGACATTTTCTCACGACTTAGAGAGACAATAGTCTGGAATCAGCAAAAGGAAAGAATAACATTTCCCGACCAAATATATATATATACATATATATATATATATATATATATTTTTTTTTTTTTTTAAGGAAGTGATCAATAATCCAGGTGCCTGGGCTCAGAGAACACTTGTTGCCTGAAATCTTCAACATATCTAGTCCCAGAGGTTAAGATTTTACTGAAGGCTGCTAGTTTTGTTTACAAAAAAAAAATAATAATTAAAAAGGTGCAAAGTTAGTGCCTGGAAAATGCTACCAGCTTTAATCTACCTATATTGATGCCCATACCTAATTTTGCGTTAAAAGTTTTCATTTGATGAGCCACAAATGGTTCTTCAGTCATCTTGAGATTTTCATTCAGTGTCATTTAAATATTCTCTATCATAAGCATGCCACTTACAAAGGTACAGCTCGTAATAGAACTACCAATACCCCATACAAAGACAACTCTACGGAAGTTCTGTATGAAAAATCTCCTTAACAACTTCAATTGCATGCATCTGAAGTAAGTAAGTCCAACAACCTCTGCTCTCAATGAAATCCCATCTGGTATCATTTTATGAAACAGTTAATACAGTTGTATAATAATAAAACAGTGAATGGGTATTCTCCAGTCATCATCATCAGAAATTCTCCAGATGAAACACAAAAATTGAAATAACAGCAAATTCTACCCCTTCTTATTTCCTTTCAACAAGAATGATGTCGACATACCTGCTCACACAATTCGATCTTCATCTTTTATTTCTCTATTTATCAATTTTACACAATCGTCTATGAATGAACAAAACAAGACTTTTGTGATCAACGTCTATATATATTTACCGCTCTTTCATAACTACGATATCGTGATCATTCTATTTTTATAACTTACACCGCTGATTCATGGAAAAACATGGTCCCTAAGGTGACGCGAAAACCGATTATTTATTTTTCGCAAGGTCGCTTTAGTTTTAACTGTTTTATATCTTGGGTTGACTCAGTATTTCTGGATAAATCCGTTCATGTACTTTTTTATGTTTGAATCTTACCATAAAATAAGTAGCATAACGCCTAGGAGACAGGTGAAACTGAAACTAGTATCTCGAACTTCTTCGGAAATTCCCGTTGTTGTATGGCGAATTTAGACTTTAGGCTGGTTATTTGATCACGAGGCGCGAAAAGCAAACATTCAGTAGCACAGTCTGAATGTACGTCAAAGAGGCGCGCTGTTTTAAAAGGTTGCAAACACCGTGCATTTAGTTAGTAAATCGAAAAGATGAACACACAACCTTCAGCTCCTTAGTCATTGGACACTATTTTTGATTGTTTAAATTTATACTAGACTCTTTTTCTTTTTTTTTACGTAGGCCAAATATCATTATTCATTTTTGTAGACTGCTAAAATAGATCCATCTAGAATTTCTTTTAGATATCTATAGATTTAGATCTATGGATAATTCAAGGCAAAGACCAATTATATCCACGGCAGCGTTTTAGGAGTAGGTGTTAGGGTTGTATGTAGATCTGCCATAGATCTAAGATCTATCTCTTTTTACCGGGGGGGGGGGGGAGGGGGGCTCGAGCCAATTAATTCTCGGACCAATCTGTGGAAATTAACCGTGTGGACATGTGGACTGTTGTCCTTCTTCCATACTCTCATCTTCTTTTAAGATTTTTTCCGACAGGGTGGGGGTATAGCGATCCCCCATAATCTTCATCCGTGCAAGGGTGCACAGCGCTCATTGCGCGCGATACGCACGTGAGTTGAGCTACAAAACTATTTCAGGAGAAATTTGGGCCTCTAAGAACATCTTTGAACCAAAGCCTCTAAGAGACCTGTTTGAACACACCATTGCGGTTCTAATGTCAAAAACCCCGATTCTTTGCATATCTTTAGTAATGTTTAATAGGTCCGTCTACGAATAAAGATATGCACAGAATCGGGGTTTAGCGGGATAGAGAGAAATTGTTGTTCGACATGACAAAAAATCCTGAGCTTAAATAGTTTTGACCTAAGCCTTGACCTTGAACAAATGACACTGGGTCAAGATTATCATGTACCCAAACGTAACATATGTGCCATGTATGGGAGTCAATGAGGCAAAGCATTATTATGAACTTACCCTGCTTTGACCTTGAGCAAGGTCATGACACATTCTTTAATCATAAAAATATTATGATCGTAACTACATCTATGACAGCATATCCAGGGAATACATATAGGGTCCTATATATGTATCTCTCTTTCCGTTTTAAAACACAGAATCGAATTTAAAACATGGACCCGTAGCAGGCTCGGATTTACCGGGGGCACATATGGTCATACAATTTTCTAGCCAGTTTTCCCGATTTGGGTTAACTTTTGTAGTGGAAATCCCCATCATGAGCCCCTTACTGAAAGCCCCATTTAATTTGTTTAAAGAGTATAATACAAAGAATTTGTGATATTTATATACAATCATGGTTTAAATAGTTATATAATAGCAGCAAATTAGATACATACAGGTTGTTTAAGACATGTTTTGTAAAAGAGTCGTACTTGAACTGTGTTTTAAACGTGAAACATAGAATTTCTTTATAAAAATTCAGATATTCTGCATCTAAACTGCTTATAGAAGAAGGAAGAATAAGATCATTTCCGAGAGAAGAAAGATTATCCAAAAATGCAATATGAAAGAAGTTGAGAATGAATATCATTTTTTATTAGTTTGTCCACACTACAGAGATTTGAGAAATAAATGTTTTCCTTTGCTCTTGGCTTACCATCAACAGATTATAAAATTTATTGCAAAGTACGAATCAATGCAAATTAAGAAAATTAGCTAAGTTTATCCACATTTGCATGATTAAGAGCAGTAATGAATCTATATAAGCATTTAGTTTTATGAAGTTTAAAAAATGCTAATATAATAGTTAATCGAGGTGTTAAAATTAGTCTGTATGAGCAAGGATCAGCTACAATGGGTGTTGTACTTTATAATCAACAAGACACGAACGTATTATGTGTCAAATTATTTATACTGCATGGAGTTTAAAAAAAAACATACCATTGTTGATTTGTTAATATATCAATACATAACTAAATTTGTACATGTTATTATGTTTAAACATATGAGAAAATTAAAAAAAACAATAATTGTTAACTTAAATGCTCCCAGTCGCAACAACCTAGTTTAACAGCACTTACAGAGTCATGTGTATAGTACACGGTTGTTGCAGTTGAGTGACCGTTAGAAATTTTATCACGTGATTGACATAGCTATTGTAAAAACATTGTACTGCCTATCTTTAAGTGCATTGCATTACTTATTGTTCAATACCTGCCTGATACTATGCTGATGTAATGACAAGGATTGCATGATATATACAAATTGAAACATGTCTATAATAATATTTTCAACCACGCTTTTCTCTTTTTATGCATACAGAATCGAGGTGTTTGTATTTAATGTTTGTACCATCATATTTATTTATATATATGCCTATAATTGCAAAACAATGTATTTTGATATGCAAATAAAGTATTGAATTGAGAAACAAGGGTCAGGACTGCCACAAAATACGCCCATCATGGTATGGGGACTCTCAGAAATAGCTCAGAGAAACAAGCTACTGTCCATAAATAATTCCAAAATCCCATTAGTTAATGATGTTAATCATAAAAAAAAAATGTTGATACATTTCTATTAATTAACTGCAAGATCTGACAACACCTCATAGGGTCTAAGGACTAGGGACAAGCAAATTTTCAAGTATGTTGTGTACATCAAGGGCCATAACTTCAAAGTCATTCACATGAGAATGCTGAATATTGAACTCATCCACGATTTTATGGCCATGCACATGTGTGGAAAGTTTGAAAAGGATTGGGCAAACGGTATTGAAGTTAGAGCCCAGACAATCACAATTTCAAGTATTTTGTGTACGTCAAGGGCCATAACTTTTAAGTCTTTCACGCGATAATGCTGGATATCGAACTCATCCGTGATATTATGGCCATGCACATGTGTGAAAAGTTTGAAAAGGATTGGGCTAACGGTATTGAAGTTAGAGCCTGGACAATCACAATTTCAAGTATTTTGTGTACATCAAGGGCCATAACTTCTAAGTCATTCACGCGATAATGCTGGATATCGAACTCATCCGAGATATTATGGCCATGCACATGTGTGGAAAGTTTGAAAAGGATTGGGCAAACGGTATTGAAGTTAGAGCCCGGACAATCACAATTTCAAGTATTTTGTGAACGCCAAGGGCCATAACTTCTAAGTCATTCACGCGATAATGCTGGATATCGAACTCATCCGAGATATTATGGCCATGCACATGTGTGGAAAGTTTGAAAAGGATTGGGCAAACGGTATTGAAGTTAGAGCCCGGACAACAAATGTTCCACGACCGCCCACCCGCCCGCCGTGAGTGTTCACATAATACGCCCCATCTTAAGATGGGCGTATAAAAATGCTTAAAAGATAATCCGACTCAGTCTGACGCTTTCAGCTGTTTACTGAATATACAACAATCAAGCTCCTGAATGTCACAAACGTAAATCAAAGTCCGACAGGTTTTTTAATGTCAATATCGGATATGACTTTTTTTCTTTTCTTTTTTTTTTTAAGGATTAATCTTGACTTATTTTTCTTAATATTAAAAAAGGCAAATTGCCCAACTCCCTCTCCTACAAATTTTAAGATTTACATGAGTATGTATTTTAATAATAAAAAAGAAGCAAATTTGAAATAACAAACGCACTAGAATAGTTAAATCAATGTAATTAAAATCGAATAAGTATATAACCTAATAATTTTTTGTTGTTGTTTTTAAAAAGAGCACAAACATACAAATGTAATAGTACTTCATAACTGCATTGTGCCAAAGACCTAGGTCTTTGATTGTGCCAAGGAAAAAAATAATCTTATCAATAACTTTTATTTATGTATGATATTTTCTTTCTTTTTTATTTTATTGATATTACAAAGTTTTCCATTTTGATTCGAACTCGCAAGCTAGTGGTGAATACAGTGTAGTAACGAAAATGGTTCGAAGAAAATAATTTATTTACTATTTTATATTACTAGCAATACTATTATAATTATCGCTAAATGCTTTCATCCATTGCCTTAATTCAAGTTTCAAAATAAATTATGGAACCTAAAGGGAGTCACACACGAATCGTCACTATGGAGAGTTGAAAAATAAACAATATTGTTGTGCTGTATGTCTAAATGTTCATCTCTAAAAACCTACAAAATCCAAACTAGGTTTTCGCATTCGGCAATAAAAATACTTGAAATATGTAATAGATTCTTACCATACCAAAGCCATTTTGCACACTGGTCCAACCGGTTTTTTATTATTATCATTTTTATTTATTTAATTCAAAATAGACCCTATCGCAAAAGCTACGTAACTCAGTGACATTTTTTCAAAGACTACCCGAATTTTCTACGAAATATTTCGGTTGATATTGCCAAATTAAAGACTTTTACCGAGTGGTTTTGGTTTTTTAATTCTTCAATATACCAGGTACTATATCTGTTATTAAACTTAGCATGGTTTCTTATAAGATAAATACCTTTACAAATTATGAAAATATTTTTTTACTTTCTAAACATGATCTGAATGATACAGATATAATGGCCAACAAGAAGAACAGAAAGAACAAATGACGCTACTGGGATTCGACTTTCACGGCAGTAGATAGTAAATTTATCTATTTGATACCCACGACTAAAAAACTAAATTTTCCTCCCCAGATACTCTTCAAAATGCATCTCCAACACACTAGAAACATTTTTTACGGGGTGGGGGGTGCATGACCACGGACCCCCTTATAACTGACATCACAATCAATCAGATTGTGTGCCCCTGGATCGAAAATTTCTGGACCTGGTCCTGAGTGATCTCAATATATACAGTGTATAGTATTAAGACCCTGGTTAAACACAATGCTATGCTTTAAAATAATAGACCTAATAGATCGGTGTTTCAAAAACCAGGTGCCTCGAGACGATAGTGATAAGTCTAAACCGGCACGAATTTTCCCATACCGTACCGCACAATTTTCCGATAACCAGTCAAAATATTGTCAATTACGGAAGAAAATACCTCTGGCATTGAAAATATTGTGTAAATAATAGTATTTTGTGCACAGACAGCACAAACCCTATCGTTAGAAAGATACTAATTTTCAGTGAGTATCTAATTATAGCTTTACATTGAGAGAATATACCTCTGTACATTACAAAATAGTCCACAAATTTTGACAGGTTTGTTGCTGCTTGTTCGATCTTGTCTAGAATTCGGATACTGATTTAACAGATTGGTCAGTAACAAATTTAAGAAGTAATTTTGCTATCAAATCTTGACGTTTTACAATTTCTTATACTAGGTTTTTATTGTTATGAAAAGGCTCTCACATATATGCAACGCAAGTCAGTATTTTCTTCTCAAGCAGGATATTGTATCACAAAGGAATGGTGTGTCATCGGATTTCTTCTTTCATCAATGTACTGGACCCACTCGTACATGGTAATCTGTACTAGTTTATGGATAGGCTTAAACCAGTGTGGCTGGTTTCACAGATATAAACCTGAGGTGAAGAGGGAGTGGTGGATATGGGTGCCTGACGATGTGAACCACGGACGATGTGAACCTGCACACAGGACGATGTGAACCATTTTGAGGAGACGATGTGAACCCTGATATTCATTGATATTGTATTGAAAAATATACTTGTTTAATGTTAAATTAACTATCTGAGTTTTGATTTACCCCAATCCCATATATTACGAGATCGATTTTTATGACTTAGGACTTAAGCAATCCAATTATTTTATTTTCAAACACATTACGCTGATATCAAAACCTCGGGCGTATAATGCGGTAAGATGAAATGAGGTATTTGATCCAGAAATAAAATAAGGGTATTTAACAAACTAATTAAATCACCGACTGATGTCAATACGTATCCAATTTCGCCAATTGTACAGCCAAACGTACGTCGTATGTAATGTTACAAGCAAAACAAGCGGCACCTTTTTAAATTCTTGATTAGATTTATTTTAATTGATTGGTTATGTGTGTATGATAATGCTGTTAAGTGTTGTTTTTGGCACCTATTACTTTATACAGGAGTAAATCAGTTGTAATTAACATCAGCTTACTTTGAACGCACGTATAATGAGATTCCCTAAAAAAAGAGTTAAATGAAGCGTTAAATGAATATTTTTTAGTCTTAACACCAATTGCGTAAAATTCGTATTAGTTTGATATGATTAAATCAAATAAAGTTTTGTCCAAAATAACAAATAAATCATACTTAACTAATAACTATTCATGACAAACATCATCTAATCTAATAAACCATACATACAAATGATAATTTAACTTGAAATCACATGCACCAAAGTAGTTTTAGAAACTGGTTCACATTGTCTTCCGCGATGGTTCACATCGTCCTCATAAGCGGTACACATCGTCCTGGGTACGAACCAAAGGCGGTTCACATAGTCCAAGGTTCACATGGGCGGTGGTTCACATCGTCCGTAATTCGGTGGATATAATCTGTACAATAGTAGTCCTCATTTGTGTACCGGTAATTTGTGATATTGTTTTGATTTGGTGATATCGTCAGAGGCGTAACAACCAGTACCAAATATTGCATGTTGTGCAGAGAGGCTCATTGATGGGAAAAGTACATCTGTAAGAGTGCCCAATGGTTGTGGCAGTAGAAAGGTTGTGTAAAATGGAAGTGCATTAGCAGGTACATGCGTTATGGTCAGTTTTGCCAACTTTCATCTGTGACAGCCATCAGAGATCAGCTATCATTTGGGAGGTGCTACTATTTTTTCAATAATTGCCTTTTATAAAAAAATGCAGCTCTTTGTTGGACAGCCTCAATCTACTTCACACAGGGTGCTGGATAGCGTAGTGGTAAAGCACTTTGCTTCTCACCAATGCATCCCAGGTTCAAGTCCTAGTCACGTGCATGAGAGGTACAGTGTTCCCCCATCCTGACACATGAGTTTTCTGCGGACACTCCGCTTTCCTCCCACAATAATGACGACATACGCCGCCGACTGAGCCATTGAGAGTAATTAATATAAGTTGTGATAACTTGTTTCATTTCTTAATTAATGTAAAATAAATAAAGTTTGAACTTTTTTTTCTTCACACAGACCTGGAAAATAATGTGGGTTGCTTACAAGAGACTTTTAAACCTGTACTTTTATCTCATCCAGGCCACCATTCACATTAAAACCATATCCTTACTGATGCTTCCTAGGTCAACATTGCCTTAAAGAGTTGCGATGCTATCCAAAATTAATGCAATAAATACAGAAAATAGGGGAAAATATTGAAATTCAATCTCTTTTTTGACAATATGCAAACTACTGCCTCTGTAGGTCAAAGGATTAGCCTAATTAATGTCGATAGAATCACCTATATATTAAATGACTGTAGAAAATTAATTCTCCTACCCATTCATGAAGATTTTCCCAAATATTCACATAAAATTTTCTTGAATTGATCGAGCTTTGTCATGTAGTCAGATCAGTCCTCGTAGGAATGCATAATCATAAGTATTTGTAACCAGAAATGTGTCTGGCGAGTGTCCCTATGTCTCTCCTTTGCACGGTAACGGGATTCCCTTATGAAAGTTGAGGTGTGTGTTTATACTATATGTGTCAGGCAAATTTTTATGAACTTTTTTTTTTTACTGAAGGTCAATCATAGATGATGAATGTCTAATATGTGTTACAAACTTAGGGGTTCAAAAAGTTTGAGTTTTAAAATTGATGTATTTGTAGTTTTGCATCCTGACCTTTGATGCCATTCAAATTGATGTCTTCAAATTGAATCTTCTCAAGTTAATGGCAGGGAATGGAAATTTTATTTTTGCGGGTATACCAAGGTATTCTGAATTTCAAATTTAATTGTTTTGAATTGCACATTATAAATAATTAAATTTCTATATCATTTTCTTATTAATATTCATGATATAAAGGTCAACTTTCAA
The DNA here is from genome assembly GCA_021229015.1 of Solen grandis. Classification (NCBI taxonomy): domain Eukaryota; kingdom Metazoa; phylum Mollusca; class Bivalvia; order Adapedonta; family Solenidae; genus Solen; species Solen grandis. The sequence continues at coordinate 38,867,707 of CM037786.1, read as the reverse complement.
TGATGTTGTCAGCTCTTCATGGCATAAAGTTTCTATTATACTTACCTTATACCTTTAGTGTGCTTTGAATTCCAATTTAAAATTAGTCATTGTTATCTGAGCATGGTGATTGTACTTTTTGTACTGTAGGGTCATCACTTTTTCCTTTTCCATATTGTGTTCTAAAGGTTTAAACTTATAACTTATCACTCTCCCTTCATTATCAACAAATTGGCATATGACATGGTAGGGTACATTAATGTCTTATATTTGTTTAATATTTTTTTCTTTCTTTTGATATGAATTCATTATTTCATAATACAAAGTAAAGGCATTTTATGGTCCTAAAGTTTTATGCGATGGGCACATTCACCCACTTAACAGTTTTTACCCCTGGTCATTGGGGTGCTAGAATCCATCTATCAAGACCCCTGGGAAGTCTTTAACTCTGCTTATGGCAGTCCCCATTATGGTGCCATGGAATTATACCACCCTCTCAGGTACCCTTTAACTAACACCTGGGTGAAGTGAAACAATGTGTGATATAGTTCTTGATCAAGGAAATCAGCAGTGTCCACGACAGGTATTGAACCTGAGACCTCTTGATTATAAAGTGCATGTCCTACTACTGGATCGTCGCTCCCCGATAATATAATGCATCTTATCTTCTTTGTAGGCGCACTATCGATAGTACATAAATCATGCCTGCGCTACTGGAGCGTCCCAAAATGACAAAACTGATGTACCAGACGTTGAAGAGACATATAATGCGGGAGAGGGAGAGGAAGAAACAAGGTTTGCTGATAAACAATATTTTACCATTCAAATCATGTTTAAACCATTCATAAAATGTTGATACTTTGAAAATGCATTTGTCCTGTCATTTACAGGGGTTTCAACAAGCGGACGTAGACATATTATACGTCCTGAAAATTCCAAAATACGTCCCAGAATTTGACCTCAGGCATTTTGAAACTTCCTCAAAATAGCCTCGTACGGCCTTGTCTAAAGTACTGGATGTTTTCATAATTTCCAATCAAAACTGGTTTGAATCAGACTCGGCGAGGCTAATTTGTAGTCTCTATGACTGTGTAATGAGTGACATAATGATTGACATAAGCATTTGCCAAGTGAAACGGAAAGGTAGGGTACCTGCCCGCTAAATGTCGTCTATCTCAATCGTTTACAAGTTACAATACTATATTCTAGTAATGTTATATAGACCATTATGTCATGTTTATATCCGATTAAATAACTTAGAATTACAAATTTTGACAGAAAAAACATGCAGTTAAATTTAGGAAAAAGAACTGAAAAAATAAATAAGTCACATACGGTACGGACATGTCTAAATTGGCTTGGCATCATAATATTTCCAGCAGAAAAAGAAAAAAAAAAGTGAAAAATCTACTAGATTTAATTTACAAATTCCCTTTCACATTTTTCAATATTTACTTCATATCTTATAATAAAGACCCTTGTATTAAAGACCTGCTAAATTACAGCCAGATTGCCAATCTTTCAGGTGCCAAATTGCCACAGAAGTCATACATTGGCATCTCACATTTTCGTAAGAGTGCGTTGGAATGAAAAGAAACAAAGAGGGCCATGATGGCCCTGAATCACTCACCTGATTATAAATGAGCAACATATGTTGCATTTTTCATATTGACCTACTTTTTGGCACCACATGACCCAACTTCTAACTTGTCCTCCAATATTTTATTGAAACAGACATTCCAACCAAGTTTCATGAAGATTGGGCCAAAAATGTGGCAAGGCTTTTCTAAGATTTGATCTCATGACCTACTTTTTGACCCCACATGACCCAATTTTGAACTTGTCCAAGATTTTATGGAGACAAACATTCTGACCAAGATTAATGAAGACTGGGCTAAAAATATGGCCTCTAGAGCGTTAACAAGCCAAATTGTTGACATCGCAGAGACGCACAATAGACGCCGGACAAAGGGCGATCACAAAAGCTCACCTTGAGCATGTTTTGCTCAGGTGAGCTAAAAAAGTATCAACCATGACTTAACTCAAAAACTGTGTATTCCCTTTTTCTGCTTCAATCCTATATTAAAAGATAGCTTAATAGCTGCCGAGATGGCGAACATTCAGGTGTGTAAATTGCTGACTTTTCTTTGTGAAAAAAATAAAGGTATTACTTTTATTAATTTTTTTATTTGTTAAAGCATGTTTTTATTATTCTGTAGAGTAAATGCAAACCTATCTTTGGCCATGCAAAAAAAAAATAATCAGAAACAGACTGTGCTTGTAATTGTCATCAGTTTTCAGTCTGGATAATAAAGATTTCATATTGAATATTATTAGTGAATATTATTTATATTTATAAATGTCACTAAGAGATCATCAAAATCTGTCATTAAAAAAAAACAAAAAAACAACATACACACTATCCATACCCACCCCACCCTTTTAGTAGCATTTACATTCAACCTCATGACCTACGAGTATGTAACAAGTAATGGACAGATGGACCAACTTTAAACTATAAGGATTTTTAAGAGATTTTTTTTTTTTAAATAGATTTGCGCATTAAACGTGCTACATTGCTGCAAATTTTAAGAAAAATTCCTAATAATTCCTGAAAATCAGACATGGAATTTTTGAAAATTCCTGATTTTGTGTCTTATTGAAACCCTGCACTTATGTTAAGAAAATAAACAAACTGAAATATACTGTCAGGAAGTCTTAACTGATTGTAGATAATTAGTCTCCTTCTTTTCCAATTATAATTATTTTAACACTTTGTCTTCCAGGTATAATCATCTTGTACAATAAACTATATTATGCATAAGGTAACCCTGGTGAAGACCGAATGTGCAATTGAAATGTTGGACAGTCAATTCTTTCAACAACCAAATTTTGATTTATTTGACATCATTTTTGTGTCACCTGCAGTGCTGTAAGCAGAGATGACACATAGGGATCACTTTGCCATTGTCTGTCCATCTGTCTGTCTGTTAATCACACTTTTTCCATCACACCTTTTCCATCAATCTTCAGCAGGTGACACATGTGTCCCAAAGAACACTCTTGTTTTATGTACATGTATATTTGTCAGTGCCAAATTATCAAATGTGTCATTATTATAATTAAAATGTGTGTATTTAAAGGCAATCTTATCAGCTCAGTGTTTATATTCAGTAATATTAGAATCATTATGATCTGTTTCACATTACAGCTGAGCAAGAACAAGATGCAATTCTTGAGCAACAGAGGAAGGAGCGAGAACTGAGGAAAAAGAAAGAGGAAGATAACAACTTAACCTTAGAACAGACAAAAGAACAGGTACTAAAATGACTTTTGGAGGGTGCAAGTTGTAGTCCATACAGTAAATAATCCTGCAAAAATACAACTGATCTTGTTATTATCTACAGATATGTTTAAATTGTAGCTGAACAATAAAGTGCTATCACAATACATTATAGAATACGTAAGGTGTTCATAAACATTACAATTTTCTCAAGCAGAAAATATGTCAGAAGGATCTTTACAGATCAAAAATACAACTGTTACATAATAAAATTTGTCAAATGCATCATTTCTATAAACAGATCATAGTGTTTGTTGATGTATTTATTCTGTCAGCATCTTGTAAAGTCCTAATATACAGCCAGATTGTCCAAAGGCAACTACAGAATTAGATGATCAGGTTACTTAACTGATAGTTGTTCTTGATCCAGCTTTCCAATTATTAGTCCCCTACCGGTGTTTACACCGGAGGGGACTATAGGTTTGCCCTCCGTCTGTCCGTCCATCTGTCAGTCTGTCCGTCCGTCCGTCTGTCCGCTCAAATCTGGATCCCGCGATAACTTAATAACTAAGCAAGCTAACTTGATGAAACTTGGTATATGACTAGATGGCAATGTGTAGATTATGCACTTCATTTTATTTTTGTTCTTCAACTAAAATTGTGGTTGCTATGGTAACGGAAATAGTGAAAATATGGCAAAAAATGGGATCCCGCGATAACTAAGCAAGCAAACTTGATGAAACTTGGTATATGACTAGATGGCAATGTGTAGTTATGCACTCATTTTATTTTTGTTCTTCATAAAATTGTGGTTGCTATGGTAAGGAAATAGTGAAAATATGGCAAAAATGGGACCCCGCGATAACTAAGCAAGCTAACTTGATGAAACTTGCTATATGACTAGATGGCAATGTGTAGGTTATGCACGTCATTTTATTTTGTTCTTCGACTAAAATTGTGGTTGCTATGGTAACGGAAATAGTGAAAATATGGCAAAAAATGGGATCCTGCGATAACTAAGCAAGCAAACTTGATGAAACTTGGTATATGACTAGATGGCAATGTGTAGATTATGCACTTCATTTTATTTTTGTTCTTCAAATAAAATTGTGGTTGCTATGGTAACGGAAATAGTGAAAATATGGCAAAAAATGGGATTGATTACCATATTGAGTCAAGGTGGAGCCGGTAGGGGACTTTATGTGTTGCATACAACACCATTTACTTGACATAAAACTAATTATGATTAAGCACAGTTGTCCAGCAGACTTAAGCATGCAAACTTTTATAGTCGTGATATTGCTGGCTGGAAACTGCAAACATTTGTTTCTGTGAACTTCAACTGGTTTACTGTATCATGGTGCAATCAGTGTTCTTATGGTGGCCTGACTTCAGATAGCCCAATCAGAGAAGAAACTAGAGCTGCTCAAGCAGGAGAAACATGAGTTGTTCTCACAGCTGAAGAAGGTTTTACACCAGGAGGATGAGACCAGGAAAAGGGCACAGCAACGTGAACAGAAGTAGGCAATAATTTATGACCTGTGGACCTTGCAGTGTTTTCAGATACAAGTTTAACTCTTTACTTCATACAGACTCATTTTGAAACATTGGCAAATAGAGCAGACACAGATCAGAGAGCTGCTTCCAGGATCTGTCAGATCAGGGTCTCCTCTGTTTGCTTATATAATATTGAAGCTCAGGTTTTCACAGTCTGGCGTGGCAAAAAAAAAATTCCATTGTTTCACATAAAGCTTTTCTGTTTCTCGAGGAAAGTAAGCAGTAAATCTTGTCAAAATTTTATATTGATATTAAGAGGTACAGGTTTAAAATGAATACTGGAGAGCAGTGACTTTTAATAAAATAATACCTGCGTAGGTGTTGTTAGGCTTATCCTTTCCTATATAGCATTTGATGCACATAGGTCTCTTTCTGGCTAGTTACCTCTTAATGAGGTAATTCAATTGAGGAAGGGTAACAGATAAATGACCTGGAGTTAGCAGTTGATCTGTTTATATGTGTCGCAATAAGTCTTTCATGGTGTTGCTTAGAGAAGGTTAATAACTGGAAAAAAAAGATAAAAAACCTGAAAACATATATTGCTGTCCAACTTCCTACCAGTCTAGATCCATTATGACTTGGTACATGAAGCCCTTACTTAGATATGTTATAATTGATTGTTAAATAGTCATGCTCCCAGCAATAAAGGAGTCTGTTGTTGAACATTGTTAAATTGGCATTTTAATCTTAACAGAACATAGAGTAATGGGTCTGGATTGTACGTAGATGGATAGAATTCTTGATTTTCCTTCTTTTACGGAAATACATTGTTTGGGTATTTGGTTTTCTTCCCATTGTCTATTAGTTTGCTTGGACATAAATTGATTTCAGTATAGGAGTCATATTGCATTATATTATTCAATAATCATTATTGAATCATGAGACAAGAAATGGCCTCCACAAGAAGTCTTATTTATATCCCCACTTCAAAAAATGAAGTTTGGGCTATATAGAAATCCTCTCATCCAGTCCTGTCCCCTACAGTGTTAGTACATGAATATCACACTTTGAATTATCATTTATCATGATAAGACCAATAAACAGACAAGAGCAGAAAAAAATGTGTTGAAGATTTTACAAGATTTTTAGCCTTTTTTTCTGTGTCAGAGTGGTATGTGAGAGTATTAATCATCTTCATTGATAGTTATTCTAGTTGTGTCTGCTTCAAAATTTAGAAAAAAATTTATTTAAACTCTTCATCTCTCTCAGTCTCTCTTTCTCTCTTCACATCTCAGTCATTCATTTCCTTTAAGCGTACTGACACTGTGATCACTCACCCGTATAACCTAAGTCAAAAATTAATATTTCATGAATACAAAGCATGTTTCAGCAAGCTGGCATCTCAACAAAGAATTGTGTGTAACCATTTTCCTTAAGTATAGGAATCTCCAACTAAATGCAGTTGGTCTTATCTTGAGTCATCATCCGAAAAGAGGTCAAAAGTGAGGTTAGAGAGCTTGCCGCAAAAACAAAGAAATTTTCACTCATTGTTATGTTATTCTACTGTAAATTTTGAAACATCTGTTGTTTTCCTCGCCAGTGAGATGTTGAGTGTGCAGACCAATTTCCCCACACACGCCATGCCCCCTGTGTCCGCTCACTCAGTTCTACATCCCCTGGGACGTCCCACCATGTACAGACCGGCTCACCAAAGCATCATCGCCGTCAGTGTAAGTATTAACCTACGTAACTCATTACCACACAAGAGCTTTTATGTGTGGAAGTCTTCCAGCTGCCATGCGTTCAGTGAAGTAGACTGTTAGCTAACAATAGCTAACAATTTTGATTTGGTATACTGCTTACATTCTTTACACAGCGATAAAATAGGGTTGCAACCACTCACATAAGCCAACTGTTAGGTTCACTGAATGCATGGCAGGCTTGCGGTAGGTGGGGGAGTTCTACCTGGGTGTTGCCGTGTCTTCAACCACCTGTAATTAACTTGAGATTGCTATATGATTTAAATACTGTTGCAGCGAACAGTTAACTCTTTATCACAGCAAGAAGAGCTAGTAGGAAATAACCCTTGCAACTACCCATATAAAAGCAGATCAGCTGGCATGTAACTTGCAGGCTGAACAGGTTATATAATTTATGTTTCTTTTTGGTTTCTAGGCAGGTAGGATGGAATACATTAAAACCTATGACTGGTCAGAGATAAAGCATTCTGATCCGGTAGAGGGGCATAATTGAATAGTAAATTAATTTATAGCTGACTTCCTTAGAAATGAGAAAAGACTTAATTTAACATATACTGTTAGAATTTAGAGAACTACATATTCATCAGTGCATGGCCAGCAATTTTTAGCATATAAGAAAAATCCAGATGTATAAAAAACAAGATAGGATTTGCAAGTAATAAGTTGAAATGTATTGGATACAACTATTTAAAAAATAAGTCCAAATCTGTAAGATTTGAATCATAGCAATATTTATCAGACAATGTTTTTTTGTTCATCTGTTTTTCAAAGAAAAAAAGTTGAGGTATTATCACTCGTCATCGTTAACATTGGCATGGTCGTCATTGTCGTGAAAAACTTAAACTTTGGCCTAAACTTCTAAACTATTAAACCATCTGTCATCAAACTTCACATACTTGTTCACTATCACAAGGGCTATATTCTCATCTTATTTTGATTTGATTCCAATCTCATTCTGGACTTTTCAAGATAATCATTATATACAATTTCAGACGGTTCCCAACATTCCGGTGAAGCGACCCAGAAGCCCCTCTCCTACACCAACTACAGGGTACCAACATCAGTACGAGAATAAAGCTAAGCAGGCCCCTGCACCCATGTACAGCCATGGTCACCCGGCACAGCCTGACTTCAGTAAGTCTGACAAGACTCTGCATGTATGATCAGGAGATAAAATGTTTACTGCTCTTTACATACACCAAATGTGAGAATCTTTGAAATAACTGGTAGTCCAAGAGCCTGTGACTTCCATATTTTTACCTGGGTTCTTATACTGTGAGCCTGATGGTCCGTTAAATAACACTTGACCTTCCATCATAAGGGATGCAAAGGGCCATTTTTACTTAATTATGTGAATTAACCCTTTACCTTATGCATATTCATGTAAAATTCTTTGACTTGGTAAATATTTGGTCAGCTCTAAGAATGTCTGATCTAGGTCAGCTTTGTTTGCCATTGAATTAAATGAGTCCAAATGAAGTTAAAAGGCCTTCCTTGTTATGTCACCTGCTGTAAGCAGAGCTGACACATAGGGATCACTTTTCCATCGTGTGTCAGTCCGTCTGTCTATCTGTCACACTTCAGCAGGTAACACACGTGTTCTAGAGAACTGCTCTATCCCTTTCCCTAATATAGACTCATTTTGACGCACTCAATAGGTACCACATAAATGCCTGATCTGCAGAAAACCACAGTTAAACCTTACCAAATTTAATTACAAAATCCTCATTTCCAGACCACTGAGGAGCAGCGAACAGTATAAAACCTGATCAGCCTGCGAGTTACTCACAGGCTGATCTGGTTTTATGCTGTTCGCATAGGTCTTTTCATGGTTTCCTCTATGAGGGAAAGGGTTAAATATATAAATGGGAATATATCTGGGTCTCCCAGTTTCTCCAGGCTACTACTGTAAGTATTTTTGATGTGGCAGCCTAAGTGTCTTCCAGTAACAAAAATCACAGATTGATGGGATAAGAGGATATACAAATAGATAGAAAATTAGCATTGTTTCAATAGATAGAAAATTAGCACTGTCTCAAAAGTTAGCAGTGTTTGAATAGATAGAAAATTAGCATTGTTTCAATAGATAGAAAATTAGCACTGTCTCAAAAGTTAGCAGTGTTTGAATAGATAGAAAATTAGCATTGTTTCAATAGATAGAAAATTAGCACTGTCTCAAAAGTTAGCAGTGTTTGAATAGATAGAAAATTAGCAGTTTCAATAGATAGAAAATTAGCACTGTCTCAAAAGTTAGCAGTGTTTGAATAGATAGAAAATTAGCATTGTTTCAATAGATAGAAAATTAGCACTGTCTCAAAAGTTAGCAGTGTTTGAATAGATAGAAAATTAGCATTGTTTCAATAGATAGAAAATTAGCACTGTCTCAAAAGTTAGCAGTGTTTGAATAGATAGAAAATTAGCAGTGTTTGAATAGATACGAAATAAGCAATGTCAGTGAAGTCTTTTCATATGAGTATGGTATGATACCACCTGAGTATATGGGGTGTACAGTATGTGCCATGTATTACAGAGCCTGGCGCATATTCCCAACCCGGCCAGCCGGTTCAGGTGACGTATGTTAGCCAGCCTGTTCACTCATTCCAACCCTCTTCCGTCGCTTACACAACTATAAAATCTCCAGCAGGCAAATACAATCCTACCACACAGTCGGCCTTCTCATCCTACCCCAGTCATTACCCGCAGCACCAGAAGGGTCTGACAGAACCAGCTTTCCCGGGGGCGTACCAGATACAGAGGATGACGCAGCCAGGTGAGAGGTCATGTGATGAAAGAGGTCATGTAATGGAAGAGGTCATGTTATGGGAGAGGTCATGTGATGGAAGAAGTCATGTGATGTGATACTGTAAAATCTTCTCTCTTTTTTTTATTGCCATTGAATTTTGTTGATTATGTAGTTAAGGGCATTTCATGATTTCATTTATTTGTGGATTCATGGTCTAGAAAATGTGACACCTTTTAAATGATGTTTATATGGGATAATATTTATGGATGAATATACTGTTCACAAATTCAACAAAAATGTGTGGCTCACAAAGGTTAATGATTTCACAATATTTAACAGGTTGAGTCACATTGCTATTGTTTAAGGTGTGAGGTCATCTGGTTGTAGTATATGAGAGATCATGTGATATTTAAGTTCAGGTGTTCTGAGAGGTCTTGTTGTTTGAGGCCATGTGATGTGAAAGGTCACATGATGTAGGAGGTGATATGAGATGAAGTTTCAAGTGATGTGGAAGCTCAGTGTATAGTAAAAATTCTGACAGTAGAGGCTGCCTTCATCACAGATGCTTGATGCCAAGACTTCTCACACATGCATTCTGTTAATACATATTATGTCACACACCATGCATCTTTGAGTGATTACAAATATTGCAACTAAAATCATTACTGATACAAATTTGACAAACATAATTTTCCAGAAAATATCATTTTTAATTCTGACAATGCTTAAGCAGCAAGTTAAATGCAAAACAGTTTCATAAGACAAACTAAGAAATACATTTCGTGATTTTACCATCTCAAATTTTGGATGGGCCAGTAATAATTGAGGCATTTCACACACGGGTAGTCTATGAAAGTTAAATCTGACCTGTATTAATTTTTTTTGGGGGGGGAAAAGCAATATATAGCCAGTGAAGGCTCAACCAGACATTTGTATTCCACCACCAGGGTTCCTAGCATCTCCACATCAGCCAGGTATTCCGCTACAACAACAGCTGCAGCATGCCAATGAGAAGGCAGGATTTAATGATGAAAAGTTCAAGATACAACAGGTATTTCAGTTTGTCCAGTGCACTCCATTACAACTGATCAAGTCTTTGATCAGTGTCCCATGAATGAAATGCAATCTAGTTTAACAGTGTTTGAGCTCCTAAGTTCTTGTTTAATATGATCTTAGGCTCATTCAAGTACTGTTCTCAAATCGCCATTGAATCTTATGGCCATATTTTTGAGTGTGAAAAGGCCATATTTTGAGTTTAGGCGTGAAATTGATATTTAGTCTAATTTTAATTTTGCAGAACATGGGGCCTGTTTTAGACCTGCAAATAGCATTAAAATGAGTTTGGTTTGTACAACCAAATTAATTTTGCCATTTGTGTAACATTTGAGAGATAGTGGTAAGTGGTACGGTTGACTACCAGTTTTCGGGGTATAACAAGTTTTCGGGGTATTTTACTTTTACACCGTTTGCGCGTGAGAACGTGATATGACGAGTTGTTTTCACTGTCCCATATGATCAAAACAAATGTCAGCCATGCTCTATTATTCAAATTAAGACATCATGTGACTTCTTGTGTAAATTCTGGACAATGTTTAAGATGCACGTCCATTTCATTAAAGTCTTGAACTCGTATTTGATTAGCTGTTTTGTAGATCAATCTCATCTGAATTATGTAAAATGACATATTTTCAAACAAAAATCCATTTATATTTTTTATTAGCTCACATGAGCACAACGTGCTCAAGGTGAGCTTTTCTGATCGCCTTTTGTCCGGCGTCCGTCGTCCGTGCGTGCGTCCGGCGTCAACAATTGCTTCAAACAACATCTCTTCCTAAACGGCTTGGCCAATTTGAAAAATATTTTGCAGGAATGTTCCTTGGATGAAGCTCTACTAAAGTTGTATAAATGGTTCTGGTCCATTGCATAATTAGGTCACAGGAGCTAAAAATAGATTTTAAAAATGAAAATTTAAAAAATCTTCTTCTCTGAAACCACAAGGCCTAGCCTTTCGATTTTTGGTATGTAGCATGATATTATGACTCTCTACCAGGATTGTACAAATTATGACCCTGGGGTCAAAATTGGCCCCGCCCCAGGGGTCACTTGATTTCACATAGGCTAATATAGGAAAAACTTGAAAAAATCTTCTTCTCCGAAACCACAAGGCCTAACCTTTTGATTTTTAGCTCACATGAGCACAACGTGCTCAAGGTGAGCTTTTCTGATCGCCTTTTGTCCGGCGTCCGTCGTCCGTGCGTGCGTCCGTGCGTCCGGCGTCAACAATTGCTTCAAACAACATCTCCTCCTAAACGGCTTGGCCAATTTGAAAAATATTTTGCAGGAATGTTCCTTGGATGAAGCTCTACTAAAGTTGTATAAATGGTTCTGGTCCATCGCATAATTAGGTCACAGGAGCTAAAAATAGATTTTAAAAATGAAAATTTAAAAAATCTTCTTCTCTGAAACCACAAGGCCTAGCCTTTTGATTTTTGGTATGTAGCATCATCTTATGACTCTCTACCAGGATTGTACAAATTATGACCCTGGGGTCAAAATTGGCCCCGCCCCAGGGGTCACTTGATTTCACATAGGCTAATATAGGAAAAACTTGAAAAAATCTTCTTCTCCGAAACCACAAGGCCTAACCTTTTGATTTTTAGCTCACCTGAGCCAGAGGCTCAAGGTGAGCTATTGTGACCGGTCTTCGTCCGTCGTCCGTCCGTCCGTCGTCCGTCCGTCCGTCGTCCGTCAACATTTTGCTTCAAACGACATCTCCTCCTTAACCGCTTGGTCAATTTTGATAAAACTTTACAGGGATGTTCCTTGGGTGGTCCCCTTTCAAAGTTGTTCAAAGAATTGAATTCCATTTGGAATTCTGGTTGCCATGGCAACAGAAAGAAAAAACTTAAAATGTCTTCTTCTCCAAAACAACCAACTGAATTTCAAAATGTTTTGGCACAGATGTTCCTTTGGTAAGTGTCTACCAAGATTGTTCAAATTATTTGGATCCGTAAAAAAACATGGCCGCCAGGGGCGGGGCTTATTTGCCTTATATGTATATAGAGAAACCTTTAAACAACATCTCCTCTGAAACCACTGGACAGAATTTGATTTAACTTGGCAGGGATGATCCTTGGGTCAACCTTCACAAAAGTTGCTAAAATAAACTTTTTTTTTTTATCATTTATTTCTTCATGATATTTACATGGTTAAACATTCATATATGTATATAGATATATATGGTATAAAACATACATAAATTCATACTATCATGTTGATAAATATCATTGTCTTTTTGTTGTTTGTCTCCCCTTGTGTTTTTATAGAAGATTTAAATTATATTAAAATAAAGATTAAATAAAGAAACAAGAAAGAAAGGGATAAAGATGGAAGAAGAAGAAGAACGCGAACACTCTGGCCAAATCACATACGTTAATTATGTAGAATATTTTAATATTCCAAAAAATTAATCCAGGTATCTCTAAATGTTTGGATTCTATCGTTATTAAGTGCAATTTGTTTTTCTAGAATTAATCTGTGTTCGAAATAACGGATAAAATGATTAAATATTGGTTGTTTTTGTTTATATTTCATACTAAATATGAAATACTTCACTAAAATAATTATGTAGTTTATGCAGACGCCTTGGTTATTTTTTAGTTGTAGACCAAACAGAATAACTTGCATGGTTAGTTGTATCGGTATTTGTTTTTGTTTCATGTAATTTGCAACTTCAAACCAGAGTTTTGTCACATGGGGACATTCCCAGAATAAGTGTTCTATAGTTTCATAATTCATGCTGCAAAAATCGCATAGGTTTGAGTTTGTTAATTTTTGTTTATAGAGAAGCGTATTTGTTGGTATGATTCTTGTTATTATTTATATTGGAAACTTCGTAAGTAATTGTCGCATGTTGTTTGAAATGGGATTATGTTTAATGTTTCCCAGTTAAGTTGTTTTTGTAATATTAATTCCCATTTATTTTGAGACGAATGAGTTTGGGTTTTATGTTTTATTGTGTTAAGTTGTATATTATACAAGAATTTATTCGCATATTTTGATTTTAAGATAATATCATGTAGACATGCGTCTCTATTATATATGGTGCCTTCATCGATAAGTGACTGTTTAAAGGTTTTAGATATATGTGAGATGAGTTGAAAATATTTAAAGATTGATATTGTATAATGTTTTGAATTCTTCGAATGTATAAAATCTGTTTTCTAATCAAATAGGTGTTCTAGAAATGTGATTCCTTTGTTGTGCCATTCTTTATAGTATATTATTGTTTTGTCCACTTTAATATTCTGGTTATTCCATATAATTGATTTTCCAAAGTATTCTTTATCTGATATCTGTTTAATATCGAACCATGCCTGCATGATATCTAATAGAAATAAGTTTGATTGACATATATATTCGACATCTTGTTTATTTGGCGTACATTGAAATACAAGAGTCCCTCCATATGGTTTTAGTTGCATTTCTATAAAACTTTTCCAACTGATGTTGTTATTCGAAAGCATTCTTTTGACCCAACTTGCTTTAATAGATCTTAGGAATAATGTCAAATCAACCATTTTTAATCCACCATTGATATAGCTTTGTTTAAGTGTGTTTCTTTTAATTTTATCCGGTTTATTGTTCCAAATAAATTTATACATTTCGGATTCAATTTCTTTTAGAGTTTCGTTAGAAGGATTAGGTAGGACTGTAAATGGATAAACAAGTTTAGGCAGTGCAAATGTTTTAATTACGGTTATTTTACCCATTATTGAAATTCTTTTATTTTATTAACATAGTTCAGATGTATATTATCGTTGTTGAATTTGTGAATACCATCCCAAGGGCCTTTGCAGATTTAGATGTCCAAATCATTTTTTTTCTTTTCTTGTAGACAATATCCGTATATTTTAGTGAACCTACTCTTAGTACGGTGGTTTTGTTTGCATTTAACTTTAATCCGGAGATTATGCCAAATTTACCTATAGTTTCTATTAAAGTGTTAAAAGATTGCTCAGTGCCATCCGTTATAAAAGTAGCGTCATCTGCAAACATAGTTTGTTTGATTTCAGTATCGTTTATAATTATACCTTTTATGTCTTTATTGTGTTTTACTGCATTTGATAATAATTCAATACATATAATGAATAAATATGAGGACAGAGGACACCCTTGTCTAACACCACGCTCAATTTCGATTGAGTTTGATAAATATCCATTGTTAATTATAACGCTTGTTATATTATTGTAAAATAATTCAATCCATTGTATAAGACTTGTACTAAAATTAAAGTGCTTAAGACATTTTATCAAAAATCTATGGGATAGGCTATCAAATGCCTTTTCAAAATCTGAGAAGATTATTATGCCATCTTTGTCTGAATTATTTAAATACTCAATAGTATCAAATAGTAGTCTTACATTTTCACCAATATATCTACCTTTTATAAATCCTGTTTGTGTTTCGTGTATTATAGATTTTATGTGTTTTTTTATTCTGTTTGCGATGGACTTAGATGCTAATTTGTAGTCGACATTTAGTAAGCTAATTGGTCGCCAATTCGATAAAATAGTAGTATCTTTATTATGTTTTGGAAGAAGGGTAATAACACTCTGTCGCTGAAGTTCAGTGAGAGAGCCATGAGTGTACGAGAAATTAATCGAGTCAAGATAATATTTTTTTAAGTCATTCCAAAATATTTTATAAAATTCTACAGTTATTCCGTCAGAGCCGGGACTTTTGCAATTTTTCATCTCTTTAAGTGATGTCTGTACTTCTCTTTCCGTAATTATGCCTTCCATTTCATGTTTTTGTTCTTCAGAGAGTTTGGTGATAGGAATGTCAAAAAAGGAGTTATTTTCACTTTCAGGTTCTGTTTGTTTCTTATAAAGTTTTTCATAATAGTCTTTTTCTGCGTTTAATATATCATTCTGGTTATTAATTTCGGCTCCATTTACTATAAGTCGTTTAATTGTTTTTGTATCAAAATTTCTTTTTTTATTTTTATCAGTGTTCTCAATTTGTTCAGCTTTAGATCGTATTAATAGTCCATTTATATGTTTGTCATGTATGATACCTAGCTTTGTTGTTAGTTCATCGAGTTCATTTTTCATCTGTTCGATTTGTATTTGATTGTTATTGATAGATATTAGTTTTTCAAGAGCATTTATTTTATTTGTTAATGTCTTTTCTTCTAATGTATCTCTTCTTTTTTGATAGGATGCAAATTTGATAGTTTCATTCCTTATGTTCCCTTTTATTATTTCCCATAATGTGTTAGGATTAGTGTTATTGTTTATTTCTACGGTGTCTGTTATACATTTCCTAATAGAATTTTGATACTCGTTATTTAAGATAAGACTATTATTAAGTTTAAAATATCCTGGTCCTTTTGTACTCTTTGTAAAATCTATTGTGGTTGAGATACAAGAGTGGTCAGTTTTATAACCAGTATAAATCTTCGTACTTTTCACAGAATTTGTCAATGAATTTGATATTAGAAAATAATCAAGACGACTGAAGACAATTGGTTTAATTGAGCTATGCCAAGTGAACCGTTTGGTATTTGGATGTTTGACGCGCCATATATCTGATAGGGAATGTGATTCTATTAATGATTGTAATGATTTTCTACATTTTGAGTGCGAGTCTTTTAGTCCGTTCTTTTTGTCAATTTGTGTATTAAGAATGGTATTAAAGTCTCCTCCAATGATGAATTGTATATTGGTATGGTTTTGTAAAAATAATTCTAATTTCTCAAAAACGGAGTTCTCATCAGCGTTCGGTCCATATATGTTTATAAGTGTTAATATTG
The DNA here is from genome assembly GCA_021229015.1 of Solen grandis. Classification (NCBI taxonomy): domain Eukaryota; kingdom Metazoa; phylum Mollusca; class Bivalvia; order Adapedonta; family Solenidae; genus Solen; species Solen grandis. Next base: position 38,851,627 of record CM037786.1, on the reverse strand, counting down.
AATCATTAATATTGATATCAACCGCGTGTATTCTGTTTTGGACTATTATGTATTGATTTTCTACAACTATATTGCTTCGTGGATTTATTAAAATTGCTGTACCTTCCTTGTTCCGAAAGATACCATTAAGCACACATTGTCCTCCCCATTCATGTTTTAGTTGACTCTTTATAGTTTCAGTTAAGTGAGTTTCTTGCAGAAAGTATATATCTGCATTTTGGTTTTTTAGCCATTGAAATACTTGAGTTCTTTTAAGATTTTGGCACAAACCCCGGACGTTCATAGATAAGATCTTTAATTCAGACATACTATGATATTGAAAATTCCAGTTTAAAAGATATGTTTGTTAAAATTTACATTTGATAATTTAACTTGAAAAGCAAAAAAGTAAGACGGGCTAGCCACACATTACCACGACAGCATTCGGGTCCGGTTAATTTTGACTGAATTTCGTATAATTTAACCTTTCAAAGTCATGTATTGCAAGTGATTTAATTATCACAAAAACAAAAACAAAAACGGACACTTGTTGTCTTATGCAAATGATCAATAAGAACAAAAATATACGATAAGTATTTAATATGTTACTTGTACTCAAGTATTTAACCATGTATATAACGTATATAACACTTATAATAAGCAAGTTTAAACCAAAAAGTCAATCCCAAAAATATTTACAAGTCTCACTCTCCCACAGTTGCTTATTCGATGTAGTCTATTTCACAGACATATGTATTCTAGTATAAAATATATAATACCGCCATAAAGTTCTACTATATAGTTCAATTGCTAGACTAATTATTATTTGACAGAGTGTTCGGTACATGTGCAACATTACACAATCGGTTGTATACAACATGTTGCATATTTTCAATTTTATAGTACACTGTGTCAGAAAAGTAAATATATAAACATATATATTTGAAAACAAAATTAAACACTTGTAGTCTTATGCAAATTTACATTAAAATCTAAAGAATATCATATGTATCTCTAACATAATGGTTAGGTAATTACGTGTATATCAATATTCAACCCCCGTGTATGTTAAAATGTATTACAAATATTCATGAACTTGGTTTAACAAAAACAAATATTAGGAAGTCCTAAGTGTTTATATTGTCCATTTGTTTGACTAATACTTAGTTGTGGTTAACGTGCACCATTATACAATCGATTGTATACTATATGTTAAATCAATCTAATTCACAGATGCATGTATTCTAGTATAACATAGTTTAACTATACAATTCAATTGCTGCACTAATGATTATTATACGCCCGAAGGGCTGTATTATGTTATGCCGCTGGTCGTCCGTCCGTCTGTCCGTCCGTCTGTCCGTCCGTCCGTTAGCAATTTCGTGTCCGCTCTGTATCTTTTGAACCACTTAATATAAATGAAAACTATTTGGCAGAAGTATCACCCAGAGTGAGAGGATGTGCAGAACATAGGTTTCAGATGGCTAGGTTCAAGGTCAAGGTCACAATTCAAGGTCAAATATCTTAACTGGTGCAAAATTAGTATTTTTGTGTCCGCTCTGTATCTTTTGACCTGCTGGATGTAAATGGAAACTATTTGGCAGAAGTATCACCCACAGTAAGAGGATGTGCAGAACATAGGTTTCAGATGGCTAGGTTCAAGGTCAAGGTCACAATTCAAGGTCAAATATCTTAACTGGTGCAAAATTAGTATTTTTGTGTCCGCTCTGTATCTTTTGACCTGCTGGATGTAAATGGAAACTATTTGGCAGAAGTATCACCCACAGTAAGAGGATGTGCAGAACATAGGTTTCAGATGGCTAGGTTCAAGGTCAAGGTCACAATTCAAGGTCAAATATCTTAACTGGGCAAATAGTATTTTGTGTCCGCTCTGTATCTTTTGACCGCTGGATGTAAATGGAAACTATTTGGCAGAAGTATCACCCAGAGTGAGAGGATGTGCAGAACATAGCTTTCAGATGGCTAGGTTTAAGGTCAAGGTCACAATTTAAGGTCAAATATCTTAACTGGTGCTAAGTTAGTATTTTTGTTTGTGTCCGCTTCAAACAGATCATGACAGGTCCAACCACAGATAATAACTCCACAATTGACCTCATATTCACCAACATTGAAGACTGTATATGTGGAACCAAAGAAGCATATTACACTGACCATAAACTATGTTGGGTTAGCTGGTAATGAGGTAACTCTTGATTAAAGCACTATTCACATAATAAGAAACATGAAAAACCTATTTGTAGCCACTGTTATAATAAAGCCCTTGAAGATTAACATTGCCAATCCTTCTTGTTGAAATAATACTTTATATATACATGTTTGTGCTTATCCTTTTTGTCTTAGGATATTCCCTGACAATACATACCTTCGGGCGTATATTGCCCCGCTGTCAGCGGAGCTCTTGTTTGACAGAGTGATAGGTACAAGTGCAACATAACACAATCGATAGTTACCAAGATGTTAAATATCTGCAATTTGATAGTATATTGTGTCAGAAGAGTGAGTATATATAAGCATGTACATTTGTGTTTGAAAACAAAAGCAGAAACCTGTAGTCTTGTTCACATTTACAGTCAGTGTTAAAAAGTACGATATGTATCTGTAACGTAATGATCAAAAAAATTACTTAAATATTCAAACACGGTATAAAAAAAAATTAAAAAACGGGGTATCCTATTAAGGAGATAAATCAGTTATAAATGGTGTATTACTGGATGTGTAGTAAAACAGTACTGCACGTGATTGAGTCAGTTTTACATAAACATAAACCAGTGTCCGCTGTGAAAACCGCGTGATTGAATTACACTCCCTGAAAAAGAAATCGCGGCACAATTTGTCACTTACTGGGCCAGTCTAGGTTCAACCAGTAGTCATAGTATTTCGGTGTAACTTCGTGAACTGCACCATTGACGTCTATATAGAAGATCGTACCCTCCCGCGTCCATGTCGATGTAACGATATCTCTTTGTTTTACGCGCACACTTGTGAAAACACTTTGATTCAGTTTGGTTAGATCTTCGCTAACATATAGTTTATCAGTCTTCAATGTTTTCTTGTTTCTAATTATCTGCATCTTTTTCACACGGGACTGGAACTTCACGATTATGCTCCGTTTTCTGTCGGCTTTATACTGACCTAGCCGATGAGCAATATCAAAATCATATTCTGACAAGCTGAGGTTAGGTATCTTGCTAAAATAAACTTGATCCATGTAGAACTCTGGTTGCCATGGCAACAAAAAGGGGAAAAAAATGAAAACTTTAAAAATCATCTTCTTCAAAACTACTGGCCAGATTTTAAAATAAATTGGTACAGATGTTCCTTGGGTCAATCTCTACCAAAGTTGCTAAAATTATTCCGATCCGTAAAAAAACATGGCCGCCAGGGGCGGGGCTTATTTGTCTTATATGTATATAGAGAAACCTTTAAACAACATCTCCTCTGAAACCACTGGACAGAATTTGATTAAAATTGGCAGGGATGATCCTTGGGTCAACCTTCACAAAAGTTGCTAAAATAAACTTGATCCATGTAGAACTCTGGTTGCCATGGCAACAAAAAGGGAAAAAAAATGAAAACTTTAAAAATCATCTTCTTCAAAACTACTGGCCAGATTTTAAAATAAATTGGTACAGATGTTCCTTGGGTCAACCTCTACCAAAGTTGCTAAAATTATTCCGATCTGTAAAAAAACATGGCCGCCAGGGGCGGGGCTTATTTGCCTTATATGTATATAGAGAAACCTTTAAACAACATCTCCTCTGAAACCACTGGACAGAATTTGATACAAATTGGCAGGGATGATCCTTGGGTCAACCTTCGCAAAAGTTGCTAAAATAAACTTGATCCATGTAGAACTCTGGTTGCCATGGCAACAAAAAAACAAGAAAAAAAGAAAACTTTAAAAGTCATCTTCTTCAAAACTACTGGCCAGATTTTAAAATAAATTGGTACAGATATTCCTTGGGCCAACCTCTACCAAAGTTGCTAAAATTATTCTGATCCGTAAAAAAACATGGCCGCCAGGGGCGGGGCTTATTTGCCTTATATGTACATAGAGAAACCTTTAAACAACATCTCCTCTGAAACCACTGGACAGATTCAGATTAAACTTGGCAGGGATGATCCTTGGGTCAACCTTCACAAAAGCTGCTAAAATAAACTTGATCCATGTAGAACTCTGGTTGCCATGGCAACAAAAAGAAAAAAAATATGAAAACTTTAAAAATCATCTTCTTCAAAACTGCTGGCCAGATTTTAAAATAAATTGGTACAGATGTTCCTTGGGTCAACCTATTTATCTCAGGTGAGCGATTTAGGGCCATCATGGGCCTCTTGTTGGTATGTAGCATCATCTTATGGGCCACTACCAAGATTGTACAAATCATAGCCCTATGGTGATAAATGACCCCGCACCAGGGGTCACTTGTTTTACATAGAGTTATATAGGAAAATCTTAAAAAATCTTCTTCTATGAATCCATAAGGCCTAGAGCTTAGATATTTGGTATGTAGCATCATCTTATGGGCCACTACCAAGATTGTACAAATCATAGCCCTATGGTGATAAATGACCCCGCACCAGGGGTCACTTGTTTTACATAGAGTTATATAGGAAAATATTAAAAAATCTTCTTCCATGAATGCATAAGGCCTAGAGCTTAGATATTTGGTATGAAGCATCATCTTATGGGCCACTACCAAGATTGTACAAATCATAGCCCTATGGTGATAAATGACCCCGCACCAGGGGTCACTTGTTTTACACAGAGTTCTATAGGAAAATCTTAAAAAATCTTCTTCTATGAATCCATAAGGCCTAGAGCTTAGATATTTGGTATGTAGCATCATCTTATGGGCCACTACCAAGATTGTACAAATCATAGCCCAATGGTGATAAATGACCCCACACCAGGGGTCACTTGTTTTACACAGAGTTAAATAGGAAAATCTTAAAAAATCTTCTTCTATGAATCAATAAGGCCTAGAGCTAAGATTTTTGGTATGTAGTAGCATCTAATGGTTCATTACAAAGATTTTCAAAGTCTTGGCCCTATGGTGATAAATGACCCTGCGCCCAAGTCTTCTCTGAAACCATATGGCCCATTGCTTAGGTATTTGGTGTGTAGTATTGTCAGGGGTAAAATGTTTTAGATTAAGTTATATCAGAATCCTTGTCTGTTTAAAAACCTTGACATCAGTTGAAGCAATGGTACTCAGGTGAGCGATTCAGGGCCATCATGGCCCTCTTGTTGGTATGTAGCATCATCTTATGGGCCACTACCAAGATTGTACAAATCATAGCCCTATGGTGATAAATGACCCCGCACCAGGGGTCACTTGTTTTACATAGAGTTATATAGAAAAATCTTAAAAAATCTTCTTCTATGAATCCATAAGGCCTAGAGCTTAGATATTTGGTATGTAGCATCATCTTATGGGCCACTACCAAGATTGTACAAATCATAGCCCTATGGTGATAAATGACCCCGCACCAGGGGTCACTTGTTTTACACAGAGTTATATAGGAAAATCTTAAAAAATCTTCTTCCATGAATGCATAAGGCCTAGAGCTTAGATATTTGGTATGAAGCATCATCTTATGGGCCACTACCAAGATTGTACAAATCATAGCCCTATGGTGATAAATGACCCTGCACCAGGGGTCACTTGTTTTACATAGAGTTATATAGGAAAATCTTAAAAAATCTTCTTCCATGAATGCATAAGGCCTAGAGCTTAGATATTTGGTATGAAGCATCATCTTATGGGCCACTACCAAGATTGTACAAATCATAGCCCTATGGTGATAAATGACCCCGCACCAGGGGTCACTTGTTTTACATAGAGTTATATAGGAAAATCTTAAAAAATCTTCTTCCATGAATGCATAAGGCCTAGAGCTTAGATATTTGGTATGAAGCATCATCTTATGGGCCACTACCAAGATTGTACAAATCATAGCCCTATGGTGATAAATGACCCCGCACCAGGGGTCACTTGTTTTACATAGAGTTATATAGGAAAATCTTAAAAAATCTTCTTCATGAATCCATAAGGCCTAGAGCTTAGATATTTGGTATGTAGCATCATCTTATGGGCCACTACCAAGATTGTACAAATCATAGCCCTATGGTGATAAATGACCCCGCACCAGGGGTCACTTGTTTTACATAGAGTTATATAGGAAAATCTTAAAAAATCTTCTTCCATGAATGCATAAGGCCTAGAGCTTAGATATTTGGTATGAAGCATCATCTTATGGGCCACTACCAAGATTCTACAAATCATAGCCCTATGGTGATAAATGACCCCGCACCAGGGGTCACTTGTTTTACACAGAGTTATATAGGAAAATCTTAAAAAATCTTCTTCTATGAATCCATAAGGCCTAGAGCTTAGATATTTGGTATGTAGCATCATCTTATGGGCCACTACCAAGATTGTACAAATCATAGCCAAATGGTGATAAATGACCCCACACCAGGGGTCACTTGTTTTACATAGAGTTAAATAGGAAAATCTTAAAAAATCTTCTTCTATGAATCAATAAGGCCTAGAGCTAAGATTTTTGGTATGTAGTAGCATCTAATGGTTCATTACAAAGATTTTCAAAGTCTTGGCCCTACGGTGATAAATGACCCTGCGCCCAAGTCTTCTCTGAAACCATATGGCCCATTGCTTAGGTATTTGGTGTGTAGTATTGTCAGGGGTAAAATGTTTTAGATTAAGTTATATCAGAATCCTTGTCTGTTTAAAAACCTTGACATCAGTTGAAGCAATGGTACTCAGGTGAGCGATTCAGGGCCATCATGGCCCTCTTGTTTTAGTAAATACAACTTACAGGTTTAGTATTTTGCGCAGACAGCAAACTAAATGTTATCAATTACCCGGATAATAAGTCACATGATGGCTTAATTTGAATAAAAAATGGCAGATATTTGCTATGAATTTTAAGGGGTTGGAAAATAGCTTGTGCGAGAAGCTTTTTATGGTGTGTAAAGTATATGTTTTGTGATGAATATGTGTAAAAATGTTTCAGTTATCCATATGTGTCATCAATGGTACAGGTAACTGTCATTAAGTTTAAAATGAAAAAAATGATCGTCGAACGGGGTGGGTGTAAGGTCAGCAGTTTTCCTGGATAAAGTTGCAACTTTTTCCGATCATGGATGCCAATCAGAAAAAAATAATCAGATCAGCATCTCAGATGAAATAAAGGCTCTATAAATATCAAATCATAACAGCATTTATTCCCTGAAGTGGAATTTTGATGCATATTTAACTAACAGAGTATGTTGAGCTTAAATTGAAAATACCCCGAAAACTTGTTAGTAACTTTTTATGTCATCACCTTTGACCTACATTGGACTGAACGCTGCTCTGTTTTGATTGAGATGAATTTAAGATTAAATGTGTACAGGGAGTGACAAAATTTATTGTTGTACCCCTTTATTCTAATTAAATGAAAATTTTAATTATATTTGATATGCAAATATGGAAAACTTGTTAGACCATCATACATATCTGTAAAAAATACTTGGATAAAGTGTACTTGACCAGACCTGGTTTTTTCCCTTACAGCAGTCTCAGAACCGGGGTGTGGCGCCCATACAGGCCCAGCAACCTACCATGTTACCCATCTCTCTACAACAGGAAATACCTGGCCGAGTAAGTCCGGCTTTTGATTTACTCTTTTCTCATCTATACTTGACACAAAATCTTCTCTCTTTGATAGAGTTTAATATATAAATGTACTCAGCCATTTATCTCAAGCCTCTGTTCCTGGGTGAACAAATACTAAAGACAAATCATACTTCAGCAACTAATAGCTTTCTTATATCAAAATCTTGAAAAATAACAAGAGTTTAATGGTTATGAATCTGGGACTTAGTTGTTGTAATACCTAACAAATCTCATTTATTTTGATATTGAACAAAACTCTTGCCTTTAAATTTAATGTGAGAAAATTGACTTACAGTTTGTTTGGTTTTCCACTTTGAAAGAGGTCTAACTTTATTGAACCTTTCTTATGTAATGGCAGTGTTTTAAACAACTATGTGCATCATTCACTGTCAAAAAAATCTGAACAGAATATTGACATATTTGTTTCCCAACCTTGCAGGGCAGTATAGTGACGGGATACTCAGTGAGGTCCCAAGCCCCGCCAACCAGCTCCTACCCTCCAAGTAGTACACAGGTAATTAGAGCAGTTTAGCAGCTTGTGCTGAAGTTTATATTTTAAAATTTCATATGCACAAAAAAGTTCCTTATTCTGCTTAAAAGCATTTTGCAAAGTTTCTCACAGCCAGCTCTAGATGGTTATCATAAGTTTGAAGGACCATACAGTGTAAGTTGGATGGTTTGAGACAAAAAATAAGTAGAGCAAAATTAAGTTTTGCATACATGGTGATGAAAAATAAAAAAAATATGAATTTATCGAAAATCTCCTCACTATTCTGATCACCCCAGTTTTAGGACCACCTCACTATTCAGACAACCCCAGTTTTAGGACCACCTCACTATTCAGACCACCCCAGGTTTAGGATCACCTCATTATTCAGACCATCAGTTTTTGGACTACCTCACTGTTTAGACCATCATTGTTTTAGGACCACCTCAATATTCAGACCACCCAAGGTTTAGGATCACCTCAGTATTCAGACCATCAGAGTTTTAGGACCACCTCACTATTCAGACCACCCCAGTTTTAGGACCACCTCACTATTCAGACCATTTAAAAAAACCAAGGTTTTAAGAACACCTCAGTATTCAGACTATCCGAGGTTTTAGGATCACCTCATTATTCAGTGTAAATATGAATACATTTGAGATGACAAAATTTCGCTTTGAAGTTAGAGAAAAATGTTCATTATTTCATGAAATGATACTTAAATGTGGTCTTCTTTTAAGTATTCGAAACAATAAGCCATGTCTCAATTTACAGACCTACTTTGATATTTTATCAAAAAAAATTTTTTTTTTTTTTTTTTTTTATTCAAAATTAATTAACACAATATATCCCATTATTCATCATGTTTGTATTGTAAATGATATGTTAGATAAGTGTGCCAATCAATCAGCTATTCATAATGACCCTATACATTTAATGAGAATATCCCAACATACAATAATCTTTTCATTTTCCCTATGACAGGTGTCATATCCAGGACCACAGCCCGGAGGTGCCGGAAGACCAGGCTACACACAACAGAACCGCTACTACTGAGTACCAGCCAGGCTGGAACATTTACAGTGATCTCCCTTTAATAGTGCAAATATAGGGCCCAGTATACACTAACACATGACATTATCTACATATATTGCTTGGCTTAGTGTTTTTAAACAAGGCAAGATTATGAAGTCATGTTCGTAAATTGCAACATGCAGCAATGTAGCTTCATGACATGAAAGAATTAAGTGCACATTCTCTTACTTCATCAGATGGACCCTGGATTAAGGTGTTTGCTAAATTTGTGTATGTGAAATGTGAAGCAGTATACAGGACACTGTGTTCAGAGGCTTATCTATACTAGCAGCTCTAGTGCATAAACTTGGTAGTTGGAAAAATTGAAGCTTTTTTTGTGTGTTTTTTTTTTATTTACAAAAAGATGCTGCAATACACAGTTTTATGTGTACACAATGAATGCATTAGTTGATACATTCATTCAGTAAATAGTGGGAGCTACACATTACACAGTAATATACTGACATGTGGCATGTTGTTTTCATGCAGAAAACATATACAACTTTACCATTTCCCATGTTGTATTTTGATATAATGCACTCTTGCTGTGGTGTGATAAAGGGCGCGGTGGTCCAGTGGTAACTTACTTGACTGCAGATCCAAAGGCTGTAGGTTTGAACACATTTAGAGGCAATGAATTTTTATAACAAGCTTCCCAGATGTAAAATACTTATCCAATCTAGGGACCTTTGGTAGGGATAAGTATAAGTTGTAAGAACTAGTTTCCTAATTGACATTAAAGAAAATAAGTTTATATTTAAGCTTATGGAATAAAGTGCTGGTTTTGAATTTTTGACTTTCATATCTATATATATGTACAAAATTTAATTGTGTGTTCATATTAACAATGCAGAAGTATAAAGGACATAATGTGTAGATGTGTAAATTGTTCACATGTCACTTGGAATTGTTATTGAGATAAGACATGACCTGGACTTGACATTAGACTCAGAAAGATGTTTGACTAAAACATGTCATGTTATTATCATAAACTTTTTCTTTAAACTCTTGCAATTAAAGTAACATTGATTGCTCTTCACAATCATGCATGTCTTTTAAAGATTGAACCATTTTAGTGCAATATTTCTGTTATAGCAGAGAACATAGGGATTTGTTTCATTCATCTTTTCGAAATACATTAATATTTGGGATTGACTAAATCTCAGTGGCATTGGAAAAATAATTTGGTACTCAGACAAATCCAATTACCCCCACCTAAATAAGCATGCCTTGGCCAATTCAGTGGCTAATTTAATCCTCAGAAGTCTTTGATGTCTGAACTATTGAGTTTCAATATGGTTTTTTTTTGTTGTTGTTTTTTTTTAATTGTAAATTGCATTTGACAGTGTACTCTCATGCTAATTACTGTAGGACTAGGTTCCTCACTGGTATTTGATACAAAATTTTCAATAAGTTACTTGTTTAAACTATCTACATGTGTCCCTTTAATTGAAAACCTGAATCAAAGGTCCTGGCTCAAATTCCACTTTCAATACTTAAATTGTTAAACTGAGTAGAAAGGTATTCCATCATTCCTTTTTTATGAAATGTTCATGCTCATGACTAAGCTGACATGACTTGCAGCCATGATATCTAACAATATTTGCTCTTAATTCTTTCAGTACCACTTTGCACTAAGAATTGTTGATGGAATTTGATCCTGATTTTGTCTGTGTATGTATAAATGGTTCTAAACTTTTTTGATTTTAAGTTTTATCTTGTTAACTTCAAGCTTTGTGTTACATCTGAATATTGTTTTGTCCTTTAGACCCATTTCTGCAAGAGAACAACCGATTATGATAATTACATAGGGACAGTGAATAAAACCTTGGCCATCATTGATCAATCTTCTGAGTCTCTATATTAACTTAAGACTCACAATTCTGAAATTTTAAGTTGTCATTTTCTTTTCTTCATATGATATGACTCAATATTACATCTATAGAATACTTGTATTCCCTGGCAGCCATTATCTTTACATATAAAGAAAATATAGTCTGACACTTAACTAGATATATTTAGATTTAGAAACATATCTCTTGAAATTTACACGTCTTGAGTCTTATGAAAGCTAGAGGTTTAGGAGACTGATGGATTAGGGCCCAGATTAAAAAGGCTGATCAGGTTTTACACCTTTTCTTTTATTCAGTACCCTGGAGGTGAGCTAAAACCTATTCAGACAAAAGTTGCTATCTGATCTGACTTTTCAGTTGTTAAAAACTATTCTGTTGTAAAGTGTTCAGTTCATAAGAATAGTTTCTGTAACTGTATTTTACTTGTCTTGAAGCCCGTTTGTATTGGTAGTTATTGTAGAATTGTTATATTGTAATGAGATTACATTGTAAATTATTGTAACTGATAGTGATGAACAGAAGTGGATCAAATTATGATGACAAATGAATACCACCCTCACTGTGGCTTAATGTTCTTATTTTCTTCCTCTTGAATATTAATGTCACTTTTTTATTATTTATGATAATTTTAAGGTAATGCAATCATGTTTTCAGTCTTTTACAATGATATGTAAAATCTATGGAGAATGTAAATGCATGAACAAATCTTTTGCAAACCATAGACTGTAAGTTGAGATGTTGGTAAAGTTGATATATTGCTCAGAATGTGACTGTACTATTGTACTCTAACGTCATGTTATTGTTAATTGCTTCAGTGGGGTTTAGTGCTATCTTCATAATGTGCTAATAAAAGGATACAAAAACAGAACCAGTGTTGTTTGTTGTCGTTTAATCTAACAAGAGTGTTCTTTGGAACACATGTGTCACCTGCTGAAGCGTGACGAAATAAGTGTAACAGACAGACCATCGAAAAGTGATCCCTATGTGTCACGTCTGTTTACAGCATGTGACACAAAAATGTGTATGCAAACAAGGGATGAACATAAATTCAGTTGTTAAATTGATTTTTTGTGTCACCTGCTGTAAGTAGCGGTGAAAAATAGGGGTCACTTCTTTGTCATCTGCCTGTCTGTCACTTTTTCCATCATGCTTCTTCCAGCAGGTGATGTATGTGTTGAAAGGAATACTTCTTGTTATTCTCCTGGAGATTTGGACAGTAAAAGAAAAGTTGACTTGTTTGCAACAATTTAATGCAATCTTCAGGAAATACATTGACACATATTTTTAGACATTGAAATAATTTTCATAAAAAATAAAAACAATTCCAGGCAATACTTCCAATTATAAAAGTATACTTTGATTAGATAGACATTGGAAGTTTTGCCGAGTATATAATTATACTTTTCAAAATAAACTTTGAAGTATGCAAATGGAAGGTTGCACAATAATTTCCCAATGAGCAGCCCATTATGCTGAGAACATTTATAAAATAGACTCCAGAGACATACACAAAAACGGTAAACTATTTGTTACATGTGTTTAATATCTGACAAAGCTAATATAGAGTAAAATTAAGAACAGCAAACAAGGACCACGAAAGGCCATGAAGGTTCACCAGAGTACCGTAAGCCAAGTAATAATAATTTGGGTTACTTTAATATACCTTGTGACAACATTAACCAGATTCAAATTTCATATAAAAACAATTCTTATGTATCTATACTGATTTTAAAAGAAAACTAGTCAACTATCTGGATGCCTCATTTTTTGAAGGGATCAACAATGTTTAAACATATAACGGTAAAAAAAATTGAGGACATCATTAATGCAAAACAAAATACAATTCTGAACAATGGTTTCTGAGGAGAAGAATTTAGATATTATTAAAACAAGGTATATGCGGAAACTAGCTAGCCTCATTTTCCAAAGGATCAACTTTATTTTAGCAATTATGGTGGTGGACCATAAGGTAACCATTTTTGCCAAATGATAGTAAATTTGTGAGCATTCGTTTCAGAGGAGAGGATTTTTTTTGTTTTTCTTAAAAAATTGATGTTTGCCATGGCAACCAGAGTTCAACATGGGTCTAGTTAATTTTAGCAATTTTTGTGAAGGGCCAACTTTCACCAATTTCTACCCAGTGGTTTCAGAAGAGATGTCTTTTAAAGCAAATTGTTGATGACGGAGGACGACAGACTCAGGGTTATCAGAATAGCTCACACTGAGTATGTTGAAAACAAACTGAATTTTGTTTTAACCCTTTCCCTCATAGAGGACACCATGAAAAGGACCTATGCGAACAGCATAAAACCAGATCAGCCTGTGAGTAACTCACAGGCTGATCAGGTTTTATGCTGTTCGCTGCTCCTCAGTGGTCTGGAAATGAGGATTTTATAATTAAATTTGGTAAGGTTTAACTGTGGTTTTGTGCAGATCAGGCTTTATGTGGTACCTATTTAGTGCATCAAAATGAGTCTATATGAGGGAAAGGGTTAAGTAAAATAAAAAAGTACAACATCTAACAAAATACTGGAGAATCCTCACTATGCCTCTTTGAAAGCTATATAGTCTAAGCAAATTAAGTTATACTAATTGTACACTAATTTTAAGATATATATATTAAGCTGTTTAATTTTCAATATCTTTACAACTCTGTGAAATTTACAATTGAAAATGATAACGCTATTATAAAATTTCAAGAATTCTTAAAAGTTAAAAATTTGGTACTTTATATACATGTATTCACTCTAAATAATGAGAGGAGATAACTCTATAAATCCTAGATTTCAATTAGTTGGATAAAAATCAAAATAGTGAGATCTGACTTTTACAAACAGGCAACATATTTTGATGAAAATTACAATATTAAAAGAAACAAATACAACTAGAACTATAAGGTGATTAATACCCTCACATACCACTTTGACACGGAAAAAGGCTATAAATCTTGTAAAATCTTTGACAAATTATCTGCACTTGTCTGCTGATTCAGATCTTGTCATGATGAATCATTATTCCATATCAATAACAGTTAAGTTTCCAAACTTTATGTAACAAGAATGTAGATCGAATGTGATTCTTATGCAGCCCTACTTCACAATGTGAAGCTGGCATAGCATTTTTAGATTACAAAAAATAAAGTATTTTTTTCCTGTGCTAGAAAATCATTTGTCAGTAAACTGACTAAAGTTAATTACAATGATGAAATAGGACACAAAAATAGCCAGTTTGAAATGTATATTTGTGTAATATGTTTCTGTGTTATATTTTCAAGTGTACAGTCTGTGTTATATTTTCAAGTGTACAGAAACAGTGAATTAATTGTAACACAATGACTGTTAGTATTTTTGAAAAGAGTAATCCATTTTCAGTTCATATTTTTGGCTAGATAAGTGAGCAAAAGCAGGGATGTTTTATATAAATTATACAGTGAAACCTCTCTAAATTGCACAATGCTCGGACCAGCTAAAATGTCCAGTTTTCAGAGGTGTGCTGTTTACAGAGGTTTGAGACATTTTTATTGTAACCTCATAACAATTATAGAGGAGATATGACTAAAATTTTTATATATCCTGAATAAACAAGGGACCTCAAATTCACCTAATTAAAGATTTTAATGCATTCTGTAGCATAAATTTCTTAAATCCTCCTTTTATCTGGTGATCATCAAACATTTTTGATGGAGATTGAGTGATGTTTTTTTTTTTTTTTTTTTTTTTTTTACTACTTTGATTATCAAACACTGATGCTTAAAAAGCTAGATAAAAACAATGATTACCACAGAGCCTATGTTGATATCTTATCAGTCCATGTAATAAATAGCCATTGATAGTATTTTCAAAAATAGTGGATTAAATTACAACACAAAAGCCAGCACCTACAAAACATTATCAGAAATATACTTAAGTTTTCCAAAAACCTATGCAATATATTATTCAGACAAGAAATTCTTTTTAACAAGAAAACATACATACATAGATAATATTTGTTATAAAAACAACAATGAACAAGGCTTTGTCAGTATATATGGAAGATATAAAGTGGACATTAAAATGTAGCCTATGAATACCAAAGACCAAAAACATTCTCTAACAACACCTGTGACCTTGACCTTTCAAGCACACATATGGTTGATGCATGTGACACATCTTTGCGCCATAACAAACACTTCTGTAAAAGTTATGAAAATCCAAACAGATATGTGAACATACCTTTCAAGGGTGCATATTGATGCGTGTGACACACTCTTGGGTTATGAGGAATACTTCTGTAAAGTTTTATTGAAATCCATCCATAAATGTCCAAGTTATGGAGCGGACACAAAAGTGGGACGGACGGACGGAAGGCCGTGTGCAAATCTATAGTCCCCAATCTGTTTCATCAGTGGGGACTAATAATATCTATCATATACAAACTCTAAAACTTTGTTGGGGGATGAGACTGCTTGAAATTCATCCTGAAAACATAGCGTAATCTTAAAATAAACAAATTTAGAAATGCAATTACTGATGAGCTCCTATCCTGAATACTATGAATGAATCTCACCCCCACCCCGCCAACTCCTTTTTGGTCACAGTTTTTCTTTTATTCTTCATCCAATACCATGGTCCATATATATCTTTTTTCATCATGTAAATGTGATGCTAAGTCTCTACATTCAGCAAAACTTTGATCCAGGATTGTGTTGTGCATACAGCCTCTGAGATCACTTATTCTATAAAGTGAAGATCAGATACTAGTCTGACATGTTTTAAAGTCCACAAAACCTTGAGGGAGGCCTAATTTCTCCAGTACCTTCTCTATTGGAGTCACTATACAAGACCCATAGCTTGTACATCCAGTAGCCAGACCCAAACACTGCAACTCTGAGGTGTTCAGCCGCATAAAAACGAGTGACCCAGAATCACCAATATCAAAAAACCTGGTTGACAGCTCCGATACAGAGATGATTTCGATCTGATTATAAAGTTCTAGGGGAGCAATGCTTTCCTGACTGACTTCCCTCACATACAGTCCATTAAGATAAATGTTACCGAGAGTAAGCCCCGTCTCTGCTCCAAATTTCAAGACACTCAGTCCGTGATTTTGCAAGTTCATGTCAGTTGAGGGTAGGATTTTTCCTGATGAGAAACTGGGCAGTGGTGAGGACTCCAACCCTGGTGATGAAAAGTTTTGTGTATCTATATACCAGTCAAAGTCAGATAACCCACAACTGCTGATTAGGCTACTCTCCATAAATCATCTGTTTTTTTGTTGTTGTTTTTTCACCTACAGTTTTGTTGTTTAGATTGAAAGCCGATACAATTATCCAATTGGATGCAGATTGACCTTGTCCTACCTGGTGTTAACCAATTCAAGCACTTGTATTGTAATGAACAATAATACCTTAATGTCATACTTTATATCCACAACTGATGTTCTTTCATGCTTTAGACCATCCCATTAAATCATTAAGTCCTACAGTTGATTAATGGAGAGTAACAGACCAAACTGACCATGGGTGTCCAATAATGTATACTAGTATACCATGAGTCATGAGTATAGAGTGGTGAAGTGTTGATACTGATGGTGATAGAGTAGCACAGACAGCAAGATTCCTTCAAGAATTTCTAAGGCACTCAGTACAAGTATTAAAGAGATAGTTCAGCCAGTATGAACTTTGCTTTCCAAATAACCCAAGAACTGGTTGAAATCAAGTCATTGTTGAATTATAAATCAAAATACTTGTCATGATACCAGAGTATAAACTGAATGATATAACGAAATTAAGCTTGATGAGGTTAACACATTTATCAACAAGTACAGAGAGATAGAGACAATGAGAGAAACTGAGAGAGGGTGGAGAGATAGTTAGGGAGAAAAGTAGCCTGATTAAGCTGTTACAAGAAGAGAGATAGACAGTGAGTAAAGGAGAGAGGGTGAGTAATCGAAAAAAAGAAGCAAGGAATTGAAAGAGAGCAAGAATATTTGGAAAAAGACACCAAGACCCACCTAACAGTTTGAGCTGCTCCTGTCGCACCTGTATAAACTGGGCCTCTTCAGGACATCTGTCCGATATCCTGATCACTGCAGCATCCACCCCCACTTTGTCGCATGACCCAGGACAGTGGGTCACCATAGCAACCTTTCCACACTCATATCTACTGTGAATATTAGTTGGTAGTAATAAATCTTACCTCTAAAATATCTCCTGCAACTGCACAAGCAAGCTTACCTGTCTCCAACAGATAATTTGGTTCGACACCATTTTATGATTATTTGAAGTTATGAGACAAAATCAGCAATGTTTCTGTTAAACATGGATTTGGAAAAGAAAATGAAGTCATGTTGGCCCTCAACTGCTCACCTGAGTATCACAGATTTTAAAAATTTTTTTTTATATTGGAATAAAAATTATAAAGATTTAATTAATACACATATCATGACTTACCAGACCATGATTTAACTTTAACAACAGGGCACTGCTTAGTGTCCCAATAGTCATTACAAAACTTGTATGGCTTAAATTTTTTAATCATAGTGATTGCAACATTAACCCCATCAATTCTTATACCTTCCTCTTCAACAGTAAATCAACTGTTGCTCATTTCACTGGCAGATCATTAGCTTCACTTTAAGGTAGGGAAGCTGAAGGTACAATTCCAGTACTAGTTCTACTTCACGAAGTGAAGAGTGGATTTGATTATCATGTCAACCAAACATACCTGTCTGAAGAGTCCTCCTTAGGATGCGTCTCTTGTGAAAGTGTCCCTTGTGCAGGCTGGGTTATCTTAACCCCCACACTGTCGTTGCCCAGCGGCCCCACCACATGTCCACAGGTGATGAAGCCCATCCCCCCATCAGGCAGAACCACAAACCCACCCAGTGTGCCCCTAGCCCCTCCACCACCCTGCCGACCTATACTGCTGCCCATCAGCAGTTTGGGGTTCATATCTGTGCTCCTGTTTCCATGTACTGTCTGGTCCTGTATATATTGGAAATGCATCAATCCCATTAAAATCAGATCCTGTAACACTAACTGAATCTGACAACATTCTATAGAAGGTTGTCTCAGATTGACCTTTGTATAAGCCAAATGACACCTACAGAATCGTTAGGTATAACCAGAGGAAGTAACCACATCAACATATATGAACAAATTATAAGATGGCAGCACCCATGGTTTCAGCAAAATTGATAGAAAACATGCCTAAAAGGCTGTATTCTTCGAGTGACATGTTTTGTATGTGGATTTTCTTTTCGGGTGATTTTGATAACAAGTTCAGGGAGAAAAACTGAAATTAAATGGTTTGAAATGCGCTATTGGATTGTTTTAAGATTGAGCACAAGTTTATGCGTATAAATTATTTAAAAGGTCAATCTGACGTGACCCCTAATGGGATGTTGTCAGATCCTAATCGTATATAGTAGAGGAGTGTAAATAAGGATATGATTTTAATGAGATTGGAAATGAATAAGACTCCTTTTGTCAACAAAACTCAAATATTCTTTAATCATATTTACTGTCACTTTTGAAATGTTCAACATCTGCAGTGGAAATAAAACACTGACATATTTTTTTTATTTTTTCAGAATACAGGCTTAATGAGAAATTAGACATTTTTTCATTTCTTGCATGATTTTGTATATATTGGAAACAGTGCTGTGCCCTTTTATGTTGTTGTTGCTTGTCCTTAAACTAATAGGTATCAATCAATAATTGGTACCACAGTCAATAATATACATACTTTATAAGATGTGTTTGATAAACACTATGCCCCCGTCAGATGTCAAATAATTGATGTCAATTGAAAGCCATTCATAGTGCAGTAAGTACATGTATGTCAAATATAAGGACATATAGTAATGGTCAATGCTTAAGACAAAAAAATCATAAACAAGTGACAGGAATTGTCACAAAACCAGGTTTTCTTTTCGCAATGTTTCGTCCCAGTACAGATTATTTGTATCAGTCAAATAATTATGTGCTC
>CM037786.1:38798524-38832461 GCA_021229015.1 Solen grandis | reverse complement strand
ACTAATGTCTATAAAGCTGAAACAAGGGTGGTATCAAACTTTGAAACCTCCTCCAATAAAACTAATGTCTATAAAGCTGAAACAAGAGTGGTATCAAACTTTGAAACATCCTCCAATAAAACTAATGTCTATAAAGCTGAAACAAGGGTGGTATCAAACTTTCAAACCTCCTCCAATAAAACTAATGTCTATAAAGATGACACAATAGTGGTATCAAACTTTGAAACCTCCTCCAATAAAACTAATGTCTATAAAGATGACACAATAGTGGTATCAAACTTTGAAACCTCCTCCAATAAAACTAATGTCTATAAAGATGACACAATAGTGGTATCAAACTTTGAAACCTCCTCCTATAAAACTAATGTCTATAAAGCTGAAACAAGAGCAGTATCATAATCTTCCTGCCTTTCTGCTTGAATTACAAACATTCTTTATATAAATATATATAACCATTTCTCATTACAAGTGGGACAAAAATGGTTTCATATTTACAATTCAATTTACCATACCAGTCCCAAGGGAGACTAAAGGCCAATCTATTTCTCATTTCATCTATCAGTATTCAGCCTTCTGATACAATGTATCATATGATACACATTGTTTTTGGAAAAGTATTTTATATCTTCTCTAGACACTGCAATTATGTTTTCAATATTCCAAGAATTGTATTATATACGCTCAAATCAGTCTTCACGGCTCATTCAAAATGGGAAAAACAAACTTTGTATTGCTTCCATCACATTTTAAACAATTGATTGTATGGCTAGATTTTTTTTTTTTAATAGATTTACAGATTTTTTTCTGAAAGTTTAGGGTAGGAGGAGGGAAAAAAAATTAAGATGAAGACCGAAAAGTACCCTTTTAATATGTTACTTTAGTACATGTAGTCCTTTATACCTTGATGATACACATAAAAATAACATTTTAAATTTAACATCATGTAGTGCTGTACAGTCCTTAGAATGTAAAGTACCAGTCACTAAATTTTATTGGGGTTTCCCATGCTGTGATTCAACTCATTTAAACATGACAGGATATCAACATTGTTAACTTTATGACTTTTAGTGTTCACAAGGTTTTTTCTAAAATTTGCCCTGGTGACCTACTTTTTGACCCCATGTGACCCAGTTTTGAACTCAATCAAGATTTAATGTAAAGAAAATTCTGACCAAGTAACATGAAGGTTAGGCTAAAAATGTGGCTTCTAGAGTGATCATAGGGTTTTACTAAGAATTATCCAGGTGACCTATTTTTTGACCCCTTGTGACCAATTTTAGAAATTATGCGAGATTTCATGAAGACAAACATCCTGATCAATTTTTATGAAGAATGGACAAAAAATTCAGCCTCTAGTGTCTTCACAAGGTTTTTTCTAAGATTTTTTAAGATTTGACCTAATATCCTAGCATTTGACCCAACATGACCCAATTTCAAACTCATCCCAAAAAAACCCCAAATTGGCCAAAAAAAAAAGATTTGACTGATGAGACCCAATTTAAAACTCATTCAAGATATCATGTAGACAAACATCCTGATGACCAAATTTCATGAAGATTGGGCTAAAACTGTGGCCTCTAGAGTGTTCACAAGGTTTGTTTTTAAGATTTGACTTGGTGACCTAGTTTGACCCAACGTACCCAAATTGAACTCATCTGTGATATCATGTAGACAAACATCCTGACCAAATTTTGTGAAGATTGGGCTAAAACTGTGGCCTCTAGAGTGTTCACAAGGCTTTTCTAAAATTTGACCTGGTGACCTAGTCTTGACCCAACGTGACCCAAATTCGAACTCATCTGTGATATCATGTAGACAAACATCCTGACCAAATATTATAAAGATGGCCTATAGAGTGTTCACAAGTTTTTTTTAATTTTTCTAAGATTGACCTAGTGACCTAGCTTTTGACCCCACATGACCCAATTTCAAATTCATCTAAGATATCATGTAGACAAACATCCTGACAAATTTTCATTGATTTGACCAAGATTGGGCCAAAACTGTGGCCTCTAGAATGTTCATAAGCAATTGTTGACGACGGACGATGCACATCAGACAAAGAACAAAAGGCAGTCACAAAAGCTCATACTGAGCACAAGTGCTCAGATGAGCTAAAAAGGACATTTTTAAAACAATCATCAGAATTATAAGCAAACTAAAATCCTAATGTATATGTATCTACCATGTGTAGTGGTGACAAAAGGAAATTATAGAATCATCTGAACAAGCACTTTACCAATCTTGGGCATGTTTGCTTTACTGTTAACTAAATGATAGGTGTCATTTCCAGACAACCCTACACACACCACCCCTACACATGCCCCTGTTATGGCCCAGTCACATAGCCCGGCCTATGTCCGGCATCGGTAGAGCTCGGTGGATTTTTTTGGTGCCACCGAGCTCTCCTCATCGGAAACAGAGCTTGGTGACGTGAACGGACTCCGTCCGGACATCTTCAGGCGACCGACCGAACACCGGCCGGTGACCGTACGGAGTCTGTCTCAAAATGGGAGTTTTTTTCTGCCGATGTGGCAGCAACTACCGGCCGGAGGTCGGCCGGACATCGGAAGGAATACGGCCGGTACCCGAGCAGGTAACAGGACACTGTGCGATCGCCGGCCGGGTTGTTAACGGGCTTTGAACAATGACCGGCCGATGCTCGTCCGATGTAACACGGACTTGGGTGCCGAGCTATTCCAACCTGACATTGTCAGTTCATCACTATGGCTGCACCGAGGAGACTTCGAATGGCACTGCTCGAACACGAACTGGCTCAAGCAAGGTTCCAGTACAACCTGGTCCTGGCGGCAATACTAGAAGCCGCCGAGAGGGAGCGACAGAGGGCCCGCAGAAGAGAAAGACGCTGGTGGGTGCAAGAGTGGATCCTACGCAGACCCCTTTTCGGCCAGTACGAGACTCTCATGAAGGAACTCGAGGCCAAGCACGCTGCCGACTTCAAAGCCTTCCTCCGCATGGAGCCACAGATGTACTATGAGTTGCTTAACCGAGTTGGCCCCCGCATTACCAAGAGTACAACGTAAGTTAATCCGTATTTTGCAAACAAAATTCCCTCCAAACATTATATTCTTGCTTAGGTTTAATCATATTTCATCCTCTTCTGTTGCAGGCATCGAACCCCCTTGGACCCTGGGCTGAAGCTGGCAATCACCTTGAGGTTTTTGGTGACCGGAAGCAGGTACCACGATCTTACGTTTGCGTTTCGTGTCCCACACAATACCATCGCCCTTTTCATCCCTGAGGTGTGTCAGGCCATCTACGACGTATACGAGGATGAGATGTGGGCTACTCCCCAGACAGAAGATGAATGGCGCCCGGTGGCCGAGGGATTCGGAGACAGGTGGAACTTCCCCCACTGTTGTGGCGCGATCGATGGGAAGCACGTCGCAATCAAGAAGCCCCCCAAGAGTGGCTCACTCTACTACAACTATAAAGGCTTCTTTTCTATCGTCATGCTTGCGGTGGTAGACTCGAACTACAAGTTCATCTGGGTGGATGTGGGGTCACCAGGGTCGTGTTCCGATGCCGGCATCTTTAACCGGTCGCGGCTAGAGCCAGGTCTTCGTGAGGGAACGATCGGACTCCCCCAACCGGATTCCCTGCCTAATGACGACCGGGACACACCCTACTACATGGTCGGAGACGACTTTTACGCCTGGGACGCCATGGACTCAGCATCGGATATCTCTGATTGCTCCCCCTCCGTACCACTGGCACCGCCTTCTTCCTCTTGTATCCTCTTTCGGGCAGATTTTCTGGTCTTCACTGCTAGCGTCTTCTGCTTCTTCTGGCCCTTTCCCTTGCTGCTAGCTGGCTGCTGCTTCTTCTTGCCGCAATTCTTCTCATCTCCATCCCTTTCCTTGACTAATTTTGGCATCTTGTTTATAAAGTCTGTCAAGAGTGAATCGTGTGGATACAACTTGCTGAATGCTGTACACAGACAGGAGTGAACAGTATATATACTAGCAGAGATACCTGGCCGGGTTACGGCCGAGTTCCGGTCGAGTTCCGGCCGAGCATCGGCCGGTGTCCCTTACATCAGTCAGCCACCGGTACTATACTTTCCAAGGCTCTGTCCCACATCGGCCGGAGCTCAGCCGGTGTCCGTTAAAAAAACCTCGTCCTCTGGTTGTCTCAGATGCACGGGACACCGGCCGATACTCGGCCGTGCACCGGCCGACGTGTTTTCCGATGTGGTTACGATGGGGCTGCGATGAGGGAGCTCGGTGAGAGCCCGGTGAAATTTAGCTCCGAAGTTAAAATTTCACCGAGCTGCCACCGATGCGGTTTTAAGCAACAAACGCCACGGATGTCCGGCCGGTGTTCGGCCGAGTTCGGTGAAAATCGCATCGCTGGCTCATTGGAACCTCATCGGCCGGGCTATGTGACTGGGCCATTACAGAGCATCTGGCAGTTAAACACCTCTCCGACAAACATCAGACTTAGTTTTCTTAACCTTTTTTAATCTTATATATTTTTTAATCAGATATTTAATATTCTTTATCATCATGTGGCATAGTTGTTCTTTTCCATCTCAGTAAAAATAGAAATAATCAAAACGCTCAATGCACTGAGAGACAGTAGCCGGATTAACAGGAAAAAAGCTATGATTCTTAATTATTGATACAAAAGAGGCTTGCAAGAGCCACATGATGCAAAAACTCAACACACTCTCCTGCAACTATAGTCAGTAGTAAGACAATCAAATAGGCACTCTAACAATCTGGAATTAGGGTCATGAACCTGACTGTATGAATTTCAGAAGTAGGTCATTCCCTAGGACCTGATTTATATACACTATCTACTGTTACTTAAGTGTAGAATTTGACAAGGTACTTGATGTTTTAGATACTTGAATGTTTGTTTCTATTTCAAAGTTAAGAAATGCTCTGGGAGAAACCTAACTCGCTTTCATGCAAAATTATGCGTGAACTACTTTAGGTTAATTACAGACATTCGATGGGCTACTTTTTTTTTCTTTTTACAGCAGTAGATCTTCAAGTATGTAAAATGGGTTGCTGTTCTGATTTATACCGGTAAGTGTCACAGATATATTGTTCACACTTAAAATGGATGTCCATAGAGCAAAATTACACGTTTACAAACAACAGCACATGAGTAGCTGTTACGGTTATGAATAAAAGGTCTACGTAACATATTCCATTCGTATTCGTAAGTGCAGAATCGTATTGAGTGGATCAGCACTAAGCGCGGAGAGGTACAATTAAACTTGTCAGCGATGCCTGGTAAGCATTTCTAGCTACTAAAGACAGCAACCTGCCGTCTAAAAACTGAGCAAATAAATCGAATACTGCCATTTATCATCAAAAGAAAAGTAAGGATATATGTTTAGTTTACTTATTTTATCAAAATCATGTAAATTTTTAAAGATTTAGCATCCCTCATCAATAACAATTATATAAATGATTTCTTTTAGTTTTTTTACTGACCAGTTTTCAACAAAAATCCATGTTATTTAGAAAGGAGTATGGATAGAAATGCTAACTACTAATCCCACAGGCGATGTATGATTGAGTAACAAAATGAGTGCTTGTGGTTTTCCGATGCTGCTTTCATCATAGATCCTGATGAATTAAATTAAATTTTTAACAAATGATTGAGAGACTTGCTCTTGCCTGTTTGCATTCTATCATTTAAAAGCTATCCTTACCAGTGGGCATTGTTTTTGGTAATTTATCACAAATATCAAAATCTCCTGGTCATTGTCAATTTTTGTTAAACAACTACATGAAACAAGAATAAAGTGAAGTTAGTACAGCTTAATACTGAATACATCCATAGCATTTTGACTGACAGCAAGAGCTGGCCTTATAATTAGTTTTCCAATGGCAGTAGGGAATGACAGATAATTTAAAGGCTTGACAATGTGTTTAACTAAACTTTCTTACATAAGAAATCATGTTTTTTCTCCACTGACCAATGCCAATTAATTTTTTTGATCAATGAATCTCTGATATATTGCTAAAACTGATATTTATAAATAAGTTAAGCCAACATAATCAAAGCGCTAACAGCACTCAGAGAACAGGGTTTTTAATATTTTGATGTATGTCTTTTATTGGATATATATATATTCCCCAGCTGGGGCTCGAACCCACACCCCTCTACAATACCATTTTGCAATGCAAGTAGACTGACTACTTTACCCACTGCGCCGTGTCAAAAATTTATCACTGTATGGTTGGCTATCGCTAGAAAATTACAGCCAGTCATGGTTCAAAATTTCTTCAAATGTTTTGCCATTTTTCCTACTGCATACTTTCTTTTTTTTGTTAAATACGTTATCTCCAGCATCTATTTTCAACACATTTGAATTCAGTTTCAACTTCCCTAACTCAATGGTACTGATATAAACATGAAAATTATCACCATTTAGTAATAAAAGAGAAAACAAGCTTTGGACTTTTTCTCTGTGTAGTAAAAAAAAAAGGGAAATATAAATGTTAAATATAGCCCGAATTGTCCGATTCAAAATGTTTGCTACCATAGGACATGGCACGCAGCATTACAGGAAACCCTGTACAAAAATCATGCTAATAAGTTCAGCTATTTTGTATGTTGTTTGGAATGCTGAACAAAAAAATACAAAAAAATATATATAAAGTTTTCCTACCTACCTACCCAGCCCTAATTGGCATGAGAAGCGGGAGGGGAAACAAACAATGTTTTAACTGAAGTCTAGTCATTACACTGTACATGTATTTGTTTTCAGTTTTGTTAAAATAGTATGGAATGGCTCACCATCTAATTAGTGTACAGTTTGTTTTTTTCCATAACGTGAACCAGACCAAAATACTCATGCATAAATTAACTTAGACAAGATCACCATCAAGTGGATACAAATGCTCATCTCATTTTTTTGCCACTACGTAATTATCTTGTCACATGAATTAAACTCTGTTTATTATCATAAAGTTATCCATGATGAAGGTTACAATTTTCCTTTTTCTTAAAGTCGCCACTCACTGAGTTAATTAGCTCTATCAATGTCGTAATCTGATGACAGTGTATTCCAGGAAGGCCGGTACACAATACAACAGAATACATGCACACTGGAAACCAGTCTCAATGTTATAACATGTCAATACAGCAAAGTAAATAAGGCTAAATTAGCTTTAGAAATATAGTTCACTAGGTTTCTCCAAAAACAGTCTTCCTCCCCCAATTTGGTGAGGAAGAGGAAATTTTAAAGGATATTTCTGGGGAAAAAAGTGGTTACTTGGCTTGTTGAAGTAGCCCATAATTGGCTACTGTAAAGAAAGTTAAAAAGGCCATGGCCGGTGGAACAATTTGTTTACCCTTTGTTTTAAATACCTGTTATAAGCATTTGGGAGTGGGAGAGGGGTCTATATCCTGGGATAGTACCCACAACTCAAAACAATCTATCTCCTCTGTAAAGATTTGAGAACCAAGAAGACTTCTATTAAGTTTCAATGCAATGGATACTGAGATTAGTACTTTCATGCAAAACTGACCTATTTTCAAGTGGAAAAAGGCCTAAAACTTGCATTAAATTCAAATGAAAATTATCTTACTTTATTTATTTGGAGGGTTGGGAAGTGTTGTGTGAAGTTTCAATCAGTTACATGCAGTGGTTACTGAGATATGGCTTTGATAGTAGGTATGGAGAAAAGCTGACCAAAACACAAAACTTTATCCAGAAATCAATGTTATACATGTAAAAAGGACTTTTCTTGCAAAAGGCAAGATAAGAGTAATGGATCTTGCATCTCAGAGAAAAGTTATGACCTTTCAAAAGTGACAAGTTTTAACTTTTTATAGGTGAATAATATTTGACCTTAACTCAAAACTTAACCAGCAAATTTGATTTTTTTCCTATGCTTTCCCCAGGATTTTCAGAAGGCATGTTGCAAATGTGCGGTGGGGTGGGTATGGGAGGGGTGTCCCCTCCCTTTGCTCGCGCAGCGAAAAAAAATTAAACAAGAGACAAAAAAAGGTTAAATATTTTAGCGTTTTAATGTACTAATATTTGTTTTTAATGAATATATTAATGGAAAATATCAATATAACAATCAATATATATATATACAATATATACATAAACATGTCTTTTTCATTCCAGAGAGCAAAATATGAAAACATTTTTTTTCTAATTTGTTTCATAAAAACTCAATAGCATCAAGAGAATATTTTTTTCCTTATTTAACTCTTTAACAAAATGTTCATGTATACAGTGCAGTTAAAAGATTAACTTGAAAAACATATTTATCCCCCCAAAAAAGATGAAAGAATGATGATCTATGCATATGCCTTAAACCTTAGAGAGCAGAGTAAAATTTCTTCCAAAAAAATGTATTCAAATATGCATATAAATTTACTTAAATATTTGTTTCATTACATATATCATCTTAAAATACATTAATTCCACAGAGAAACTGCCTGTTCATATGGAAAAGCCAGAGTTGGAGGTCCCTCCAGAGAGATCATCAGAAGTGACTGGAGGTTCTCAGTCGTCAGGCTGTTTCTTCGGTCAGTCTTGATTCTCTTCAGGGCTGAGAACCCCCTTTCACAATCTGAAGAAAATAAAGATTTTATAAGGATCTGGCATTTTACTTGATCTTATATTGTTATAACTATTCATTAGGGATTAATAATCTCTTCTAAGACTGGTTTAAAATGCTTATAATGGCATCTTTAATAATTTCTGAAATTTGTTTTTACTTATCTGGCATTCATGAAAATTTTGTTTAGTATTTTTTC
The DNA here is from genome assembly GCA_021229015.1 of Solen grandis. NCBI lineage: Eukaryota > Metazoa > Mollusca > Bivalvia > Adapedonta > Solenidae > Solen > Solen grandis. Next base: position 38,823,698 of record CM037786.1, on the reverse strand, counting down.
ACACTGATTTGCAATGCATACCTGCAATTGATGCTGGAATCAGCAAGCCAATTGCTGACAGCTTGGCCAGGTTTGGACAGCTTAGTGCCAAGGGTCCAGCAACTTCTTCCATGATCCTGGAAGCAGAACGGTTACACAGGTTCTGCTGGCTTGTGATGGTGTTCTTTACTAGGACAAACTCTGAAACAGTCTCGTCAGAAGTAGAGAGTTCGGTCTTGAACCTGTCAGCCAGCATCTGAAACATTTTGTTAAATAGTTAATAATAGGGTGGCCCTTGGGGATAAGCATAATTAATCATTCATAAGAAGCTCTAAGTATTAAATGTGCTTACTAAAAAATACCATTAATCTTTCTCATCATGTGGAACAAGAATATATATAGTTAAGGATGTATAAAATAGATAAAAATTAAAATGATTAAAAAAAAAGTTGGCCTCCAAATTGGATTTGAACCCACGACCTCTTGTACGAGATTAATTAATTAATACATTATGAAAATCAAAGACAGAAACAGTTGAAAAAAAAAAATCTGGATATATCACCATTTTACATAGACTATCACTTTCAGAAAGTATTAAACATTTTAATTGGTTTTTTATCTAGATCTACATTTTAATTATTTTTAAAAATAATTAAAATTTAATAGACCTATATAGTGATCTTCCAGTTGATCTAGTCCATGAACTTTGTTCCATTTTTTTTTATTTGTTCATATATAGAAGTAGATCTACAGGAACTGCTATTTTTTTGATATTTACCTAAGAAGATCTAATAATAATAATAAAAAGAAATACGGGATGAAGTTATAGCAAGTAAAAGACAGGCAATGCGAGAAACTTACCATTGGAATTTTCAGTGAGCCAAGGAAATTCTGATTTCCATTTCTTGTCGATCCCCGTCTTACGTTGCCCTTTCGGTAATGGTGCCGGTGCCGAAACTTCTTCGTCAGTATCGCCTGTCTCGGAAGAGATTCCTGATATCTCTAGTCTAGGTTTCTTCGAAAAAAAGTCAAAGATTGACCTTTCCGACGCCTTCCTTTTCGACATTTTCGCATTAGGATGTACAGAGATGATTAATAACGTTTCATTACAATCAGCTTATATTAAGATCAAATTAATTACTACTAACTACTTGTTTGTTTAATAATTTCAAAAACTGACAATAACACAATGAATTCTTATGAATTTTACTCCAGTTTGTCTCACCTGGTCAGGGGACTTCAATTTCGGTATCCGATAGGTGTCAACTGATGGCACGCGACGCGCGTAATTAAGTGACGTAAGCAGTTTGTGTATGGTAAGGCACGCGCTATGTAATTGACAGGAGGCTTGCAAAGGGAGCTGTGTGTGTGTATTTCACACGGATTTAGGAAGGGTCGTCGCAGCTGGAAGTTGCGTGTGTATTTCGCACTAATTAGGAAGGATCGTCGCTGCTGGATATAAGGCTTGTCGGCAAGATTAAAGCGTGTCGCAAATAGGCTAGCTGAAGTGAAGGCTCGTCGCATGCGACTAGCGATATGGGCCTGGGGAAAGCCAATTAAATGACAATAATTCTTGAAAAAAAGGCAAGACAGAGTTATTGTTCTTGCAACACTGAGTAAATTATGGTGGTAAATTAGTCTTCCATGTTTCAAAGCAATAGCTTTGATAGTTCAGGTAAAAAGGTGAATTAAATATAAAACTTAACCAAGAAATCTGGTATTTTCTAAGTATATAAAATGGTTATAATTCTTACAAAAAGCAAGATAGAGTTAAGGTTCTTGCAGCCTAGAGTCAACTAATGATGGTGAATAAGTAATCCAAGTTTCAAAGTAATAGCTTTTTGATAGTTTATGAGAAATGGTTGACCAAAACATAAAACTTATCCAAGAAACTGGATATTTTCTAAGTGTAAAAGGGCCATAATTCTTGCAAAAAAGCAAGATAGAGTTATGGTTCTTGCAGCTAAAAATCAACGTATGGTGATGAATATGTGTTTCAAGCTTCAAAGCAATATCTTTGATAGTTCATTTGATAAAGTTTCCATAAACATAAAACTTAACCAGGATGAATGCAGATGAGCTGAAAATGACAGTAGACATTATGACTATTATGACTATTGCAGGTTACATAAAGAAGTGCATGAACAAGTGTGCATCTCAGACAACAGAAGGCTGACAACCTTAATACAGCTCATTCATTATGTACTGGAGACTGAAAGGCAATATGCCATTAGATTGGTGAGTTCTGAAAATAATTGTTGCACTGCTTCTTTAGAAGAGGCTGAAAGTTACAATTTTCCTTTTTCTTGAAGTCAGCACTCACTGAGTTAATTAGCTCTATGAATGCCGTATATATCTGATGACAGTGTATTCCAGGAAGGCCGGTACACAATATAACAGAATACATGCAGCATCACAACTCAATATACAAAGGATGTTAAGGGACAAATGTAGATATCTTACCTTTATATTCGTCTGTCTTGCTGCAGTTCTGGGTTACAGCAAGCTTTTGATTCCCACTATTTCCTGAAACAAATGATAAAACACTGGCACTATAAAACAGGCAATTATGACTGTTCTCTGATAAATAAAATTTCCCATAAATATCCTGTTCTCGCAAAATCTCAAACTCTTAAAAAATTAAATCGACCAGGAATTTGAAATTTCGGACTCACTGATTGGATAGAAATAGCGGGCATTCACGTGACTGCCTTACTGAGGAAAAGCATAACTTCGTCATACAGATGCTGAAACAATGATGACGTTGACGTTTTCTGCCGTTTTCATTGGATTCACGTGCATCGGCAATCTGCCCGATTTTTCAGCCAATGGAATTCAAATGTAATCCTTCATAAAAATGTTCGACATTTACGGCTAGTTTGAGTCTAGAGTCATGTAGGCTTTGTTCTAACAATCACCGTTTGCTAAAACCTGTTTAAAAAAAATTAAAGCATAAAAAATGGAAAGATTGCATTCTAAATACTTTTATAACACCAAAATAACGTTTTTAGAATATTTTATCACAACTAGTAATTTATAATGTGTGTTTTAAAGTGAAAACACTGTCAATACAGTACGAGCAAAAATAGCCATTGTGTCTGGACCAAGATATGTATTATCAAAGCATTGAGAGCACTGTCAGAAGCGAAAGTTAAAATGTGTGAATCTTTAAAAAAAAATTAAATATTTTTTTGTGATATGCATGAAAAAAAATCAGAGAAGTTAAATCTTATTAAAACAACAGGTAAGATAGATTATTTTATTTATTGGTCTCTGTCAAATTAAACAAAAATGGATATGCATGAAACAACTTTAATACTTCATGAATTTGCTGCAGGCAGAAATAATTTTAATAGAAAAGCAAGAAAATGGAACAAGATAAAGTTATTGTTCTTTGTCACTTCACATCCTTCCCATGTGTAAAGAATGATATCCATGCTCTCAATAGTTTTTAAAATATGTTCTAGAAAAACATATTTTTACCATACAAGTAAGTAATAGAGATAAGGCAAGGTAGAGTTATTGTTCTTGGTAAGTACAGTTTGACCATTGTATAACATATAAACTCAGTCCCTAAAGTACTTTCTGAGTTGTTTTCAGATTGGGAAAAAATTATTGAATGATAATATAAGCACGAAATTTGTAAATTCACTTAAATCTATGTATCTAACTGTGGAAGCATCTGTTGGATACAAATCTTGAAAGTGGTAGGCCAACATTGTATGACTTCTTTTTGTGTAATAGTCCGAATGAAATAGTGACTTCTTTGAAATACCTAGGTGTAAACATGGCAATTGGAACCGTACTCAGAAACGAATTGCACAACACGCCTCCTTCTCACTTCATACTCTTTTTTTATGATGTACAAACAGATATTCCTGTTTCACAAAAGAAAAGCTTATTTAAATCTCTTGTTTTACCAGTTCTAAACTATTCTTCTGAGGTTTGGGGCCATCATGCATGCCCCAAAATAGAGGCAATCCATTCAAAATTTTGTAGACGAATATTGTACGTAAAACAATCCATAAACTTTGATGCTCTTTACGGGGAATTGGGTCGTATTGTTTATATATAGAATATTAATATTGATTAAGTACTGGTTAAAGTTGTTAAAATAATACTTTTTAAAACATACAATATGTCAAAGAATGATGTTGACAATGGTTTAAATTACATGGGAATAACTGGGCATATAACATCAAAGCTATGTTGAACCAAATGGGATTATTATATATGTGGGAAGATCAGTTTAATATGAATATAAACTACTATACTATTAAACAGCGGGTATTATATATATATATATATATATATATATATATATATATATATATATATATATATATATAATGCTACTCGCCTAGATTCATATAGTCTTTATAAACATTCGTTCAACTTTGAAACATACCTCGAATTTATTACAGAACCAAGATTTAGAATAGCACTTGCTAGATTTCGTACATCTTCTCATGATTTAATTATTGAAAGCGGTAGACACATAAACATCACCAGAAATGATAGAAAATGTAGATTTTTGCACCGGTTTAATAGAAAAGGAATATCATTTTTTGTTAATTTGTTCCAAAAATTTGGAAATTAGATCAATATATATATATATATATAAAAGGTTTATTATATATGCATGACCAACTAAACAGAAATCGATCAATCTTATGTAAGCAACATCAAAAATATTATTAACAATTTGTCTAAATCTATATAATGTGCTTATCTGAATAGAAACTAAGTTGAGTTACGTATTATAGATATGCATTATAACATCATGTGCTCTTCAGAAAATCCATGCTTTCTACCCTGTATGTTATTTTTATTTGCTATAAAACATGTAATTTTTTCATACAATAAAGTATTTGTAGTTTGTATATACATGTTAAACAAAAAAAGGTAAAGGTGAAGGCCCATCAACATCGACCTGTGATAACACTATTTTCATTGCAGGTGGAGATGACGTCACAACCCTGTATCACTGACTTCATTCTCGCTTGCGTTACACAGCCGGCGTAGAAACCTGGGTGACCAATGGTGGAAAAAAAAAGAAAAAATCTCTCTCTTTCTCTCTCTGCGAGAAGCGTTTTTTTTTTCATATCTGTTAGGTTAAACGTCTCAACGACACTAGTTCAGACATTTTGCAGATTATGTCGATAAACACTTTCACACCGAAGACATGAGGCATAATATCTCACCCAGTCAAAATATCCAGACACTGGTCAGTCAGTCCTGGACCTAACCTGAATAGATGCAATGCATGTATCGAATCCATGACCTCCAGCTCTCGAGGCGTACGCCCTAATCCAACATTACGAGGCGTGATGAATACATGCCTGCACTATATCTTACTTTTACTAAATTTCGTGATTTAGAAGATTCTTCACTATTATACCCCCTTCACATACACGGATTTTCTTACGAGTCCTTACGGATTGCCAACTCGTAGTCAATCGCAAGCATCCGTAAATAGCTCGTTGGTATCCGTTAATAACTCGTCACAACTCGTAGACAATCGTGAGGATCCGTGAGAAGAGAGCCAAATTTTTTGACATGTCAAAAATTTTCTTGCGACTGTTCACGGATTACATTTTCCGTAAAGAACTCGTAAATAACTTGTAACAATCCGTAAGTATCGTAAACCGGTCGCAACAACACGTAACCCTCCGTAAACTACTCGCAAGAATCCGTAAATGTCTCGTTAACAATTTTGCTGCTGGGCATCTTCCTCTTCCCTCTGAGCTAGTAGAAGGAGCAATTGTAGAAATCGTTGATATAACTGCAATCTGTTTCTCTCATATGCCATGTTGTCTTGCTGGATGTCAGTTGTCGAATGATGATACATAGAGAATTGCACATTTTTTTGCAAAAAACATAAGGACTCGTAAACACTCGTAACTAACTCGCAACTATTCGTAACAACACGTTAACAGGTCGTAATTTACACGTAAAAGCGTAGATGAAACGTAGCATTCCGTAATATACTCGTAACAATCCATAAAAAGCCCGTAAAATTTCGTAACTTGCTCGTGTTTATCCGTGGTTACTCGGAACAAATCGTAGATGTTTGCCGTAAATACATCGTAATAACTCGTAATAAACCGTAAATGGCTCGTAATTACTCGTAACCACTCTTAAATCGCTCATAAAAGTGGCCAAATCGTAATGATTCGTGTACTTTTACGATTTGTGCCATACGTAAGGATTCGTAAGAAAAATCCGTGTATGTGAAGGTAGCATTACTGAAATGAAATACGGCAAGCACTAGATAACAGTATGACGTCACTTATTACTATTCTAATAAAACAAATGCATGACTACCTAAGTCATGTTTTTCCAGTACTGCAAGTAGCACCGTTTGGTCGGTGAAATATTGTGGCGGATATGATTTATTTTGTATCTGATTTGACTTTATAGAAATAGAAATGCCTAATTACAGGAAATATTCGAAGTTGTGGCTGACTCGTTCTACATTAAGCTCAAAACGTCAACATAAGATTAACATACATGGTCCGTGGATTTTTTTTCATATCTCCTGTACTACGGTGTCACACTAAAGCAAAAGTCCCATGTACACCGAGACATCCGTGATTTTACAAACAGTGTGCTCCGCCCATTGCCCTGTCTGAACAACTAAGGATTCCGGGGTATTCGTTAGATATTTCACTATGTGGACTTCATTAAACATTAAGAGATTAATTAAACATCTTTTGAGGTTTTGCTGTTTCGAAATTTTGAAAAACATATTTTTCCCTTGCAAATTCTAAGCTAAAACGCAATGGGGCTTTAACTCCGTAACAATATCAAAAACAACATTAACATCGACGTACAGTAGATCCAATGGACCAGTACATTGAAAGTGATGTTGAATTCTATCAAGCACTGTGGTTCGAATCCGCAAAACAGTTTGATCATATAGAAAACTAAATGAAACACATTTAACTTGATTTTATTGACAAGTTTTGTCCATTATAATCATATCAAACTGAAAGTGAAATGCCGTACGGGCTTGGCTCTGCACGTTTTCACCCATATCACCTCAACAATTGGCACCACGTGCTTATGTCATTAACATTAATATATTAGGTATTAATAAAGAACATCATGAATCCCCCCCCCTCCCCCCCAAAAAAAAAATGAAAAAGAAGAAGAAAACACATTTGTACACACAATTATTTTTTTGCATATACTTAAAAACAATAAGTTGACACATCGGCAGTTATTTGACCTTCCCGCACCTGGGTATGCATGAACAAAAAAAAATACACGAATCAAAATGGAAACAAACAAAGCAACATTAGCTTGTCTAAAGCGACCCTGCTGATGCTCCAGTGTCACAAAATAATTAGCAATATTGAAGGCTTTTAACGTGAAAGAGCCTCAGACAAATGCCTTCGGTTATTTTCTGACAACGATTGATTCCGCTTTAATTGCTGCGCATGCAAAAAGCTTAAAACGTTTTAGAGTGCTCATTTAACGCCCGAATCAATGGTTAATTATGCCTAGAGGTGGTTTTAATGCTTCATGATGTTAAGCCTTGCAGAAGTAATGTTCAACTTCCAGAGGTATGGTGGTAGAGTATTGTGTTCCATCGAACAATGAGTAATAAAACAGAACTTTCGTGGCCCTATCCAGTATTGGTAGATTTAGTTCGCTATATTTTTAATTTATTCACTAGAGAGTGGTACATTGATATGAAAAACATAATACGCTGTATTTTGTATTTATAAAGTAATTAGCATCGTTGAAGCCAACGTCCACTCAATACGCTTCTTAACCTCCTCGTGAATTATTAATAAGACACTGGATCCGTGGCTGAGACAGCACGGCAACACCAGGGATCATTTGATCAAATGAAACGCCGCGGGATTTTTAAAGTCAGATGAAGATGTGACGTCATGCTCCTCCTCGCGGGAACATTTAGTAACATTTAGCTTTTAAGGTAGTGGAACCATAATGCATGAAGTTTTAAATTCTGGTTTCTTCAGAGTTTTTTTTTCTGGACGGTATTCTGTACTGTTTTTATATTACTGTTATTAAGTATATATATATATATATATATATATATATATATATATATATATATATATAGTATGTCCAATTAAAATGGGTTTACATTTCCGTTGGCGCATGTGCAAATTGGTAGTACAGTTGAATGTAATAATTTTCAGTGGCCGATATTTTTCTATGTAAGTGTTTGGGGGTATTAAATTTATTAGTAATTAATTTACATTTTATGGAGGCTATTTGTTGCCAAAAATCCAGCCTTGTAATCATGACAATTTATACTTCGGTTCAACTAAACAGATTTTTAAAAGTATAAACGTTTATCCGAGAGGTACATATTGTGCTCGTATTGTGCGTTTTGATTATCTCGATTTAACTAGTTACGTTTTTACTTCTAGAATGTAATTTGGTAACATGCAGCTAAGATAAAATGCAAATAATATTTATAATTGTTCAAACTCAAATTTACGAAATGTACAACGACATACACGACACGTTTTACGTTGTACATCACGACGTTCGAGAATGGAGCCGCATCAGATAACACTCTCAGGTTTACAACTGCATACTTGACTTTTACATTTCTACGTAATTAACATTTGTAGACGATTTTGCAACTTCCATATATGGCAGTATCACGGAAATAGGCGAAGATTTAAAGGCGGAGCCAAATTTCACGAGCGGAAAATAAAAAGAGGTAACTCTTACACCATGATAAATCGGTAAGTACAGAAAGATTTCGTATTTACCTGAGTCTGAATATGATACTTTGTAGATACAATAATTTTATATACATCAATTGTTAATCATTATATTTACTTTGGACTCTTTTAATATATACATGGTAAAATGAAAACGAAAAAAAATATGGTTGAAAAAATGTTATGTAGATCTATGAAAGGGAAGTTGCTATGTACAGACATTTAAGCTTCTAATTTTGGTTTTAATTTTACAACTTATAAAAATTAAAAACTGCATGGATTTTTTTCTTCTCTTTTTTCTTATCCAATCATACCCTAGTATTAAGGTTATATTTGTGATATAGTAATTAAATGTTACTTAATATTACTGGGAAAGGCAGCAGCCAGAATTTGGCCTGTAAAAATTATTGTATAGATCTCTATCTGTAGCAAATCTTCCATTTCTTTTGACTTGAAAATTGGACAATAGTAAAGCGGCAACTTAACTGAACCTTAAATATCAATTTAACTTATTCCTTCTATAAATATATTTGTTTTGCATAAAAAATCTTGATTTATAGTCAAGCAGTAATTTTTACTGTCTGGGGAAAAAAACCCCATAAAGAGTTGGATTAAGACACAGACAGTTGATGGCATGTGACTTTTGTGTATTTTCTTAAAGAAATTAATCAATCTGCAGGTATGTATATGAACAAACACAGAGATTCAAAATAATATTGGAAGTCAGACACTTTTTTTTTGCATTTAAAACATAAATATACTAGGTGACAATCAAAGGATCAAACTCTAGTAAAGCAGGAGATATATTATATCTTTATAGAACATCTCCTGATTAAAGACATAATGAAAACTTCAACTTGAACTGTATACTGCCAGTAGTCATTATTGACTACTTAAGGCACCTTAATTTTGGATGTGTTCTTGAATTGTTATTCAAAAAATTGAGTCCGGTACACCTCAGCTCTGTTTGTGAAAATTATGCATTGTTTTTTCTGAAAATTGTGAATAAAAAAAATCGACTTTTTTTTTTATGAAAGTGGCATTGGGCGCGAATTCACAACACCAGTAATGGCAGTGGCTAGATATTAAATTTTGAAAAAAAGTGGGTTCTCATATCATGTGGCTATGGTGGCTCGACTTAAAAAACATCAAAGTTAAAATCCTGGCCAGGGATATAAAAATCTAAATATAAATTTACACCATGCTGCGATTATATTGCTAGTTTTACAATGTAGGTCGGGTACGTTTCAAAAACTAATCTTTTTTATATCTTCTGATGTTGATTCAATACCTGCATACAATGACACTCATGCAACTGAAACACATGATGCTTAGTAAATAATTGTGATACTGTTAAATTCTCATAATGCATTTACCTTGAATGTGTAGACCTACACGCTGCAACACTTCCCTTATTCGTACATGAGAGATAACTGCGTGGAGATTTGCCAGTCGTTGTCGGTAAATATCGAAAGTGAGCGGACAATTACGTTTATTTACGATGATGTAGTGGGCGGGGAAATTGGCGGAGCTTATTTATCAACATTGCAAACGTGTAAACCTGGATTAAGCCTGAGCCGAATCATGATGGTCGGACAATGTAAAGTTGCGAGCGTTAAAGGAAGAAGGCGTTTTGTAGTTTATCAAAATGTATTTTGTTGAAATACGTATTTACAATGTTGCATCGGCAAATTCAGTCCAAGAATGTATCTCTGGAGTTTAAATACTAAGAAATTCAAATGAATTGTGTATTTTGTCGGAAAATAAACTGTTCAACTCAGATCAACAAGGCTGGATTTTTGGCAACGAATAGCCTCCATAGTTCATGACCTACTTATCGCTTCGATCATAGCACATTTCACGTCTTGCGCTTGTAATTATACATGGTTGATTAATTATTACATGATGTGTGGGATAAGTAATGCGTAAAGTATATCTTATCAATATGCAACCGTAATAGGAAGAACGTTTGGTGCAGTTAATGCAGTAAATTAGTGAACTAATAGAGATAAGAGTGCTCGCTAGTTGGCTTACGGTAGTGGAGTTAAGAGTGCCCGATCAGTATTTTTTTTTCCTGCGAGGGGTCGAGAGTTTTATTCCAGTTTTCAATTCTTTTCAGAAGTGGCTAGGTTATATTTGAATAGTAGGCCTGTTTTAAATGATATTTTTTTTTTATATACATTTATTTATTAGTTTGCATTGTAACGTTATTTGCTTCCTTGTCATTTAAATCATAGACCCTGATATTCAGAAAAAAAGAAAAACGTGCAAGAAAAAAAAATCGAAATCTTTATATATAAATGATATATTGACAGGCCAAATTCGTTTATTCATTTTTCGACTAAGTGTCAGGTTTGTGCATAGACAGGTTAGATTATCAGGTCAAAACAGTAGAAAAGAGAAAGAGAGGGGGACAGTATGCTTATTTAAAACCGTCAATTAAAACATGTTTTTAATATTTTCTTGTTATTCTATACATTTATTTAAAGAAAGCTTTTCGTGCGAGATAAGACATTTCTAACCACAGATTTTAAAAAATTAATAATTTTTATTCTAACCCTGTATTGGAATGCTTTCGCAAATTGTTTGCGGGTATACATATAAAAACTGCTATAAAATCATCAAATTTCCCAATCTTTTTTCATGAATTGATTTATCATATACCAACGGCAAATATATTAAAAACAAGAGGGCCATGAGGCCCTGAATCGCTAACCTGATTAATATTGTCTTCATTGCCTTTTATAAAACAGCAAAATAATCTTTATTGCAAACAAAAACTGTACCTGTGGTCCAATTTTGATAGTCATAGCTATAAAATCAGGTGACCCCAAGAGCCCTTATTTGAAAACTCGGTTCAGGTCCACGCGGCCATTTTGCATATCAAATATCTAAACCCATGTTCTTGTGATTTCTGACAAGGATCTTTCCTATGTAAGTCTATGTAAAATAAAGTGACCCCTGGGGGGCCAAATTTAACCTCAAGGCCTTGTGGTTTCTGAGAAGAAAACTTTGTTTTTTTTTCCATATAAGCCTATGTAAAATCAAGTGACCCCTGGGGCGGGGCCAATTTTGTCCCCAGGGCCATGATTTGAACAAACCTGGTAGATGTTAACAAGGCCACGTTGCACATTAAATATCTTAACTCCACGCCTTGTGGTTTCTGAGAAGAATTTTCTATTTTTTCCCACTATATAAGCATTTGTAAAATCAAGTGACCCCTGGGGCGAGGCCAATTTTGACCCCAGGGTCATAATTTGTACAACTTTGGTAGAGGTCTACTAGAAAATGCTACACACCAAATATCTAAGCTCTAGGCCATGCAATTTGCAGAAGAAGATTTTCAAAGTTTGCATTTTTAAAATCTATTTTTAGCTCCTGTGACCTACTTTTTCAACCAATCAAAGTAATTTGAACAACTTTGATAGAGAACATCATAAGGGGCGATTCCTGTGAAATTTGGTCAAAATCCATTCAGCGGTTTAGGAGAAGATGTTATTTAAAGGAAGTTGTTGACGCCAGACGCACGCACGGACGACGGACAAAAGACGATCACAATAGCTCACCATGAGCACGTTGAGCTAAAAATAAGAGCAAGCTTGATAAAATGTATATTAATACATTCATATAGAAAGTCTTCATATTGAACTTTGATACTTTTTTTCCCATTTATAAAATAGCAACAGTACAATTTCTGGTAAAGAACCGTACATATTTTTATACAATTTTTTTCAGAACAAGCTGTAAAAAGTATTAATATACTATAAGAAACATAAAAATGCACACTTTTATATAGATTAACTATAAAAATATCAAGTTATAAAAGTTTAAACACGAATATTAGGTATTGACTGCTTTCTCAGTTCTTTTCAGGTACAATGTGAGTACAAACTTGAAATATTAATTATAATTATCCTATAAGGTGTCTTTTTCCATTGCATGGTTAATGTATATCATTCTTAACTGAAATAAGAGCAGATAATGACATTATTTCGAAGAAAAATCCCATAATTTATATATGAAATTTCCTCAGAGACAAAATTCACCGCTTTGTACTGTAGATAAAGAAATGTTCAATTACATATCTATTTTCTTAATAAAGCATTTCATTTTAAAGTTTGCCTTTGTATGGAGAACTTATTCGAAATACCCTCAATTATCACAATTATGCATTTTGACTTTTGAATTCCAAAAATGACGTCACCGAAAGTAAATCGGAAAGGTGTTTTTCATTTTTTTTTAAACTAGAGGGCCATGTTGGCTCTAGATCACTCACTACAGTACATACACCTTTTAAATAATTTTATATTACTACTTCCAGCAGCAACCAGATTCAAGTTTCAGATACAAAGAATTTTTAAGTTAGTCTATCATCTGGAGGCCTTTTTTAATGTGTTCAACTTTATTTTAGGAATAATGGTAGACAGCCATGAAGTGACAATTTGCACAAAAAGAAATTAAATTCTACCTCTTGGATTCATAGAAGAAGAATTTTGAATGTTTCTATCTACCCCACCCCCTAGGGACCTCATTTTCCAAGAGATCAACTTTATTTGAACAATTTTGGCAGACAGCCATTAAGTAACCATACATGCAAAAAGGAATTTGATTCCAAGAAGAATTTTGAACTTTCTTTATATAGAGTATAATTACAAGGAAACTAGCCGACCCCATGGGCCTCATTTTTCAAGAGAACAACTTTATTTTAGCAGTCATCCACTGGTTTCTTAGAAGAATATTTTTGAAATCTTCTATATGGAGTATATGAGGAAACAAGCCAACCCCTTAGGCGCCTCATTTTCAATGGGATCAACTTTATTTTCGCAAATATGGTAGACAGTTATGAAGTGACTGTTTGTACTTAATGAAATTAAATTCTAGCCATTGGCTTCATAGCAGAAGAATTTTGATTTGTTTTTTAATATCCAGTATATGAGGAAACTAGCTGACCCTCCAAGGGTCTCATTTTCCAAGGGATCAGCTTTATTTTAGTAGTAATGGTAGACAGATATGAGGTGACCATTTGTGTTTAATGAAATTAAGTTCTGGCCACTGGCTTCATAGAAGAAGAATTTTTTTATATAGCTATATATGAAATCTACCCGACCCCATAGAGGACTCAGTTTTCAAAGGATCAAGAAAGGATGCTAAAAGAAATTAAAGTCTAACCATTGTTTACAAAGAAGAAAAAAATTGATATTTTTTAATATAGAAAGGAAGGAAACTAACTGACCCCCTAATGGTCAACTTTAACTCTAACTAAGGGATCAACTTTATTTCGCAATTATGGTAGACAGTTGTGAGGTGACCATTTTTGCTTAATGATATTATATTCTGGATTTTGGAAATTTTCTATAAAGATTATTCAAGGAAACTAGCCAACCCCTTAGGGGTTCATGAAATTAAATTGGCCTTTCTTTTCTCAGAGAGTATATAAGGAAACTAGGCAACCCCCTAGGAGCCTCATTTTTCAAGGGATCAACTTTATTTTCGCAATTATGGTAGAGAGTTATGTGGTGACCATATGTGCCAAAGGAAATTAAATTTTGACCATTGGTTTCAGAGAAGACTTTTGAAGTTTTAAAGTAAAATTCTGTTGGTTGCCAAGGCAACCAGAGTTCTGCATGGATCAAGTTTATTTTAGCAACTTTTGTAAAGGGCCACCCAAGGATCATTCATATTAAGTTTCACCAATTTCTACCCAGTGGTTTCAGAGGAGATGTCGTTTAAAGCAAATTGTTGACAACGAACGACGGACGACAACGGACGCAGCTCATGTGCTCAAGGTGAGCTAAAAAGAGCGATATTTTTGCATTTAAATATTTGAAAATACCAATCAAAATTGTTAAAATTTATTAACATTGATATAAGATACCATGAATTAAACTTCTTAATGAAAAAGAATCACATTCCAATCACGGCGTGTTACATGTATGACGAAGAATATCGGACTTTGAGCGACCTTTACCGACATTTGCCGTAATTTGCCGAGCCCATTAGGGTTGTTCCTCTACCTTGACGCCAAAAAAGAGTATTCAAAATACTACGCATGGTTTCATTGGTCGTCAGATAGTTGATTTATATTCTTGAAAGTGAAGTTTTGACAGGTATATATATATATCAAGATATATATATATATATATATATATATATATATATATATATATATATATACCTGTTTATATATATAAACGACAGTGACAACATAATTATACCGTAGGTTTCGACGATGAGTAACAAGACACCTAAGGGCGACATGTCGAACCCGCTTTTAAGGTGCACCTTTAACCTCTAAGTGTGACCTTGACCATGGAGCTAGGGACCAAACTCTTCGTCTCATCGAGGCTAATGTTACTGTCGAATCATTTGAGAATCCTTTGATCCAGATAAGATACAGCCCGGACAAGCAACCATTCAACTCAAAGAGTGCCCTTAACCTTTAAGTTTGGGACTCAACTCTTATTCGCGACACATCGAGCGAGTAACTAGAATTGCAGGGAAACGTGTAGAGCTACATCATTCTTGACGCCCATATGACCGTTGCCCTCTAGTCGAGTTCAGCCCTGCTCCGTCGCTGGGTTGGTGGAGTTGGATTCTGCATTATACCATACCAAACATGGCGGCCGAACGGGCTTTATAATGACTTGTAAAATAATCAAAGCGCTGAAGGCACTGAAGTTGTGTGTGTTTCAAGTGAAAGAGGGTTTAATGAGCTGCAGATCTGCTGGGTAACTTAATTATTTACTAGATACCAAACTTATATAAAATAATTTGTTTTTGTTTTTTTTGCTTTTTTTTTTTTTTTTTTTGTTTTTGTTTGTTTTGTTTTAGATTTGCATCCTTTTGATTTAGGTATGCATATTAATATATTGATCTTATAAACTGTGGGCAAGAAAAAAAGGAGAGTAAGAGTAGAGATCAACATCATCTCTAGTAATCGTCTCCCTCTGTGTAGATTATACTCGCGATGAGATGTGCTAATTGTTAGCATGAGATGTGCTAATTGTTAGCAGGAGATGTGCTAATTGTTAGCAGTCCACTGAAACAAATGGTGTATTCATCTTTTTTTGTTACGACCTCGTTAACACAAGATTAAAGCGGGTTTATAACATTGGGTTTATTAACATCGCTTGAAAATTTGATCCCTGTTTATTAAATTTACTTTTATAAACAAAAGAAATGCAACAATCCCGTTCCCTCAGTTCTATAAGCGCTTTGATTTGTATTCAGTCTCTTACCACAGTCTCTATTTATAAATTGAAGTAATTATGCAAAAGGGTCAATGGGTGGCTCGCGGTTAGTAGCTAAACAGGTCATTTTATAGTGTAACAAATAACCCCAGGAGGTATCTGAGGTTGATAGCTTGATGTGATTATATTAGTATGTTACCAGGATTTGTATCGGACTTCCACTATCCAAAATTATTAAGGGGCCACCTTTGCATCAAAACAAACTACATGTATATTCTTCCGCGTGGTCTTGAGTGATAGTTATGCAACATCAAAGAGAAATAAGTTCTTACGTGTTTTATGCCACGGACAATTATTGTGTCCCGTAAATATTTATTTTTGACACGAAATTGATTTTTCAACACTTTTGCTTAATCTCAGCTTACCAAAGTTGTAGAGTTATATACAATTGTTCGATCATATTTACAATATTGAAAGGTTATTCGGTGTTCAAAATAGAGAGACGGATGCTCAGAATGTAGGTATTATAGAAAACTGTTATAACTAAAAATAAAGCCATTTTGTATATTGTGTGGTTTAAACGAGTTTTAAATACCTCGTACAGTTCATTTATGCATGATGTACAGATGATTCTTACAAACCCATTTTGTCTGCAATTTATAATTAGGTGTAGATCTAGTCCGTTATTCGAAAGAAAATTTTATTTTCGAATTGACGCCACCCTCACTAATAGTCCTATCCCGCAGTAAAAAATAGCCCGCCGAGCTTTCATGGGCTTACTGTTTATGTTGTAGCAGTAAAATATTCAGGTGAATAATTTAAACTACAACACTATATAATTTGTCGCCCTCTCTCTCTTGTGTCGTTATACTCAACTTTCGATGTAAATGGTATCAGTATACATGTAGTTCAATATATCTGAGTAAGGGTGTTCGGTATTTTGATATAGGAATACATGTATAGTATCATTTATGAATTGACATTGTTATATTTAAATAACTTTCTCCAACATTTGTACATCTTTGATTTTGTTTTGTGGATATTTAAAGGTCAGTAAATGCTTTCATGATTTTTAGCATTAATCATTTGTTTCGTGCCAGGATTGAATTGTTTATTTTGATAAAATGTTCGACATATTTAATGGCTTCACTGGTCATGTACCTCGGGTCAACTGGATGCATCCATTATCTATAACGAGATGTTGCAGACCTCTGCCAGTGATACTGCCCCCTGTCGTGTGATTTGCTGTTGGACATGTTTGTTTATTCAATCGTCTGTTTCAATCTGATTTTGCTATTGAAGTCATTCGTTCTGTGGAGAACTCTGCCAGGCCAGTTTCTTGGTATTTGAAGTCAAATATTATCTATAGTCAATTCATACAGAATACTATATTTGTTGATATTGTTTTTTATTTAGATATCTGTGTTGATATACATATCTCAACAACACAGTGATATACATATCTCAACAACACAGTGACTTGTGTATTTCCCTTTAACATATTAATTTCACCGGGTTACCATTAAGGCTAATACATGCAACCATATTAATTTCACCGGGTTACCATTAAGGCTAATACATGCAACCATATTAATTTCACCGGGTTACCATTAAGGCTAATACATGCAACCATATTAATTTCACCGGGTTACCATTAAGGCTAATACATGCAACCATATTAATTTCACCGGGTTACCATTAAGGCTAATACATGCAACCATATTAATTTCACCGGGTTACCATTAAGGCTAATACATGCAACCATATTAATTTCACCGGGTTACCATTAAGGCTAATACATGCAACCAATATTAATTTCACCGGGTTACCAAAAAGGCTAATACATGCAACCATATTAATTTCACCGGGTTACCATTAAGGCTAATACATGCAACCATATTAATTTCACCGAGTTACCATTAAGGCTAATACATGCAACCATATTAATTTCACCGAGTTACCATTAAGGCTAATACATGCAACCATATTAATTTCACCGGGTTACCATTAAGGCTAATACATGCAACCATATTAATTTCACCGAGTTACCATTAAGGCTAATACATGCAACCATATTAATTTCACCGAGTTACCATTAAGGCTAATACATGCAACCATATTAATTTCACCGGGTTACCATTAAGGCTAATACATGCAACCATATTAATTTCACCGGGTTACCATTAAGGCTAATACATGCAACCATATTAATTTCACCGGGTTACCATTAAGGCTAATACATGCAACCATATTAATTTCACCGGGTTACCATTAAGACATGCAACCATATTAATTTCACCGAGTTACCATTAAGGCTTATACATGTAACCATATTAATTTCACCGAGTTACCATTAAGGCTAATACATGCAACCATATTAATTTCGTACAACATAGATAAAGAAGCTTCATTAACGTAGCATAAACGTGATATAAAATGGAAAATTAACAAAAGTTTGACAGGTCTCCATGCTTGTTTATAGTCCGTTTTGCTGAACTGCTACTAGAGTTTATTTACGTCACTAGAGTTAACCCTAGTAAGTCAGCTAAACTCGCCCTTCGTCTCACTACTTCCAAGAAGCTAGAGCCCAGAAGACCTGACTTACTAAAGCACTAATGCACATAAACCACGAAGACCTGACTTACTACAGCACTAATGCACATAAACCACGAAGACCTGACTTACTACAGCACTAATGCACATAAACCACGAAGACCTGACTTACTACAGCACTAATGCACATAAACCACGAAGACCTGATTTACTACAGCACTAATGCACATAAACCACGAAGACCTGACTTACTACAGCACTAATGCACATAAACCACGAAGACCTGACTTACTACAGCACTAATGCACATAAACCACGAAGACCTGACTTACTACAGCACTAATGCACATAAACCACGAAGACCTGACTTACTACAGCACTAATGCACATAAACCACGAAGACATTGTGGTTATATATCCCCCAGCGTATCAGGCAAATCACTTTAATTAAAAGTCACCTAGTTGTGAGAAATTCCGGAGTCATATTCAAAATTCGTAGATATTTCAAAGACCTTATTTGTGAAAATCGAAAGTACTGCTATAGGAGCCTGTAAGTCATAATTTATATTTTGGAGTCTTAGCATGGTATTAATTACAAAAACGCACCTTTATCAGAGTTTCTTTGGTTAATAAATGGTTAATATGTGAAGTACATGTAACAACTTGTCTTTATTGTAACAACATTTCAAATCTATTTATTTTCGATTGAACAAATGTTTGTTTTACAATTAATAGTTGTATCGCGAGATAAAAGAACATAACTTCAAAATACTACACAAAATATTTGATTTTAAGAAATACTTTGCCTTTTATTCAAGAATCTGTAAACAATTAGAAAAATGTGCAATGTTGCCTAATTATTTTTCTTTCATAGGCAAATTACTTTTTGACGTTTCAGTTTAAGGTTAAAACATTATAAAACAATCTCAATTGTTGCTTAAAATATATTGCATGAAAAACTAAAGTAAAAAAATATCCATGTTACAATAAAGACAGCACCGTTATATTACAGACCAATTGTGTTACAAAAGTGACAAAAAGACAAACATTTTTTATAAGCATTTTAATAGACTATAGAACATGTTACAGAAAAACATCATCCAATTATGAAACGTAAACCAACTGTAAAGATGAATTATTTGTTACCAAAGAGTAAGGAAGGCGAAAACAAGAGTTGTCCGTTACACGAAATACATAGCTTGGTAAAAAATATACATTTTTAATAAAAATATTACTTATGTAGATGTATATGTTTTGTTCAGCTACATCCACTAGGAAATTTTATATATTATTTGCGACATTACTGTTGATGGGTTAACTGATTGTAACCTTCATCTATATCAGAAAGTGTTTGGACACACACACACACACATAACAGTTAACTGAATTCTTTTAGCTGTATACCATTACAGCTCATAATAAGATATTAAAAAAGCGTTCCGGCCTAAGATGCATAAAGAGCTCAAATGTCTTGAAATATGCTTAGAAAATATAAAACACCATTCAAGCAAAAGAGAGATCCATGAAACATACTTCTCATTCTGCTGCTTCTTTTCAGATAGAAATCATAAGTTCTAACTGGACTATTTGAAGAATATGAGCAATTGCAGTCACCCTGGCGTCGGCGTTGCAGCTTATTAAACTTATATTTCATTAACCATTCATGGCATTTATTAGAAAGTTTATGAATATGTTTAGGGGCATCAGACAACCAAGGTAGATAACTGTGATGAATTTAATTACAAATTAGCCTTTTTTACCTTTTGGTTAAAGTTTTGCATGCAAGGTACGTTCATCTTATCTCAGTGTCCAGGCAGTGGATTGATTTGAAACATGTTTTATATATTTAGGGGTAGTATACTATCAAGGTAGATAACTCTTGATGGAATATATTACAAATTATGGCCCCTTTTTAACTTAGAAATTTTTGTTAAATGTTTGCTTGCACAGTATTTCAGTAACTAGGCCTGGGATTTATTTAAGACTTCATAAGCACATTCAGGGTATCAGATTATCAAGGTATATCATTTTTGACTATTATTATATACAGGATATGTGGAGGGCAAGAATTGAAATATATTCCGTTTAGGGGGCCGCCGTGGCCGAGCGGTTACAGTCATGGACTACAATCTCTCAGCCCCTCACCGCTGTGGGTTCGAATCCCGGTAGGGACTTCGGATTTTTCATGCGAGGAAGCCTTCCAGCTGGCTTGCGGTAGGTCGGTGGTTCTACCCGGGTACCTCTGTGTACTCGGGGTCCTCCTCCACCTGTAATAAGCTGGACGTCGCTATATGATTGAAATACTATCGCAGCGACGGTAAACCCCAATACAACAACAATATTCCGTTTGATTTACCAACAAACATTTCGAATAGTCGAACGTGCTGACGAGCGAGCAGCTTTTGTTGTTAATTGCAACAGTGCGATAACTGACGAATTATGACAAAAATAGAACTATCCCTAAGATAACTTTTACCCACGCATCACACCTTACATGTACCTTTGATAAAAAAGCACGAAAAGTACTATGATTGACAGATTCATTTGCATTTGCCTGCTGATCTTTCAGGTCACCTGACTAAAACATTTTTCTACTTACCCCAGGTAAAGTTTCCCATAAAACTTACGAAAGGATACTGTGCTAGTAACCTATCATGTTTAAAAGTGCTAATAAAATTGTTATTAAATTCGTTTGTCATGATCATTTTCTCATGGATCTCACTTCTATGTTCTCAGGTTCGTCTTGTTTGTTCTCTGTTGCCCCTTCCACAATACATATCATTTCCATGTTCTCAGGTTCGTCTTGTTTGTTCTTTGTTGCACCTTCCACCATGCTTTTCGTTTTTATGTTCTCATTTTCGTATTGTTCTCTGTTGCACCTTCCATCATGCTTTTCATTTCTATGTTCTCATGTTCACCTTGTTTGTTCTCTGTTCTTCTGTCCTGCTGTTTGTTTGTATGTTCTCATATTCACATTGTTTGTTCTCTGTTGCACCTTCCATCCTGCTGTTTGTTTTTATGTTCTCATGTTCACCTTGTTTGTTCTCTGTTGTACCTTCCATCATGCTGTTTGTTTTTATGTTCTCATGTTCACCTTGTGCTAAACTTCTACTGTTTAACATGTTTACTTATTCTCTTCTTATTTTGTGCATTCTGAATTCAAAGGGGAGTCAAATCATATTATCTGGAACGAATTTATGAAACATTCATAAGTAATTTATTAAGTAAATTAGATAATTAGATTTATCTTCACAGTCACTCACATAACGAAATCAGTATTTCATGTAACAGAAGATGCACTTTATTATTTCTGTGTTTTACTTACATGTATCAATTTTATACTATGTATTTTAGCATTCTGATGAAAGAAATTACTACGCTCAGAACCTCTTTGAGATACTTAAATGGTTGTTAATTTCTCATTTTAAGCATTATTTTTCATTTTTGTAACAGTAAGCAGTCACTCTTGTAACACAGGAACACATTTTTCATCTGTGTTTAGTAAATATTTGTGATTTTGATGTAAACCCATTTCACTTTCTTGCTGTTCTAGCATTTGTTTAATAATACACGTTATATTTTTATTTACGTTGCAATAAATGTAACTTTAAAAGCAAAATGTATTTCTCATTACGAAACTTTTATTTATTGTAACAAAAACTGGTGTTATGATAGTGACCTGTTACAATAGTGATTTATGCATGACATTTTCATAATTTTAAAACTAACCTTTATAGTATGGCGCCAAGTATGTATTTTCTGAAGCAGTATATACCTGACTGCACTGCTGCAAATTGTACACAGGCACCGTTACATATATGTAAAACTGTTACGTGTATTATAAAAGACATAAATGAAAATTACGCTTTCACTTACCTTTCTTATCTGCGAGTTATCTCAAAATAGTTGTGGAAAATGAGCTCAAGTCACCTCTGTTTTCAGTCAAAAGACGTCTTCTTTCCAAATGGAAGGTGGGTTAAATCAAGCATATACAGGGATCAGCGATTATTTTTATCACAAAGTCAGTTGTTACAAGAGTGATGTTTGAATCAGGAACAAGCTATGAAACTTATTATCATAATGACAATGCTTTTGAATTGTTCTATTATATACATTATTACGAAGAAAAAACCTTTTAAGAATATGAATATATAAAGAAATTAGTGGATGTCATGTTCTTTTTCAAAGTTATAACACTAACATGCAGTTTTGATAATTTTGGGACATGCTTTTTTTTTTAGCTTTTTTCTGCTTGTTTGATGATATATTTCACTGTTTTATATTTGTTTCTGCTGGAAAGTAAAATTAATATCATGATATATTGAAAAACAAACCTTCAATACAAACCTATTTTTGCTAGAAAAAAGTTTCATATTAAAATTTCGATTCATGTGTCTTTTTGACAAAAATTGAAAAAGATTTTTCTATGGAAGGTGTCTCGCCAATACTCGCCAATGTGCTGAATCTCAACTTCCAGCTTTTTTATGCTAAAATATATACTTAGGAAATCTAGCATAGAATTTTCTTTTACAGTGTAATACATGAAGGTGTATTTAATAACTTGCACACTGTAAAATAGCGAATAGAATTTAGAAATTAAAACTATGAAGTTTAAAGTTACAATTTGAGTTAGGATTTAGGACATTTTTCAATGTAGAAAAGTACCAGTAAATCTCGTTACCTGGCCTAACAGAACTTGTATGATAAACAGAGTTATTTATAGCAATCCAGGTTAAGTATTTTGAATTGTAAGTCTCAGAATGGCTTTAATGTTTAAGTCGTATCGGTAAATTCACATTTTTTTCCATATTAATCAGAAAGTAATAAAGAATGCTTTATCAGACGAGTTCATTAGCTTTAAAATAACGTCCCACCGATATAGAATGGAACCATTGTGGGCCAAATATACCCTACATGTAGAGAATAATAAGAGTCTATTCTTACCATTATTATCTGACCAGGCACCGTTCGAGTGGCAAGAGTGTCCGCTCGGGAGCGAGAGGTCGTGGGTTTCATCCTCGGCCGCGAGATACCAAAGTCGTTAAAATGGTGATAGTAGCTCGCTGCTTGGCGATCAACACACACACACACACACACACACACACACGTATTATGAGCAGGCACTAAGGGTGTTCTCAGTTGATTAAAAAAATATACTAGGAACCCTGAGGATTACAGGTTTGTATACGTGTATATAAACATGTGTGAACTTCAAACATAAATCTAGAGGCGAATGACTAAGTTTAGCTTGCATAAATGGAGGTTACTTTGCGAAAGTATTTTCGTAAAGTTTGCTTTAATTGATTAGTATAAACTTACTTATTTTTTGTCGCACACATATGCGTTCCACAATTCAGTAGCCACAGCATATAGACACACGGCCTACCAAACGTAGCCACAGTATTCCGACACACTTGCCTAACATCATCACACCGCATATACCACCCAACACACACACCGCATCCCAACAGTATATAGACACATGACTTACACAATATACAATCAGCATTCAGACCAAGGCCTGAACACATACCCACAGTATTTGAACACACGGCCTTCACCACCTAGCCACAGTACTCCGACACAAGGCCTACCCCTGCCAAGCCAAAGAATTTCGACATACGGTCTACCCTGCCAAGCCTCTGCATTTCGACACACGGTCTACCCCCCCAGTCTGCCCGCCAAGCCAACCGCCAAGCCAATGCATTCCGACACACGGCCTTCACCGCCTTGCCACAATATTCCGACATACGGCTTATCCCACCGAGTCAAAATATTCCGAAACATGGCTGTCCAGTTCAGGAACTACCCTTTCGTTACCTCTTCGAGGACGTAGTTTGTTGATGTTTTTAGAGTGTGACAGACAAATATAACAGAAGATTACCATTGCTATTTTGTTCAAATGTTCATGTGTGAGACACTTTGTAAAGTGTTGCACGGAATATTGAATGCCTTTATAATGTATTGACGATGAAGACTTTCAGAATTGTGTAAAAACGTCTGATATAGATTTTCTATATGAATCTAGCAGGAAATATTCATTCAACCAGTAATTTATAATATTTTATGAATAGCACATGACCTTGGATTTTTCTGAGTTTTAGAGGAATTATCAGTGATAAAGTTTCAGTCACAGTGCTGAGATAATAATTCTAGGTGTGTTTTTTTTTCTAGACGGTATTCAGTACTGAATATATATTACTGTTATTAAGTATTGTATATATATTAGTATGTCCAATTAAAATAGGTTTTCACATCCGTTGGCGCATGTGCAAATTGATATTGCAGTCGAATGTAAAGCCGTGATTGTAATAATTTTCAGTGACCGATATTTTTCTACGTGATTTTTGTTTGTTTCGCGTATGATTAATCACATTCAATAAGTTATTAGTCAGTATATGTTTGTATTTAAATGATTTTTATACGTACATGTAGGTCATGACCTACTTATCGCCTCACTTTTAGCACATTTCATGTCTTCTGTATTGAGATTGTAATTATACATGGTTGAAATTTAAAAAAATTTCATAATGTGTGGGGTAAGTAATTTCTAAAGAATTTTTTATGAAAGCCCAAACCCAAAAATGAAGGAAAAAAAGTAAATTTTGTATAAAATAAACTTTAAATTTTTTTTTCATTCGTATACATACAATACATATATACAACCAAAAAAACATGGATACAACCAATTTTATTTTAAAATTTTAAGAGACATAATTACTAGATACCAAACAAATA
>CM037786.1:38779714-38798424 GCA_021229015.1 Solen grandis | reverse complement strand
GGTGTGTTTTTCAAAATTCGAAAAGTCCAAGCATATATGGCGGATCCAAGATTCGAACCAATGACGTCAATATTTAAATGCTTATAAAAACTGTCCTATTTGAGATAGAAAGTTGAAATTTTGTCAGTTAGTAGGTCTCTGGGTGTCTTAACAATTATGTGAAAATAAACGTCATATGACGTCACGTGACGTCATTTGTTTATTATTATTATTCTTTTCTTCTTCCTAACTAAACGCTTATTTTAATATGTTGCAATAGTCCTAGGACGATGAAATTTTTATGGATTATTAGGCACGTGAGGAAATTTTGATTTCACCCCTACTGCATATATGTAGCCATATCTCAATAAATATCGATTTTTGTAAAATTATGTATGAATAAAAATTATAGCTGAATAATTGACATTTCCAAAGATATTTAGTTTATTAAAATTGGTTTACGCAATACAAAGTTATAAGCAAAAAAACTAAATGAAATGAAGCTAATTTTGCTGATAATATGCTGTTTTCTGGAGGTTTAACAGTCAATATCTCAGAAACGACTGAAGATAAGTTTATACATTATGCGTATAAAATGTAGCATGTTTTAAGAACTTTCTAACGGTACCAAATTTATTGAAATTGGACTTCATATAAGAAAGTTACATGGAAAATAAGATATTTCATAATCATGCATCATAAAAATATGGAAAAGGTCACGCGCAGGGGTCACCAAGCTTAAATACTTGCGCAACGACTTAAAAAAAAAAAAAATATCAAATTGCAATTGATGGGCTATATCTTGATTTTTTTTTTTTGTCGAATGTTGACTGTTTCCAAAATAAGCATTGAAGTTAATACATGTACAACGGCACAAGACAAAAATCCGTATTTGCAACACTATGTAGCTAGCGAGCAGTTTGCAAGCCTTGAAAAATTCACACGCAGCCCAACATTTTAGACCATCTAAAAACTGCATTGTTATGCTAACGATATTCATATTGCATCAGTTTGTGGGCTGGGATGTTACCTTTCAAATATCACCATAGTTCGAAATTCCAGGAATTTATGGCAAAACTACGGAAGCCCAAACACGCCAAAATCGCTAAATACGTTTAACTACGTTACAGGTGTCGAAAGGATATAGCACTATACAAATATTCAATACTTCTTCCTACTGAGGCTAAAATTAAACAAGGTTACAACTGAGCTGGAGTGATGAAATTCTATGTGTGATGAAAGTTAGAAACTTACATTTGAACACTGTTTCATTTTTCTTTCATGTCATATGACATAGTATAAATTTTGTATGTAAACTACATGTGCAAGATATGGGCGGACTTTTATTAAAATTCACAGAATGTGTTCTATTTGTGCTATTTTATATAGAAATAGAGGAGATAGAAAGTTGCAATTTGGACAGATTATCTATTATGTCATCTTCTATATATATACTATATAAAGCAGATGTTGCAGAAAGTCCTATCATTCGTTTAAACGAATGACATCTAGTTCTTATTCTTCTTATTCTTTTTTTCTTCCTCTTGTATTTGTGTTAATTTTGAGGTGTTGCCATTGACTCAGAACAATGAAAATTTTATGGCATATATTTCAAACCATGAGCTTTTGGAAGCAATGAATTTCATATTCATATGACGTCATATAACGTCAGATTCGACGTCAAGTGAAAAAGTTTGTACGCGGTCTACAGCCATTATTTCTGGACCGATTTCCATCAAAATTTCACAGAATGTGTATGTTAGGCTCTAGTTGTGCCTTTCCGTGTCCTTGTTTCCAAATTCGAAAAGGCAAAGGTTTTATGGCGAATCCAAGATTCGAACTAATGACGTCAAATATCAAATGCGTATAAAATCGCTTCCAGAAGAGCTAGAAAGCTGATATTTGGACTGAATATTAGTCTCCAGATCTTCTATATATTCTGAAAAGATGAATGCCATAATCTGACGTCATAATGCTATTAAAACTTTCGTATTAAAACTTAACGGTTTTTAATCCCTGTAGGCTTCATTTTTTGTATGATTTGCTTGAAATTTTGTCTGAAGATGCAGTATTAGATTCCATGGAGCCATGTCACTTTCGTTTTCGGCAAATCCCAAAGGTCAAGGTCATATATCAATTATCGGGTTTTTCTTCGGCCTTAAATATCTCAAAAACGGTAAATATTCTTTAGAGACACTATGGGTATAATTTGTAGTGCTTAGAAAGACCTTTCAGATGATATTTAGTTTTTGATGATCGTGGTTGAATCGGTTGAGTTATGGCGAAAAAAGGTAAATTTGGTAACCCTCAGTGTGTTTAACGGTTTATATCTCGGAAGATTTGATTTTTGAAAATATGATGATGAATATTATTTGTAGAGCAATGTTTGGCCGTTATTTTGATTCTTAAAGTTTAATGATTGACCTAAGATTTACGGAGTAATGGGGAAAAAACGAAATTCGTGCATATAGCTTTGCTGATTTTTTTCTTTTTTTTTCAGGAGGTTTAAGAGCTTGTATCTCAAAAAGTATTAAATATTTTCCTGTACATAAAGAATGTGATATGTAGAGAATTTTCAGACGATTATTTTGGTACCTAAAGTTTTGAAATTGGTCAAAAAATAAGTAAGTTACATCAAAAATAAGAATTTCAACATGTAGGATTTTAGCGAGTTTGCCGTTATGTAAGAGTTTCACGGCTTATATCTTAATACTCATATGAAATAAGTCAACACATTAAGCGAGTGAGATGTAGAGAATTTTATGACGATTATTTTGGTACCTAAAGTTTTGAAATTGATCAAAGTATAAGTTAGTTACATCAAAAATACGAATTTAAACATGAAGAATTTCAGCGATTCTGCCGTGTTGTCAAATTTTACGGCTAATATCTTAAAACCCATTAGAAATAAGTCAACACCTTAAGCGAGTGAGATGTAGAGAATTTTAAGACGATTATTTTGGTACTTAAAGTTTTGAAATTATTTAAAGAATAAGGAAGTTACATCAAAAATACGAATATAAACCCAAGTGTGAGAATTTTCGAAAAATATCCTACTTTCGCTTTCACGTTAATTGAAGTATTTTCGGAAAATGTAAGTTTACAGCTATGTATTAGTCATATAAATTGCAAAAAAACTTTTTACTTATATCATATTGATATTACTAGCTAAACAAGCGTACCCTTTCGGGTGGCCGAGTGGTTAGAGCGTCCGCCTCGGGAGCGGAGGTCGTGGGTTCTATCCCCGACCACGACATACCAAAGTCGTAAAAAATGGTACTGTTATAGCTCCCTTATTTGGCGCTCAACATGTAAGGATATTTGCAGGACTGGTTAGCTCGGTATCAGGATGATGTGACTGGGTGTGGTATCATGCCACATGTCTACGGCGTGATACTGCAGTGTGGCAGCCCTATACCCGCATGAAGTAGACATCGTCTCCAAATGACTGAATTACTGTCGGAGGGACGTTAAACCCAACAAACAAACAAACTTAACAAGTGTTGACAATGATTTAATGTTGTGTCAAATCATTTTATTTACGTTACTTATACATATCAGTTGCAGTATTGCGTTACCCATAATCTTTTGAGCGTTTTGACACATGTCATTTAGACCGTTGTTGAAACATTGCAATTTCCCGACTTCATTGTTGCATCAATCCAAATTTATGATAAATGATAAGCTATGTGAAAATATATGTTATAGTACAATGTAATTTAATTGCCAGCTTGAGATACAATGGGCGTGTATAGTGTAGACGTTTGAAACAAAATGATCAACACATGTCATCCGTTCAAGACGCTGCAAGCTAATTTGTCCGTTAGCAAAAAGGGCCAAATGGAGTAACTGTAGAGTTTGCCCGCTATTTCTATCTAATCAGTGAGCCCAAAATTTCAAATTTCTGGTCGATATAATTTTGTTAAGAGTTCGAGATTTCGCGAGACTTGTCCATTTAATTTTGATTTAACTGTTAAGAGTTTACGGCGAAATGCGCATGTCATTATTTCAAATTATTCTTCGCCCTATTCACGTGATATCATATATGGCAGTGTTTACTACACCGATCCCTACACACGAGGTGTGCACACTGGCGGATGTTGACGTCTTTTGTAAACATTTAGTACAGTTGCTTAAATAATCATGTTTATAGATAAACATTTATATAAGAATGAGGAGTTTCGGAAATATTTTTTGCAAATGGACTCCTAAGGAAAGAAAAAAAGATGCTAAATTAAATACTAAAATACAAGTACAGTTTATTGGGTTTAACGTCCCACCGACAGTATTTAAGTGTTTTGGAGACAATGTCTACTTGAGACAAATGTAGTGTTGTCACACTGCACAGTATCACGTCGTAGACAGTTGGCATGATACCACACCCAGTCACATTATCCGGACACCGGGCCATCAGTCCTAGAACTACCCTTATTAAGCTGAGCGCCAAGCAAGGGAGCTATACCAGTACCTATGTTTACGAATTTGGTAAATACAAGAATTGAAATAATTGATATAACGTTTTCAAACAACTTACAGGTCATGTATTAACTCGTTTGATTTGGTATTTCCGGGTATTCCTAGTCTTGATATCTTCCGCTGACACAGACTTTTTTAAACGATTATTATTTACATATTTCGTTCTTTCCTTAATGTCAATCTGTTGATTTTTCTGATGTCTTAACTAATTAAAACAAGATAAATAAATAAAAAAAACGGCCATCACATAAATTGATTGAAATCTGAAAAAGAAATGAGTCGACGGTCAAAAATGCGCGAAATTTATGTGTTACATCCATATTTGGAAAGCACGTGCACGTGTGTAAATACTTTAACAACACGCTGACGTAACACTTATATGGCGCCATCTCCTAATATAGCAGCATAACGCAGTAAACTCTAAATTGTCAGTGTTAATTAAGTATAGATTAGTGTGTTTTTTAGTAAGCATTAATGAAATTAAATCGGTCAGGCGCGGCAAAGCCGCGCGACCGATTTAATGGACTTAATGCTTACTAAATAACACTAACCTACTTAGTGTTTGAAATTATGTTTTGAAATTTAACGCAGTCGCACATTTCAAATATAGTATTGATTATTTAGACTCCGCCCTATCAACCTGTTCCCAGCGTGAATTACAACACGTGACATGTAACATGTTATGTCAAAGGTCAATGCGTCGCTCTAGCTGTGTAGATCTACGCTCCAAATGCGCATTGAACCGGAAGCCGACTTTGATCTCTCCGGCAAAAAAAGTGGTGATTGAAATTTGAATAAAAGATACTGTTTAGAAAGGTTCATATATCTGCACCTATATATGTTGTGTTTTGGACATTTTTTTTTTTTTTTGTTTATTTACTTAATTGCTTTGTTTAGTAATTAGTTATATATTGCCCATTCTGTGTTAACATGTGTAGACATTGAAATTACACAAGTGTCTTTAAAGCGATGACCGATACTAATGTTGTTAGAACTTGTGGTCAGATCCTCTTACTTATTTTTTAAAATCTTCAATGTTGCATCATCATTATTTAGGCAATAATACATGTTTAAACTAAACTAAGCGGAAGGGTAGAGTTCTTTTGTTATTTTGGATTAATCAGAATGCTAGTGAGTAAATGTTTGTTCTCTATGGTTGCTGTGTATTATATTTTGTCGATGTTCATGCGATCACATCAAAAATCCCTGTAACACGTTACACATGCGTGATATGGACTAAGACCACAATTTAAATTTACTATATGTTCTATATAAGCATATATACAAATGACAATTTCTGTAAGGGAAATTGACATCCAAACTTACCCTCATTAGATAGATCTATTCAAGAGAAATAATTCTGTACATTTTAAACATGGGGTCACCTGACTACTTTTTGACCTATTTAAGGCCAAGTAACATGCGTATGAATTTAGTGCACCGGTCGGCCATTTCACACCATTTTTCTCAAAAATTCCCCTCTCAGTAATGCTAAACTATTAAGATTGTTGTGCAATAATGCCTCCAAATTGGGCATTTTATGACTATTTAACTGTGTTCTATAGAATTTAATTCTTTATTGCATGTCTTTCAGTCAAAAGCTCACCTTAATTAAGCATTAAATAGGGTCACTGTTTTCTGTGTAGGCACATCCGGATACCGGTAACCAAGGGCAGGTAATTGTGGTCTTAGTCCATATTGGTGAACACATAAAGCTCCGCTTCTCGACACAACTCGACGCACATGCGCAGTGATGGTGCTTGAAGCTGGTTTTAAACTGATCAGCTGATTTAGCGGAATAGTGTTTAGTAACAAGTTGATGCCGATTAAATGAATTAAATGGAGACAAAAAATTGAAAAAATGGAATGATTTCATTGGACAAAATATAATTTCAAACACTAGGAGAGAATTTAACAGTTAAGAAGCCGTCATTCGCTACGCTCGTTCTGGCTTCTTAACTGTTAAATTCTCTCTTAATAAACACTAACTATAACGTACTACAGTTGTCTCCATCGTATGTACAAGCATTATTGAAATTTAACTCACGTGGCTACACGCGTCGACGAATCTATTGCATGGTAGCATTTACGGTTTTATTCCCGCGGCTGTACACGAAATTAAAAAAAAAAAGAATTTTGATATGCAGAATTAATAGGTTTAACTTTGATTGCTTATATTTTGAAAACCTATAAAACTAGACCCAAATATGCTACAATTGAATTGTAGGGATTTTCAGGACATTTATTTTGGTACCTAGAATACTAAACTTGGAATCTCTCAGCCCCTCACCGCTGTGGGTTCGAATACCGGTAGGGACTTCGGATTTTCCATGTGAGGAAGCCTTCCAGTTGGCTTGCGGTAGGTCGGTGGTTCTATCCGGGTACCTCTGTGTACTCGGGGTCTTCCTCCACCTGTAATTAGCTGAACGTCTTGAAATACTATCACAACGACGGTAAACATCAATACAACAACAACAACAACTAAAACTAAAATTGGTCATGTTATAAGAAAGCGATATCAAAATAAAGATTTATTTATTTTTGACATATGGCTTATTTCACAAAATTCATGCATGAGAAGTCCATACGAAAAAAAAGAGTAAAAGTTAGGAAATATATTCTTTCTATATATATTTATTCTTTCTAACGGTATTAATCTTTACATTTCAAAATGTTGCAGAAAGTCCTATCATTCGTATCAACGAATGAAATCTAGTTATTCTTCTTATTATTCTTTATTTCTTCCTCTTATATTTGTGTTAATTTCGAGGTGTTGCCATTGACTCAGAACAATGAAAATTTTATGGTATATATTTCAAACCATGAGCTTTCGGATGCAATGAATTTTATAATCATATGACGTCATGTAACGTCAGATTTGACGTCAGGTGAAAAAGTTTGTACGCGGTCTACAGCCATTATTTCTGGACCGATTTTCATCAAAATTTCACAGAATGTGTATGTTAGGCTCTAGTTGTGCCTTTTGGTGTCCTTGTTTCCGAATTCGAAAAGGCAAAGGTTTTATGGCGAATCCAAGATTCGAACTAATGACGTCAAATTTCAAATGCGTATTAAATCGCTTCCAGAAGAGCTAGAAAGCTGATATTTGAACTGAATATTTGACTCTAGGTCTTCTTTACACTATAAAAAGATGAACGCCATATGACGTCACATGACGTCATAATGCTAATTAAACTTTCGTATTAAAACTTAACGGTTTTTAAGCCCTGTAGGCTTTATTTTTTGTATGATTTGCTTGAAATTTTGTCTGAAGATGCAGTATTAGATTCCATGGAGCCATGTCACTTCCGTTTTCGGAAAATCCCAAAGGTCAAGGTTATATATCAATTATCGGGTTTTTCTTCGGCCTTAAATATCTCAAAAACGGTAAATATTCTATCGAGACACTATGCGTATAATTTGTAGTGCTTAAAAAGACCTTTCAGATGATATTTAGTTTTTGATGATCGGGGTTGAATCGGTTGAGTTATGGCGGAAAAACGAAAATTTGGTAACCCTCAGTGTGTTTAACATTTAAAATGTTTGGCCGTTATTTTGATGCTTAAATTTAATTCCAAGATTCATGGAGTAATGGGGAAAAAAACGAAATTCGTGCATATAGCTTTGGTGATTTTTTCATTTTTCAGGAGGTTTAAGAGCTTGTATCTCAAAATATATTAAAAATATTCCTATAGATAAAGCATGTGAAATGTAGAGAATTTTAAGACGATTATTTTGGTACCTAAAGTTTTGAAATTGATCAAATTATGAGGAAGTTACATCAAAAATAAGAATTTAAACATGAAGAATTTCAGCGATTTTGCCGTTATGTAAGAGTTTCACGGCTTATATCTTAAACCTCATAAGAAATAAGTCAAAACATTAAGCGAGTGAGATGTAGAGAATTTTTAGATGATTATTTTGGCACCTAGAGTTTTGGAATTGATCAAAGAATAAGGAAGTTACATCAAAAATACGAATTTAAACCTAATTGTAAGAATTTTCAGAAAATATCATACTTTCGCTTTCACCTTAATTGAAGCATTTTCGGAAAATGTAAGTTTACAGATATGTATTAGTCATATAAATTGAAAAAAAAAACTTTTTACTTATATCATATTGATATTACTAGCTTAACAAGTGTACCGTGCCCGGTGGCCGAGTGGTTAGAGCGTCCGCCTCGGGAGCGGGAAGTCGTGGGTTCGATACCAATGTCGTAAAAAATGGTACTGTTATAGCTCCCTTGCTTGACGCTCAGCATATACTGGTAGTTGCAGGACTGGTTGGCTCGGTATCAGGATAATGTGACTGGGTGTGGTATCATGCCACATGTCTACGGCGTGATACTGCAGTGTGGCAGCACTATAACTGCATTAAGTAGACATCGTCTCCAAATGACTGAAATACTAAACAAGTGTTGACAATGATTTAATATTTTGTCAAATCATTTTATTTACGTAACTTATACATATCAGTTGCAGTATTGCGTTCCCATAATCCTTTGAGCGTTTTGACACATGTCATTTAGACCGTTGTTGAAACATTGCAATTTCCCGACTTTATTGTTGCATTAATCGATAAATGTTGTACAAGCTATATTCCAAATTAATGATAAATGATAACCTATGTGAAAATATATGTACAATGTAATTTAATTGCCAGCTTGAGATACCATGAGCGTGAATAAGTGTAAACGTTTGAAACAAAATGATCAACATATGTCATCCGTTCAAGACGCTGCAAGCTAATTTGTCTGTAAAGCGCAAAATGGAGTAACTTTGTGTAATACAGTCGTCTCGATCGTATGTATGTACAAGCGTTATTGCAATTTAACTCACGAGGCTACACGCGTCGACTATTCTATTGCATAGTAGCATTTACTATTTTATTCCCGCGACTGTACACGAAAAAAAAATGATATGCAGAATTAAGAGGTTTAAGTTTAATTGCTTATATTTTGAATACCTATAAAACTAGACCCAAATATGTTACAATGGAATTGTCGGGATTTTCAGGCCATTTATTTTAAAACCTAGAATACTAAAATTGGTCAAGTCATACGAAAGCGATATCAAAATAAAGATGTCTTTATTTTTGCCATATGACTTATTTCACAAAGTTCATGCATGAGAAGTCCATCCGAAAAAAAAGTAAAAGGTAGGGAATTTAATATATATTCTTTCTAACGGTATTAATCTTTATATTTTTCAATGTTAGCAGAAAGTCCTATCATTCGTATCAACGAATGAAATCTAGTTTTTATTATTATTATTCTTCTTTTCTTCCTCACGGATTTTCATATGTTGCAATCGTCCTAGGAGAATGAAATTTCGATGGCATATTATTCATATGCGTAATTAAAAAATTCTATCATTTTCATATGCCTATGACGTCATATGACGTCACACTTGGCAATTTGCTACAAAAGTTGTTAGTACGCGGTCCAGAGCGATAATTAATAAACCGATTTTTATCAAATTTTCACAGAATGTGTATATTAAGTTTTTAGTTGTGCATCTCGTTGTCCGTTTTTCAAAATTCGAAAAGCACAAGGTTCTATGGCGAATGCAAGATTCAAACTAAGGACGTCAAATTGATAAATGCTCATAAATTGTCCCTAAATGAGACAGAAGGTTGATATTTTGTCAGTATATAGATCTCCGATAGATTTAAATATTTTGTGAAAATGGACGTCTTGTGACGTATATGACGTCATCAAATTTCTAATTTTTAAACACATAATTATATATGTGAATATGGTCCAAGGACAATGAAATTTTGATGTCATATTCTCCAAGAAATGTTATTTTGATTTCTATGATTTTCATATCTCTATGACGTCATATGACGTCACACTTGAAATAAGCTACAAAAGTTTGTACGCAGTCCAGAGCCATTATTATTGAACCGATTTTCATCAAATTTTCACAGAATGTGTATATTAAGTTCTAGTTGTGCATCCCGGTGTCCGTTTTTCAAAATTCGAAATTGCCAAGGTTCTATAGCGATTCCAAGATTCGAACTAAGGTCGTAAATTTTCAAATTCTTATTAAATCGGCCCTATTTGAGATAGAAAGATGATATTGGGTCAGTATATAGGTCTCTGGGAGTCTTAAACATTTTGTGAAAATAAATGTCATAGGACGTCACGTGACGTCATTATATGATAATGAATTTCTAATTCTAACAAGATTATTTCTATATATTGAAATTTTTGAAGGGCAATGAAAATTTAATGCCGCATGCTCCAGATGCTGATATTTCGATTTCAATGATTTTCAGAAGTCTATGACGTCATATGACGTCACATTTGAAATTGACTAAGAAAGGTTGTACACGGTCCAGAGCCATTATTAATGGATCGATTGTCATCAAATTTTTAATGAATGTGTATATTACGTTCTTATTGTGTATACCGGTGTCCGTTTTTCAAAATTCGAAAAGTCCAAGCATATATGGCGGATCCAATATTCGAACCAATGGCGTCAATTTTTAAATGCTTATAAAAACTGTCCTATTTGAGATAGAAAGTTGAAATTTTGTCAGTTAGTAGGTCTCTGGGTGTCTTAACAATTATGTGAAAATAAACGTCATATGACGTCACGTGACGTCATTTGTTTCTTATTATTATTCTTTTCTTCTTCCTAACTAAACGCTTATTGTAATATGTTGCAATAGTCCTAGGACGATGAAATTTTTATGGGTTATTAGGCACGTGAGGAAATTTTGATTTCACCCCTACTGCATATATGTAGCCATATCTCAATAAATATCGATTTTTGTAAATATATGTATGAATAAGAATTATAGCTGAATAATTGACGTTTCCAAAAATATTTAGTTTATTAAAATTGGTTTACGCAATACAAAGTTATAAGCAAAAAAACTAAATGAAATGAAGCTAATTTTGCTGATAATATGCTGGTTTCTTGAGGTTTAACAGTCAATATCTCAGAAACGACTGAAGATAAGTTACATTATGCGTATAAAATGTAGCATGTTTTAAGAGCTTTCTAACGGTACCAAGTTTATTGAAATTGGACTTCATATAAGAAAGTTACATGGAAAATAAGATATTTCATAACCATGCATCATAAAAATATGGAAAAGCAGGGGTCACCAAGCTTAAATACTTGCGCAACAAAAAAAAAATATATCTTGATTTTTTTTATTTTTTTTTTGTCGAATGTTGACTGTTTCCAAAATAAGCATTGAAGTTAATACATGTACAACGGCACAAGACAAAAAAAAATTCACACGCAGCCCAACATTTTAGACCATCTAAAAACTGCATTGTTATGCTAACGATATTCATATTGCATCAGTTTGTAGGCTGGGATGTTACCTTTCAAAATATCACCATAGTTCGAAATTCCAGGAATTTATGGCAAAACTACGGAAGCCCAAACACGCCAAAATCGCTAAATACGTTTAACTACGTTACAGGTGTCGAAAGGATATAGCACTATACAAATATTCAATACTTCTTCCTACTGAGGCTAAAATAAAACAAGGTTACAACTGAGCTGGAGTGATGAAATTCTATGTGTGATGAAAGTTAGAAACTTACATTTGAACACTGTTTCATTTTTCTTTCATGTCATATGACAGTATAAATTTTGTATGTGCAAGATATGGGCGGACTTTTATTAAAATTCACAGAATGTGTTCTATTTGTGCTATTTTATATAGAAATAGAGGAGATAGAAAGTTGCAGTTTGGACAGATTATCTATTATGTCATCTTCTATATATACTATATAAAGCAGATGTTGCAAGAAGTCCTATCATTCGTTTAAACGAATGACATCTAGTTGAAATTGGTTGCTATATTCATAAATCTGAAATCATTGCAGCTCCGAAGTTTGGAAGCCAAAAATGGTCATCAGCCTTCTTTGTGTTTATGCTGGTGATTCATTCAGGCTTTCAATGAACGATTATTATTAGGACTTTCTGCCTGCTGGCAGAAAGTCCTATTTGGTTTGTACTGTTTTTAGCTCACCTGAGCACAACGTGCTCAAGGTGAGCTTTTGTGATCGCCCTTCGTCCGTCGTCAATCGTCGTGTGTCGTGCGTCGTGCGTCGTCAACAATTTGCTTTAAACGACATCTCCTCTGAAACCGCTGAACAGAATTTAATGAAACTTGGCAGGGAATGTTCCTTGGGTGAGGCTCTACAAAAGTTGCTAAAATAAACTTGATCCATGTAGAACTCTGGTTGCCATGGCTACAAAAAGAAAAATAATTTGAAAACTTTAAAAATCATCTTCTTCAAAACTACTGGCCAGATTTCAAAATAATTTGGTACAGATGTTCCTTGGGTCAACCTCTACCAAAGTTGCTAAAATTATTCCGATCCGTAAAAAAACATGGCCGCCAGGGGCGGGGCTTATTTGCCTTATATGTATATAGAGAAACCTTTAAACAACATCTCCTCTGAAACCACTGGACAGAATTTAATTAAACTTGGCAGGGATGATCTTTGGGTCAACCTTCACAAAAGTTGCTAAAATAAACTTGATCCATGTAGAACTCTGGTTGCCATGGCAACAAAAAGAGAAAAAAATGAAAACTTTAAAAATCATCTTCTTCAAAACTACTGGCCAGATTTTAAAATAAATTGGTACAGATGTTCCTTGGGTCAACCTCTACCAAAGTTGCTAAAATTATTCCGATCCGTAAAAAAACATGGCCGCCAGGGGCGGGGCTTATTTGCCTTAAATGTATATAGAGAAACCTTTAAACAACATCTCCTCTGAAACCACTGGACAGAATTTGATTAAACTTGGCAGAGATGATCCTTGGGTCAACCTTCTCAAAAGTTGCTAAAATAAACTTGATCCATGTAGAACTCTGGTTGCCATGGCAACAAAAAGAAAAAAAAATGAAAACTTTAAAAATCATCTTCTTCAAAACTACTGGCCATATTTTAAAATAATTTGGTACAGATGTTCCTTGGGTCAACCTCTACCAAAGTTGCTAAAATTATTCCGATCCGTAAAAAAACATGGCCGCCAGGGGCGGGGCTTATTTGCCTTATATGTATATAGAGAAACCTTTAAACAACATCTCCTCTGAAACCACTGGACAGAATTTGATTAAACTTGGCAGGGATGATCCTTGGGTCAACCTTCACAAAAGTTGCTAAAATAAACTTGATCCATGTAGAACTCTGGTTGCCATGGCAACAAAAAGAAAAAAAATATGAAAACTTTAAAAATCATCTTCTTCAAAACTACTGGCCAGATTTTAAAATAAATTGTACAAGCCTACAAGTAACTTGCTGGCTGATTTGGTTTTTATACTGTTTGCTGCTCCTCAGTGGTCTGGTGATGAGGATTTTACTATGAAAATTGGTAATGTTTAACTGTAGCTTTTCTGCAGTTCAGGCTACCTTTCCAAAAGTTGATCCTTTACAGATCAGATTTACAGAAGTTGAATATTTTTAAGTGTGATATTTTGTTACATTTATGCATAAAAAGAATGCATCAGCTCATAAACAAAACAAGAAATATGTCTTGGTAGCTTAATAAAATGCAAAAAGTTACATTAAATTACATAGCCACTTATTAAAGAGAGAGAAGTCTAACAGAGAGAGAGAGAAAAAAACCCAGCTAGAAACAAAAAAATAAATTGTACCCTTAGATGAGATAGTCCACTAGTCTGATAGGTCCTTTGGGTGATTCCACTACATATGCAGAGGTGGAGAAGATAACATTACCACAAATACCATTCCTATAGCTTAGTCTGACCTTCTGGTAGAGGTCACATTTTCTGGACTGTGTTGCCCCACTGAGTTAGTGCAAAACTACATTACCTGCTACTATGTATATGAGATACTAGGCTAGTTTTACACAAAGCCACCTGATAGAGATATAAGGGTTATTCATACTATCCTTAATCAGCAGCAGCATCAACATCATCATTAAAGTGATTGGGGGTGTGAATATGCAGATTGTCTGTCTTTACTTTGGTTCATGTCAGTGTTCCAGTACACAGGGATTACCAAACACCTCTTAAAAACCACAAGCGAATGATTAAAAACACTTTGCAATAAATTGCAACTTATTTCATAATGATTAACCCTTTTCCTTATAGAGATCTATAAAATACCTATGTGAGTAGCATAGAACCTAATCAGCCTGCAAGTCCAACTGTTACTCGCAGGCTGATCAGGTTTTATGCTGTTTGCTGCTCCTTAGTGGTCTGGGGATGAGGATTTTACAATTAAATTTGGAAAGGTTTAAGTGGAGCTTTCTGCAGATCAGGATTTATGTGGTACCTATAAAGGGCGTCAAAATGAGGTTTTATGAGGGAAAAGGTTAAGGACCATCTCTCTTTTTGTCCATTTTCAATCAGCAGTACCACACTGAAATCTCATGATCACTGTTTTTTTCCATACTATTGCTAAAATGGGTAAGAAAAACTGTCAAGTTCCTGAGAAACATGTATATCAGTATGATATATGTATACTAGGTTGCATATAGAGCAGTGGTACTCAGGTGAGCGATTTGTGGCCCTATGGGCCTCTTGTTTTTTGTTGTTATTTTTTTTGCTGAAAAAAAAAAGCATCGGAAAAGACAGTGGTTGGATACAAGTGAGTCCAGGTGCGATACCCTAGCTCATTTCGCGAAAAGACACATTAGTTATTTTACGTGTCAGGGGAATAGTACCGACCGATACACGGGAGAGAAGCTCCTGCTTAGAACCAGTACTGAGTTCTCCGAGTTCCCATAGCAACCCCAATTTGCCGAGTGCAAGACAAGGGCAAATCTAGTACTAATTGTATACGTCTTGACGCTATCACCGGAGAAATATACCCCGGTTGGGTTATGAATTATTAATTAATTAATTAAAATTATTAATTATTCAAACTGAAAGAGAGGGAGAAAATAAAACGAAATATGTTCTGTGCGAATAATGACGTTTGCATATGTGCAGAGAGAGAGAGAGGAGGGGGTAAATAAAGTAGGAAATAAAAAAATACACATTAGAACTATAATGTAGGTATATGCATAAGTTACAAGCACCTTTTTCAATGTTTTTAATAAGAGCATGCGAGCGAACACTGCAGAGGAAAAAGGTCCCGGAAAATAAGTTATTCAAAGGAAGCAACATCTTGGTCGAAATCGGAGTTTGATTATGCATAATTAGGTCAGATTTAAATTGTTAATTTTCAGACTTGCTTATCATGAAAATTTTGATCAAACGCATCAAATAAACTTATAGGAATGTATGTAGCCCAGCGTTTACTTGAATACCGATTTAATGCTTTCGAATACATATTTTTCACACGTGCATTAAATTGCTTAACGACGCACGGCGTCTGCTGCAGAAAGTCACGTAGGCTACTACACATGTATATACCGGTACATAAAAAGTAAAAAATGTTATTTTAACTAATCAAATAATAAGATTATACTACATAGTATAATTTATGATAAAAATAATACATATACGCAAAATTTTGAATTTAGAGACACGAGGAATAATTATTTTCTATAAAAAAAAATAAAATAAAGGGTGTCCCGAAACAAAGACTGCCAAAAATCTTAGAGTGATTCAATACGATATACGTTCTGCGATTTACGATATACGATTTACGATATACCATTGCTTTACGATACGATGCGATAAGATCCTGTTTATTATGTTATACGATTATTCGATACGTTACGATGCGATTGGGTATACTATACGATACGATACGATGCGATACGAACGATATACGCTATTTTTGACAACTGATACGTTAGCACCACTGTACCTATGTATACATGAAGGAATTGTATCACCATACCTTAACACTGAAGATTGTAACAATTTCATTAGACATAAATCATGTATTGAGTGGACAGAATTATGATAATGATCACTAACTTATCGACACTGCCCTTTAATGGGAATTAGGAAACAACTGTAGAAAAAATAAGATTTGCGTTGCACTCTGAGACATTCACAAGCATTATCCACCATCCTTGCACTTTTAAATGTGTTACCTTATATGCCCCATCAAGTGATTTGGAATTGAAACTGACCCCCCCCCCCCCCCCCCTTCAAAAAAAATTTTGATCAAAAAACTTTTTGATAGCATTTGAATCCCCTCACCAACAATTACTTAATTGGTCATCTGATATATCTTTGGCTAACAGAACTCTTCTCCTTTGAAAGCAGTGGTCACATTTATTTCATTTTGCTAACTCAAGGGAAATAACCCAATACTATTTTAAAAAAAATGACTTGGGTTGTCTCCCTTGGTAAATACATGTAGTTATCAATAATGATATTCAGAAAGTTTTACAATACTAAACATCTGTAACCAGTGTTTAGTATTTAATTGTATTTTGCATAGATGATCAACTTATTGAAATTTACAATAATTACATAAATAATGTTGATTTGTTAAAAATGAGGCTGCATGGGATTTATTTATGTAGAAAATGCTACATTTGACAATGCAGCTTCTAGTTTTACATAAATGAGGCCTCCATAGAAAGGGATTGTTTCCTTCCATAATCTTGTATCTTGCTGCTGTTAGAAGTAATTAGATAAAATCTTGAGAGATCTATATGGCTTTAAGTTGTTGATATGCAGGTGAGTAACATAGAGCCACTGTGACCCTCTTGTTTAATGTATTTATACGTGGTTATAAATAGAAACATAACTGTTGTGTTAGCAGATAAGCAAGATCACAAGCCTGAATCAGTGAAGAGGTCAATAGAGGCAGCCAGTGATGGACCAGGGACAGACCCAGACAATGTTAGTGGTGACCATGGTCACAGCCATGGTTTACAGAATACTGAGGAACCTTCTAAAATGGAAGATGATCAATCAGGTCCTTCAGGATTTTATTATATCCTTGTTTTATAAAATTGATTGATTTTCTATTTACTAGTCCTAGTGGTAGGTGGTTAGACAATCTGCTCCCAGTAATTGTTAAATTTTGAAGAAGATATTTGATCTTCTTCCCTGTTTTAGAAAACATGTGCAGTGTTCTGCCTGGACTGCAACCTTAAATAAATCAAAATGGCACATAAACATCCTCATATATGGGCCATAGGGAGCGCTGAAAATTTTAGCAGTTCTGATTATCTAAATATGTGAATAAACTATACCTTTTAAAGAGTAACTCTTGTTTTTGACAACAAACATTTTTGCGAGTTTAACCTTAGCTTTTCACAGCATAAAAACACAAATTTGTTACTTTTGATACACGATGAAAATGAAATTTGTGATGTAGATTCTTAGTTGGGATTTCCCCTTTGTCAATATGTTGTCAGTCGGTTTATGAGAGTCATTAAATGTTATCTTTATTTTGCACATGTTATTTCACTGTTAGCAATTTAGGTTCATATTTACTATGATTAATATGTTCAGAATACACTGCAGCATGCTATTATTGTTAGGAAAATGTTACTGCTTGCCACCCATTTTACTGCAGTTAACAGCATCAAGATGACTTTCTAAATAGAAAGATATCAAATCAGCCGATAAATTCTTTGAAAAAAAATAATCAGAGGATTTCTTAATTTGATTATAAAAAGAGATAAATATTTTGGGCGAAAAGAACGTCTAAAGTAGATCAGCCCATCTATTTTCAAGACAATGTCATGATAGTAAACCAGCAACAACAAGTGAAATGTTAACAATTTTCGTTTGCTAACTTGCATTGATCTTATAATGAAGGCTGTCGAATTGAATTATCAGTGCCCATTGCACATCTTTTCCTTATAGTGATTTTAAACTA
This sequence comes from Solen grandis, assembly GCA_021229015.1. NCBI lineage: Eukaryota > Metazoa > Mollusca > Bivalvia > Adapedonta > Solenidae > Solen > Solen grandis. Next base: position 38,780,225 of record CM037786.1, on the reverse strand, counting down.
TATACAACAATTATGCATGAAAGCATAATTTTCCCTCACCACTAAATAATAATAATGTGAGTTCATGTAGTTCTAAGACTGATAAGGATACATTTTGTTGTATTCATGAATAAATATTCATATTAATGATACCGTGTATCATGTCTTGTATTCGCTGCAACCTATTTGTATCAACTAAGTCTTTTGGTATGGCCCAACAAATTCAAAAATGGTCCACTTTTTCTGAGCTCAGTGGACCATGTGACCCATGTTTTCAAGGTCTGGACAGACTCTGTGTGCCTGTCATGTCAAATGGGCTTGATATTATGGCCAAGTCATTGTCATATTGCATATTCGTTGTATAAACGTTTTGTTGTATAAACATATGATGTTTATACATTTAATCAGTAAATATATTTACATTAATAAACACAGTACAAGATGTAACGATGTCAGAGATAATATTGGAGATAGATGATCAGCCCACCAGTGATTCAAATATTGACACACCAGCAGGTATTGCAAATACAGA
>CM037786.1:38745857-38779614 GCA_021229015.1 Solen grandis | reverse complement strand
TGGCATACCACTTTTAATGGAACAAAAGAAAGTCAAATAAAACATTTCCCCCCAAAGTTTTTAAATCTTTAAAAAACAGCTTTAAGATAAAAACCCACATACAAATGCATTTTTAACAGATAAATTTAAAATGAGCAGGGGTTACTTGATATCATGACGTACCAGTGTATTCACAATTTAAAGTTCAAGTTTTATTGCTTTATTTTAAAATTTACTTTAAATCATAGGATTTTCGGACATTTATTTGGGTACTAGAAAAAAAAAATTGGTCAATTTGAAAATTAACAAAATAAAGATTTATTTAATTATTTTTGCAATATGCTTATTACACAAATTTCGCATGAGAGTCCATGGGAAAAAAAGTAAAAGGGGGGAAATTTAAAATAATTTTTTTTTCTAAATGAATTAATCTTTACTTTTGACTGTAAGCAGAAAGCCCTATCATTGTATAAACGAATTAAAAGTTATTAGGCAGAAAGTCCTATTGGGTTTTTATTTTTTTTTATTTTTAGGACTTTCTCCCCTTTGGGAAGAAAGTCCTTTGGGTTTGTACTATTTTTTTATTATTAGGACTTTCTGACTACTGGCAGAAAGCCCTATTGGGTTTGTATTGTTTTTTATTCTTCTTCTTTTTCCTATTATTCTTTTTTTTTCTTCCTCTTATATTTGCGTTAATTTCGATGTGTTGCCACTGGCCCAGAGCAATGAAAATTTTATGGCTTATATTTCAAACCATGAGCTTTCGGATGCAATGAATTTCATATTCATATGACGTCAAATATTGTCAGATTTGACGTCAGGTTAAAATGTTTGTACGCGGTCTACAGCCATTATTTCTTGACCGATTTCCATTAAAATTTCACAGAAGGGGTAGGTTAGGCTCTAGTTGTGCATCCCGATGTCCGTTTTTTTTTTTTAAATTCGAAAAGGCAATGGTTCTTTGGCGAATCCAAGATTCACCACGATTGACGTCAAATTTCACAAATCGCTTCCAGATGAGCTAGAAAGCTGATATTTGGGCAGTTTGTAAGTCTCTAGGGCTTCTATACATTCTAAGAAGATGAACGTCTTATGGCTCACATGGCGTAATAATGCTTAAAAAAACTTTTGTATTAAAACAAAACGGTTTTTAAGCCCTGTAGGCTTTATTTTTTGTATGATTTGCTTGAAATATTGACTGAAGATGCAGAATTAGATTCTATGGAGCCATGTCAATTCCGTTTCCGGAAAATCCTAAAGGTCAAGGTCATATATCAATTATCCGGTTTTTCTTCGGCCTTAACTATCTCAAAATCGGTTAAAATTCTATTGAGAAACTATGCGTATAATATTTAGTTGTTGATGATCGGGGTTAAATCGGTTGAGTTATGGCAGAAAACACAAATTTGGTAATCTTCGGTGTGTTTAAACAGTTTATATCTCGAAAACCTTTGATTTTCGAAAATATGATGATGAATATTATTTTTAGAGCAATGTTTGGCCGTTCTATTGATGCTTAAAGTTTTATGATTGGCCTAAGATTCATGGAGTAATAGGAAAAAAACGATATTCGTGCATATAGCTTTGGTGATTTTTGCCATATTTTCGATGATTAAGAGCTTGTATCTCAATAAATATCGAAAATATGCCTATATATAAAGCGTGTGAAAATGTAGAGAATTTTCAGACGATTACTTTTGACCTAAAGTTTTGAAATTGATCAAAGTATAAGGAAGTTACATCAAAAATAAGTATTTAAACATGTAGCATTTCAGCGATTTTGCCGTTATGTCAGAGGTTAACGGCTTATATCTTAAGAAGCATTAGAAATAAAAGCTCACATAAAAGAGTGAGATGTAGAGAATTTTAAGACAATTATTTTGGCACCTACAGTTTTGAAATTGATCAAAGAATAAGGAAGTTACATAAAATGCGAAAATAAAATTCAAAATACGAATTTGAAGCCAATTGTAAGAATTGTCACAAAATATCCTACTTTCGCTTTCACCTTTATTGAAGCATTTTCGGAAAATGTAAGTTTACAGATATGTATTAGTCATATAAATTGCAAAAAAATACTTATATCATATTGATATTACTAGCTAAACAAGTGTACTTTTCCCGGTGGCCGAGTGGTTAGAACGTCCGCCTCTTGAGCGGGAGGTCGTGGGTTCGATACCAAAGTCGTAAAATATGGTACTGTTATAGCTCCCTTGCTTGACGCTCAGCATATAAGGGTAGTTGCAGGACTGGTTGGCTGGGTATCAGGATAATGTGGCTGGGTGTGATATCATGCCACATGTCTACGGCGTGATACGGCAATGTGGCAGCACAATAACTGCATTAAGTAGACATCGTCTCCAAATGACTGAAATAGTGTCGGTGGGACGTTAAACCCAACAAACAAACTAAACAAGTGTTGACAATGATTTCATGTTGTGTCAAATCTTTAGGGCTTTCTGCCTCAAGTAGTTTGTTGTGTTGTATTTATGATAAATGATAACCTATGTGAAAATATATGTTATAGTAAAATGTAATTTAATTGCCAGCTTGAGATGCCATGGGCGTCTATAAGTGTAGACGTTTGAAACAAAATGATCAACACATGTCATCCGTTCAAGACGCTGCAAGCTAATTTGTCCGTTAGCTAAAAGCGCAAAATGGAGTAACTTTGTGTAATACAGTCGCCTCGATCGTATGTTCAACCGTTATTGGATTATTTAACTCACGAGGCTACACGCGTCGACGATTCTATTGCATGGTAGCATTTACTATTTTATTTGCGCGACTGTACACGAAAATAAAAAAAATGAATTTTGATATGCAGAATTAAGATGTTTAAGTTAAATTGCTTATATTTTGAATACCTATAAAACTAGACCCAAATATGCTACAATGGAATTAAAGGGATGTTCAGACCATTTATTTTGGTACCAGAATACTAAATTTGGTCAAATTATCAGAAAATGATATCAAAATAAAGATTTATTTATTTTTGCCATAAAGCTTATTTCACAAAGTTCATGCATGAGAAGTCCAACCGGAAAAAAAAGGAAAAGGTAGGGAATCTAATATATATTCTTTCTAACGGTATTAATCTTTATATTTTTCAATGTTAGCAGAAAGTCCTATCATTCGTATCAACGAATGAAATCTAGTTATTATTATTATTATTCTACTTTTTTCTTCCTATTGAGGTTCATTTAAATCAGGTTACCGACAAGGCAGCAACATGAAATTTTAACAGTATGCACAGTAACTTTGGCGCTTTTGATTGCAGATTTTTTTCTTCATGTGATGTCACGTGACCTCAGGGTTGAAAAAAGCTACTAAAGCTTGTACGCGCTCTACAGCCGTTTTTTCATGACCAATTGACTGGATTCTTTTACACAGAATGTATGGATTGGGACTTAGTTTTGCAGGATTATATACATTTTGCAACATTCAAAAAGACCAAGGATCTATGGCTGAACCAAGTTTCGAACTTTGGACCTGAAAATGTATTTAAGTATTTCGAAGCTTTCAGATAAGCTAGATACTTTAAATTGAACAGAACATGTGTCTTATAAATTTCTTACAGGTCTGAAAAGACTGACGTCGTATGACGTAAACTGACGTCATGAAGCGTTTACAAACTTTTAATCCAAAATGTAGGGATTTTTAGCACTACATGCCTTAACTTTTGGCCGTTTTGCATAAAAGTTTCACTGAATGTGCAACGTAGCATCTCATTTACCTCAGTCACTTCCGTTTTCGGAAAATCGTAAAGGTCAAGGTCATATGTCAGTTGTTGGTGTTTTTATTCGGCAAGGAGTATCTAAAAAACAAAAAAAAATATTCTACCTAGACACTGTGGTAAAATCTCTAGTGATTTTAAAGACCTTTCAGGTGATATTTAGTTTTTGAAGATCGGGGTTGAATTGGTTGAGTTATGACAGAAAGGCGAAAAGTGTACTTTTAACGAAATTGAAACGCTGTAGTTTCATGAACTTTGAGTAAAAAAATATGATTTCTTCAGGATTAACACACTGAAATGTGAAGTGATGTATACTGCAAGGAATACTTGTTTGGTCACGTGATTATAACGTCATGCATATTTAAACTGAAATTATTAAAAAAATTCATATAAAATCGGCAAGTTGATATTTGAAGTTGAAATTTGCAAGAATGCCGTAGCCTGAAGTCCTGAAAACTTCAATTGATTCCGTCAACAAACCTGGCAGATATTCATGTTATTTGGATAAGGGCTCGTACACGAAAATCTAGCAATTTGAAGTAAGAAAAGAAGGCGTATATTGGGTTGGTTTCCCTCTATCCGGACGTTCCTACGCAGGAAAGAGTGCCCGTGTTGAAAGACGAATTGCGATGCATATTTGAGAGAATGAGGTGCACTTAAGAATTCATGGTGTACACCAGGACCGATAAGCATATTGCCTTTGTCATTACGGCTTTTTCCAAACTTTTATTTGGGCTTTCTGCCTCCAGCAGAAAGTCCTATTGGTTTGTTTTTGTTTTTTTTTTCTTATTAGGGCTTTCTGCCTCAAGCAGAAAGACCTATTGTTTTAGTACTGTTTTTTATTAGGAATTTCTGCCTACAGGGAGAAAGTCCTATTGGATGTACTGTTTTTTTTGTTTTGTTTTTTTTTATTATTCTTTTATTTTCGTTCTCTTATATTTGTGTTAATTTCGATGTATTGCCATTTACTCAGAACAATGAAAATTTATTGAGCTTCCGGATGCAATGAACTTCATATTCATATGATGTCATACAACGTCAGATTTGACGTCATGTGAAAAAGATTGTACGCGGTCTACATCCATTATTTCTTGATCGATTTTCAACAAAATTTTACAGAATTGTATGTTAGGCTCTAGTTGTGCATCCCGCTGTCCGTTTTTCAAAATTTGAAAAGGCAATGGTTCTTTGGCGAACCCAAGATTCGAACCATTGACGTCAAATTCCAAAATGCGTATAAAATCGCTTCCAGATGATATAGAAAGCTGATATTTGGACGGAATATAAGTCTCTTGGATTTCTTTATATTCTTAGAAGATGAAAATTATATGACATCATATGACGTCATGACGTGAAAAGGAATTTCTTTTTTTACTTTTTAACTGATGTTGGAAACGTCCGAGCAATGATTCTTTGGCGAATCCAAGATTCGAACCATTGACGTCAAATTTCAACTGGCGAATCCAAGATTCGAACCATTGACGTAAAATTTTCAACTTCCTATTAAATCGTTTCCAGACGACCTAGAAAGCTTATATTTGGACAGATTATAAGTCTTTAAGTGTCCTATACATTTTGTGAGAATAAACGTCATTTGACGCAATATGACGTTAAAGGGTCAAAAAGAATTTCGGATAATTACGCGTTAATATAAACATGTTTTAAAGTTCTCAGGACCATTAAAATTGAATAAGTTAAGTTAAGTTCAATCATTGCTTATATCTTGAAAATATCTAAAACTTGACCGACTTAGGTGACAATCGAATTGTAAGCATTTTAATAAATTATTTTGTTACACAGTTTATAGAAATAGACCAAGTTAACTGAAATCAATAAAAAAATGATTTTCTTTTATTTTTGACATATCCTCCAAGGATTTATTTTTCAAAGTTTATGGAAGTTACATCCCTACAAAAACAATTTAAAGGAAGTAATTTGATATCCTTATAATTTTTTCGCTTTTACTGTTTGTCAAATGTAGCAGAAAGTCCTATCATTCGTATCAACGAATGAAATCTAGTATTATTATTATTATTATTATCATTATTATTCTACTTTTTTCTTTCTTTTAAGGTTCAAATTTAAACAGGTTGCCGATGAGCTAGCAGCATGAAATTTTAACAGTATTCACAGTGACATTGGCGCTTTTTCTTAACATTATTTTTTTTCTTGAAGTGACGTCAACTGACGTCAGGGCTGAACAAAAGGTATAACAGTTTTTTCGCGCTCTACAGCTGTCATTTTTGGACCGATGTACTTGATTTTTTTCACAGAATGTATATATTAAGTTCTTGTTGTGAAGAATTATATACATTTTGCAATATTTGAAAAGATCAGGGATATATGGCTGAACTAAGTTTTGAAATTTGGACCTGAAAATGTATTGATGTATTAAAAAGCACTCAGATAAGCTAGAACCATGAAATGTGGACAGGATATGTGTCCTATTGATTTCTTTCCGCTCTGAGATGACTGACGTCATATGAAGTAAAATGACGTCATGACGCGTTATTATTTTTTTTATCCAAAATATACGTTTTTTTAGCACTGGAAGACAAAGTTTTTGACCAATTTGCATACAATTTTCACTGAAGGTCCAACATAGCCTCTTATTGTCATCAGTCACTTCCGGAAAATAGTTAAGGTCAATGTCACATGTCAATTATCGGTTTTTTCTTCGGCCTTAAATATCTCAAAAACGAAAAAATATTTTATCGAGATATTATGTGTATAGTTTGTAGTGCTTTGAAAGTCCTTTTAGCAGATATATAGTTTTTGAAGATCGGGGTTGAATCAGTTGCAGAAAAACACAAATGTTGCAACTCTAGGCGCACTAAACTACTTATATCTCGATAATTATTGATTTTTGTTAATAAGAGTATGAATATAATTTGTAGATCTATGCCTGACCGTTCTTTTGGTGTTAAATTTTAAAGATTGACCTAATATTCATTAAGTTATAGGGAAAAGCAAAACGATATGAACATATTTATCCACGATTTTTGCCGTATTCTCAAGGTTTAACCGCCCGTATCTACAAAGTGTTTAAAGATACATAAAGTATGAAGCGATGGAATTGTGGGAAATCGAAATACCATTTTAATGGTACCTAGCTGTTTAAAATGGGACGTAATATAAGGAAGTTACATGAAAAATAAGAATTAAGTAAAACCGTTCTTGCATGCACTCCCGCAGTAATTCCCGATCACTTGATTGCTTTTTTGGAGAAATTTATAATTTCTAAGGATATGCAAATTTTGATGATCGGACCATAAATTATAAAGTTATTTGTCGAAAGGAAATAATAGACATGAACATCTTTTTGCCGACTTTTGCCGTTTTCTTGAAAAATAACTTTCTATATCTCAAAACCCGTAATAGAAAAGTTGAGACATGAAACACGTCAACTATTGGACATTTAAAGGCCTTTCTCATGGTACCTAGCGTTTAAAATTGGACATCGGACGTCATATAAGGAAGTTAGATGAGAAATAAAAATTCATTTAAACCGTTCTTTCATGCATTTCTGCAGTTAGTCCCTATCATTTGATTGCTTTTTTTCTAAGAAACTATTAGTTTTTTAAAATAACATAAAGAACAGTATTATTAGCGTGAAGCTATGCGGTTCTAGTGGTAAGCAGATTTTAATGATCCGATCATTAATTATAAAGTTATGTGTTTTGATTGCAATGATTTTCAAATTCATTGCACATCATATGACATCATAGACGCTAGATTTGGCGTCAGTTAAAACGTTTGTACGCGCTTTTGAATTGTTTTTCAAATATTGAAAAGACAGAGGTTCTGTGGTGAAATCAAGTTTCAAAAAATATGACCTCGAAATTAAATTTAGTACAATCTGTATTGTAATTTTAAAGGTTTTCTTTAGATTTTCATAGGCCGGACGTAATTTGACATCATGGGGTAATAATGTGTTTTCATTTCTCGTGCAATAAATTGAGTGTGATCCCAATGTTTCAGAACTACAAAAACATTATGGCAAATAATTAATATGCTGAATTTTCATATTCAATTATATTCACATCCATTTGACATGAGAATAGACGTCGGATCAAAAAGTTTGTAAGCGATCTGCAAACATTATAAATTGATGAATGTTTCGAAAATTTTCAAGGAATGTATAGGTTACAATCTAGATACCTAATATTTTCTGCGTATTCTGATTTAATAATTTTCAGTTTGATTGAGTTTTAAACGGTTTGCAGACAGTTCTTTCATTTGCCGTGCAAACGAAATCTATTTCTTCTTATTATTATTACGGCTTTCCGCAAACCTCCGGAAAACGTAGAGGGTTTGTTATGTATATAATTACTGCTTTCCGCAAACCTGCGGAAAACGTATATGGTTTGTTATGTTTATTAGGATTTTCTGCCTCAAGCAGAAAGACCTATTGGGTTTGTTATGTTTTTTCTTCTCATTATTATTATTTCTATTATTATTATTCTACTTTTTTCTTCCTTTTGAGGTTCAAATTAAAACAGGTTGCAGGTTCTCTAGTATCTTCATTTCTTAAGAATCATCTTCAAACTCTATGACAATGTATATAGCCATATTCTTTCGGCCAAGTTCGATAATGGCTGACATTTGCCAATTAGGTCAGGAGTTATGCCCCTTTTGATTTTTAAAATTGTGTGTTTTAAGCCATAATTTTTCAGTCCAGTTTTACTTCAAATTTCGACAACAGGCTCTCTTTAGTTCGTGGAATTATAAATAATCTGATGGATTATGTCTTTAGTACAATTATGCTATAATTTAATAACTTGTACAGGCAATGAAAACAGTTTTTCTCAGGTGAGAGTTAATTAATCTTTATATTTTTCAATGTTAGCAGAAAGTCCTATCATTCGTATCAACGAATGAAATCTAGTTATTATTATTCTACTTTTTTCTTCCTTTTGAGGTTCAAATTAGAACAGGTTACCGACAAGGCAGCAGCATGAAATTTTAACAGTATGCACAGTGACTTTGGCGCTTTTGATTGCACATTTTTTCTTCTTTTTAACCTTTATTAATTGTTACAGAATGTCACGTGACCTCAGGGTTGAAAAAGCTACCAAAGCTTGTACGCGCTCTACAGCCGTCATTTCTTAACCAATTGACTTGATTTTTTTCACAGAATGTATGGATTGGGAATTTGTTGTGCAGGATTATATACATTTTGCAACATTAAAAAAGACCAAGGACCTATGGCTGAAGCAAGTTTCGAACTTTGGACCTGAAAATTTATTTAAGTATTACGAAGCACTCAGATAAGCTACAAACTTCAAATTTGGACAGAACATGTGTCTTATCAATTTCTTACAGCTCTGAAAAGACTGACGTCGTATGACGTAAAATGACGTCATGACGCGTTAACAAACTTTTAATCCAAAATGTAGGGTTTTTTAGCACTACATGCCTTAACTTTTGACCGATTTGCATACAATTTTCACTGAATGTGCAACATAGCATCTCATTTACTTCAGTCACTTCCGTTTCCGGAAAATTGTAAAGGTCAAGGTCATATGTCAGTTGTTGGTGTTTTTATTCGGCAAGGTGTATCTCAAAAACGAAAAAGATTCTACCTAGACACTGTGGATAAAATCTGTGGTGATTTTAAAGACCTTTCAGGTGATATTTAGTTTTTGAAGATCGGGGTTGAATTGGTTGAGTTATGACAGAAAGGCGAACAGTGTACTTTTAACGAAATTGAAACGCTGTAGTTTCATGAACTTTGAGTCAAAAATCATGATTTCTTCAGGATTAACACACTGAAAAGTGAAGTGATGTATACTGCAAGGAATACTTGTTTGGTCACTTGATTATAACGTCATGCATATTTAAAAATTTTAAAAAAATTTAAAATCGGCAAATTTTAAGTTGAAATTTGTCAAATTTATAATGATTCCGTCAACAAACCTGGCAGATATTCATGTTTTTCGGATAAGGGCTTGTACACGAAAATCTAGCAATTTGAAGTAAGAAAAGAAGGCGGTTATTGGGTTGGTTACCCTAGATCCGGACGTTTCTACGCAGGAAAGAGTGCCCGTGTTGAAAGATGATTTGCGATGCGTATTTGAGAGAATGAGGTGCATTTTAGAATGCAATTGTGTACACCAGGACCGATAAGCATATTGCCTTTGTCATTACAGCTTTCTCCAAATTTTTATTAGGGCTTTCTGCCTAAATTGGGTTTGTTATGTTTTTTATGTTTATTATTAGGACTTTCTGCCTAAAGCAGAAAGTCCTATTGGGTTTGTTATGTTTTTTTATTCTTCTTATTATTTTTTTCTTCCAAACTGAGCGTTAATTTAAGCATGTTGCAATGGTCCCAGGGCCATGAAATTTTAATGGCATATACTTGATGCGATGAAATTTTGATTTCTATGATTTTCATATGCCTATGACGTCATATGACGTCACATTTGAAATATGCTACAAAAGTTTGTACGCGGTCTACAGCCATTGTTTGTGAACCGATTTTCATCAAATTTTCACAGATTGTGTATATTAAGTTCTAGTTGTGCATCCCGGTGTTTGTTTTTCAAAATTCGAAAAGTCCATGGTTCTATAGCGAATCCAAGATTCGAACTAAGGTCGTAAATTTTTTAAATGCTTATAAAATCTGTCCTATTTAAGATAGAAAGTTGATATTTAGTCAGTATATAGGTCTCTAGAAGTTTTAAACATTTTGTGAAAATAAATGTCATATGACGTCACGTGACGTCATTATATAAACTTTATTTATACAAGAGTATTTCTATATGTTGAAATTGTTGAAGGGCAATGAAAATTTAATGACACATGCTTCAATTGCTAAAAGTTTGATTTCTATGATTTTCATGTGCCTATGACGTCATATGACGTCACACTTGAAATATGCAACAAAACTTTGTACGCGGTCCAGAGCCATTGTTTATGAACCGATTTTCATTAAATTTTCACAGAATGTGTATATTAAGTTCTAGTTGTGCATCCCGGTGTCCGTTTTTCAAAATTCGAAAAGTCCAAGGTTCTATAGCAATTCCAAGATTCGAACCAAGGTCGTAAATTTTCAAATTCTTATAAAATCGGTCCTATTTGAGATAGAAAAATGATATTGGGTCAGTATATAGGTCTCAGGGAGTCTTAAATATTTTGTGAAAATAAATGTCATATGACGTCACGTGACGTCATTATATGATAATGAATTTCTAATTCTAACAAGATTATTTCTATATGTTGAAATTTTCGAAGGGCAATGAAAATTTAATGCCGCATGCTTCAGATGCTGATATTTCGATTTCAATGATTTTCAGAAGCCTATGACGTCATATGACGTCACATTTGAAATTGACTACGAAAGTTTGTACACGGTCCAGAGCCATTATTAATGGGCCGATTTTCATCAAATTTTCAGAGAATGTGTATATTAAGTTCTAGTTGTGCATCCCGGTGTCCGTTTTTCAAAATTCGAAAAGTCCATGGTTCTATAGCGAATTCAAGATTCGAACCAAGGTCGTAAATTTTTAAATGCTTATAAAATCGGTCCTATTTAGGACAGAAAAGTGATATTTGGTCAGTATATAGGTCTCTAAGAGTCTTTAATATTTTGTGAAAAGAAACGTCATATGACGTCACGTGACGTCATTATATGATAATGTATTTTTAATATTAACAAGATTATTTTTATATGTTGAAATTGTCGAAGGGCAATGAAAATTTAATGACAAATGATTTAGACGCTGAAATTTCGATTTCAATGATTTTCAGAAGCCTATGACGTCATATGACGTCACATTTGAAATTGACTACAGAAGTTTGTACACGGTCCAGAGCCATTATTAATGGGCCGATTTTCATCAAATTTTCACAGAGTGTGTATATTACGTTCTTATTGTGTTAACCGGTGTCCGTTTTTCAAAATTCGAAAAGTCCAAGCATATATGGCGGATCCAAGATTCGAACCAATGACGTCAATATTTAAATGCTTATAAAAACTGTCCTATTTGAGATAGAAAGTTGAAATTTTGTCAGTTAGTAGGTCTCTGGGTGTCTTAACAATTATGTGAAAATAAACGTCATATGACGTCACGTGACGTCATTTGTTTCTTATTATTATTCTTTTCTTCTTCCTAACTAAACGCTTATTTTAATATGTTGCAATAGTCCTAGGACGATGAAATTTTTATGGATTATTAGGCACGTGAGGAAATTTTGATTTCACCCCTACTGCATATATGTAGCCATATCTCAATAAATATCGATTTTTGTAAAATTATGTATGAATAAAAATTATAGCTGAATAATTGACATTTCCAAAGATATTTAGTTTATTAAAATTGGTTTACGCAATACAAAGTTATAAGCAAAAAAACTAAATGAAATGAAGCTAATTTTGCTGATAATATGCTGTTTTCTTGAGGTTTAACAGTCAATATCTCAGAAACGACTGAAGATAAGTTTATACATTATGCGTATAAAATGTAGCATGTTTTAAGAACTTTCTAACGGTACCAAATTTATTGAAATTGGACTTCATATAAGAAAGTTACATGGAAAATAAGATATTTCATAATCATGCATCATAAAAATATGGAAAAGGTCACGCGCAGGGGTCACCAAGCTTAAATACTTGCGCAACCACTTAAAAAAAAAAAAAAAAAAAAAAAATATCAAATTGCAATTGATGGGCTATATCTTGATTTTTTTTTTGTCGAATGTTGACTGTTTCCAAAATAAGCATTGAAGTTAATACATGTACAACGGCACAAGACAAAAATCCGTATTTGCAACACTATGTAGCTAGCGAGCAGTTTGCAAGCCTTGAAAAATTCACACGCAGCCCAACATTTTAGACCATCTAAAAACTGCATTGTTATGCTAACGATATTCATATTGCATCAGTTTGTAGGCTGGGATGTTACCTTTCAAAATATCACCATAGTTCGAAATTCCAGGAATTTATGGCAAAACTACGGAAGCCCAAACACGCCAAAATCGCTAAATACGTTTAACTACGTTACAGGTGTCGAAAGGATATAGCACTATACAAATATTCAATACTTCTTCCTACTGAGGCTAAAATTAAACAAGGTTACAACTGAGCTGGAGTGATGAAATTCTATGTGTGATGAAAGTTAGAAACTTACATTTGAACACTGTTTCATTTTTCTTTCATGTCATATGACATAGTATAAATTTTGTATGTAAACTACATGTGCAAGATATGGGCGGACTTTTATTAAAATTCACAGAATGTGTTCTATTTGTGCTATTTTATATAGAAATAGAGGAGATAGAAAGTTGCAATTTGGACAGATTATCTATTATGTCATCTTCTTTATATATACTATATAAAGCAGATGTTGCAGAAAGTCCTATCATTTTTTTTTTTTTTTTTTTTTCCAAAAATTTTTTTTTGCAATGGCCGGAAATTTTTAAAAAGTTTCCTTTTAACGACATTTTGATTTCAATAATTTTCAGCACCCTATGACGTCACATGACGTCACAGCTAAAAATAGTGAAAAATGGTGTTCGCGCTCTACAGCCGTCATTTATGGTCGGATTTTCTTTAAATTTTCACAGATGGTACATCTTGAATCAACGGTGTGCATATCCTGTCAGCTAACCGAAATTCCGAAAGACCGAAGTTCTGTGGCTGAAATAAGATTCGAACATAGGACCGAAAATTTTATTTTAGGATTAAAGAACTTCAGGATGAGATAGAAAGTTGAAACTTACACAGTTTGCAGTTCTGCAGAATTTCTACAAATATTTTGAGTCAGGACGTCATAGGACGTCATGTGACGTCATAAGCACACTTCTTAATTTTCATTTTAGGGCAATGATTTTGACATGATGCCAGTTGTTCAGAATAATGAAAATTTCAGAGTTATGAAAGTAATGTATGCGCTTTTGAACAAATGCATCTTCAGCACCCTATGACGTCGTATGACGTCACAGCTAAAAATAGTGAAAAATGGTGTTCGCGCTCTACAGCCGTCATTTATGGTCGGATTTTCTTCAAATTTTCACAGATGGTACATCTTGAATCAACGGTGTGCATATCCTGTCAGCTAACCGAAATTCCGAAAGACCGAAGTTCTGTGGCTGAAATAAGATTCGAACATAGGACCGAAAATTTCATTTTAGGATTAAAGAGCTTCAGGATGAGATAGAAAGTTGAAACTTACTCAGTTTGCAGTTCTGCATAATTTCTACAAATATTTTGAGTCGGGACGTCATATGACGTCATGTGACGTCATAAGCATACTTCTTAATTTTCATTTTAGGGCAATGATTTCGACATGATGCCAGTTGTTCAGAATAATGAAAATTTCAGTGTTATGAAAGTAAAGTATGCGCTTTTGAACAAAAGCATCTTCAGCACCCTATGACGTCACATGACGTCACAGCTAAAAATAGTGAAAAATGGTGTTGCGCTCTACAGCCGTCATTTATGGTCGGATTTTCTTCAAATTTTCACATATGGTACATCTTAAAACTAAGGTGTGCATATCCTGTCAGCTAACCGAAATTCCGAAAGACCGAAGTTCTGTGGCTGAAATAAGATTCGAACATAGGACCGAAAATTTCATTTTAGGATTGAAGAGCTTCAGGATGAGACAGAAAGTTGAAACTTACACAGTTTGCAGTTCTGCAGAATTTCTACATATATTTTGAGTCGTGACGTCATATGACGTCATATGACGTCATAAGCATACTTCTTAATTTTCATATTAGGGCAATGATTTCGACATGATGCCAGTTGTTCAGAATAATGAAAATTTCAGAGTTATGAAAGTAAAGTTTGCGCTTTTGAAAAAAAGCATCTTCAGCACCCTATGACGTCACATGACGTCACAGCTAAAAATAGTGAAAAATGGTGTTCGCTCTCTACAGCCGTCATTTATGGTCGGATTTTCTTCAAATTTTCACATATGGTACATCTTGAAACTTAGGTATACATATCCTGTCAGCTAACCGAAATTCCGAAAGACCGAAGCTCTGTGGCTGAAATAAGATTCGAACATAGGACCGAAAATTTCATTTTAGGATTAAAGAGCTTCAGAATGATATAGAAAGTTGAAACTTACACAGTTTGCAGTTCTTCATAATTTCTTAAAATATTTTGAGTCGTGACGTCAAATGTTGTTATGTGACGTCATAAGCATACTTTTTATTTTTCATTTTAGGGCAATGATTTCGACATGATGCCAGTTGTTCAAAATAATGATAATTTCAGAGTTATGAGAGTAAAGTATGCGGTTTTGAACAAATGCATCTTCAGCACCCTATGACGTCATGTTACGTCTGAGCTAAAAATAGTGAAAATGGTGTTCACGCTCTACAGCCGTCATTTATGGTCGGATTTTCTTAAAATTTTTACAGATTATACATCTTGAATCAAAGGTGTGCATATCCTGTCAGCTAACCGAAATTCCGAAAGACCGAAGTTCTGTGGCTGAAATATGATTCGAACATAGGACCGAAAATTTCATTTTAGGATAAAAGAGCTTTAGGATGAGATAGAAAGTTGAAACTTACACAGTTTGCAGTTCTGCAGAATTTCTACAAATATTTTGAGTCGTGACGTCATATGACGTCATGTGACGTCATAAGCATACTTCTTAATTTTCATTTTAGGGCAATGATTTCGACATGATGCTAGTTGTTCAGAATAATGAAAATTTCAGAGTTATGAAAGGAAAGTATGCGCTTTTGAACAAAAGCATCTTCAGTACCCTATGACGTCATGTGACGTCACAGCTAAAAATAGTGAAAAAAGGTGTTCGCGCTCTACAGCCGTCATTTATGGTCGGATTTTCTTCAAATTTTCACAGATGGTACATCTTGAAAGTTAGGTGTGCATATCCTGTCAGCTAATCGAAATTCCGAAAGACCGAAGTTCTGTGGCTGAAAAAAGATTCGAACATAGGACCGAAAATTTCATTTTAGGATTACAGAGCTTCAGGATGAGATAGAAAGTTGAAACTTAAACAGTTTGCAGTTCTGCAGAATTTCTACATATGTTTAGAGTTATGATATCATATGACGTCATGTGACGTCACAGACTAATAATTAGTTCTTATCATTTGCACTAATTTCGGAATATAATGTCAATTGTTCAGCATGAACATGAAATACTACCAGAGGTGAGTCATTACATGAAACTTCTATCTCCTGCTTTTTGCTTTTAAGTGTTGGCTTTCTGCCTAAAGCAGAAAGTCCTATTGGGTTTGTACTGTTTATTCTTCTTCTTCTTCTTATTATTATTATTATTCTTTTTTTCTTCCTAACTAAACGCTTATTTTTCTATGTTGCAATAATCATAGGACGATGAAATTTTTATGGCTTATTAGTCACGTGAGGAAATTTTGATTTCTATGATTTTCATATGTCTATGACGTCATATGACGTCACAATTGACATATGCTACAAAAGTTTGTAAACTGTCCAGAGCCATTATTAATGGGCCGATTTTCATCAAATTTTCACAGAATGTGTATATTAAGTTCTAGTTGTGCATCCCGGTGTCCGTTTTTCAAAATTCTAAAAGTCCAAGGTTCTATAGCGATTCCAAGATTCGAACCAAGGTCGTAAATTTTCAAATGCTTATAAAATCGGTCCTATTTGAGATAGAAAGATGATATTAGGTCAGTATATAGGTCTCTAAGAGTCTTAAAGATTTTGTGAAAATAAACGTCATATGACGTCACGTGACGTCATTATATGATAATGAATTTCTAATATTAACAAGAGTATTTCTATATGTTGAAATTGTCGAAGGGCAATGAAAATTTAATGACAAATGATTCAGACACTGAAATTTTGATTTCAATGATTACCAGAAGTCTATGACGTCATATGACGTCACATTTGAAATTGACTACGAAAGTTTGTACACGGTCCAGAGCCATTATTAATGGGCCGATTTTCATCAAATTTTCAAAGAATGTGTATATTAAGTTCTAGTTGTGCATCCCGGTGTCCGTTTTTCAAAATTCTAAAAGTCCAAGGTTCTATAGCGATTCCAAGATTCGAACCAAGGTCGTAAATTTTCAAATGCTTATAAAATCGGTCCTATTTGAGATAGAAAGATGATATTAGGTCAGTATATAGGTCTCTAAGAGTCTTAAAGATTTTGTGAAAATAAACGTCATATGACGTCACGTGACGTCATTATATGATAATGAATTTCTAATATTAACAAGAGTATTTCTATATGTTGAAATTGTCGAAGGGCAATGAAAATAAATTAAATTTGGCCCCTTTTAATGGGCCGTTTTAAATTTTTTATATTATTGTTGTGATCCCGGTGTCCGTTTTTCAAAATTCTAAAAGTCCAAGGTTCTATAGCGATTCCAAGATTTGAACCAAGGTCGTAAATGTTCAAATGCTTATAAAATCGGTCCTATTTGAGATAGAAAGATGATATTAGGTCAGTATATAGGTCTCTTGGAGTCTTAAACATTTTGTAAAAATAAATGTCATATGACGTCACGTGACGTCATTATATGATAATGAATTTCTAATTCTAACAAGATTATTTCTATATGTTGAAATTTTCGAAGGGCAATGAAAATTTAATGACACATGCTTCAGATGCTGAAATTTTGATTTCAATGATTATCAGAAGCCTATGACGTCATATGACGTCACATTTGAAATTGACTACGAAAGTTTGTACACGGTCCAGAGCCATTATTGATGGGCCGATTTTCATCAAATTTTCACAGAATGTGTATATTAAGTTCTCGTTGTGAATCTCGGTGTCCTTTTTTCAAAACGCGAAAAGTCCATGGTTCTATAGCGAATTCAAGATTCGAACCAAGGTCGTAAATTTTTAAATGCTTATAAAATCGGTCCTATTTGAGATAGAAAAGTAGTATTTGGTCAGTATATAAGTCTCTAAGAGTCTTAAAGATTTTGTGAAAATAAACGTCATTTGACGTAAAATATTTTTTGAGAAATTTGAAATTGGTAAAAAAATTAATGACTGAAATTTCGATTTCAATGATTTTCATATGTCTCTGATGTCATATGACGTCACATTTGAAATTGACTACGAAAGTTTGTACACGGTCCAGAGCCATTATTAATGGGCCGATTTTCATTACATTTTCACAGCATATGTATATTATGTTCTTATTATGTATACCGGTGTCCGTTTTTCAAAATTCGAAAAGTCCAAGCATCTATGGCGGATCCAAGATTCGAACCAAGGACGTCAATTTTTAAATGTTTATAAAATCGGTCCTATTTGAGATAGATAGTTGAAATTTTGTCAGTTAGTAGGTCTCTGGGTGTCTTAACAATTATGAGAAAATAAACGTCATATGACGTCACGTGACGTCATTTTTTATTGTTATTATTCTTTTCTTCTCCTAACTAAACGCTTATTTTAATATGTTGCAATAGTCCTAGGACGATGAAATTTTTATGGGTTATTAGGCACGTGAGGAAATTTAGATTTCACCCCTACTGCATACATGTAGCCATATCTCAATAAATATCGATTTTTGTAAATATATGTATGAATAAGAATTATAGCTGAATAATTGACGTTTCCAAAGATTTATTTAGTTTATTAAAATTGGTTTACGGAATACAAAGTTATAAGCAAAAAAACTAAATGAAATGAAGCTAATTTTGCTGATAATATGCTGTTTTCTTGAGGTATAACAGTCAATATCTCAGAAACGACTGAAGATAAGTTTATACATTATGCGTATAAAATGTAGCATGTTTTAAGAGCTTTCTAACGGTACCAAGTTTATTGAAATTGGACTTCATATAAGAAAGTTACATGGAAAATAAGATATTTCATAATCATGCATCATAAAAATATGGAAAAGGTCACGTGCAGGGGTCACCAAGCTTAAATACTTGCGCAACGACTTAAAAAAAAAAAAAAAAAAATAAAAAAAAATATCAAATTGCAATTAATGGGCTATATCTTGATTTTGTTTTTTTGTTTTTTTGTCGAATGTTGACTGTTTCCAAAATAAGCATTGAAGTTAATACATGTACAACGGCACAAGACAAAAATCCGTATTTGCAACACTATGTAGCTAGCGAGCAGTTTGCAAGCCTTGAAAAATTCACACGCAGCCCCACATTTTAGACCATCTAAAAACTGCATTGTTATGCTAACGATATTCATATTGCATCAGTTTGTAGGCTGGGATGTTACCTTTCAAAATATCACCATAGTTCGAAATTCCAGGAATTTATGGCAAAACTACGGAAGCCCAAACACGCCAAAATCGCTAAATACGTTTAACTACGTTACAGGTGTCGAAAGGATATAGCACTATACAAATATTCAATACTTCTTCCTACTGAGGCTAAAATTAAACAAGGTTACAACTGAGCTGGAGTGATGAAATTCTATGTGTGATGAAAGTTAGAAACTTACATTTGAACACTGTTTCATTTTTCTTTCATGTCATATGACATAGTATAAATTTTGTATGTAAACTACATGTGCAAGATATGGGCGGACTTTTATTAAAATTCACAGAATGTGTTCTATTTGTGCTATTTTATATAGAAATAGAGGAGATAGAAAGTTGCAATTTGGACAGATTATCTATTATGTCATCTTCTATATATATACTATATAAAGCAGATGTTGCAGAAAGTCCTATCTTTTTAAAAATGACATCTAGTTATTATTCTTTTCTTCTTCCTAACTAAACGCTTATTTTTATATGTTGCAATAGTCCTAGGACGATAATATTTTTATGGCATATTAGTCACGTGAGGAAATTTTGATTTCAATGATTTTCAGCACCCTATGACGTCACATGACGTCACAGCTAAAAATAGTGAAAAATGGTGTTCGCGCTCTACAGCCGTCATTTATAGTCGGATTTTCTTCAAATTTTCACAGATGGTACATATTGAATCAAAGGTGTGCATATCCTGTCAGCTAACCGAAATTCCGAAAGACCGAAGTTCTGTGGCTGAAATAAGATTCGAACGTAAGACCGAAAATTTCATTTTAGGATTAAAGAGCTTCAGGATGAGATAGAAAGTTGAAACTTACACAGTTTGCAGTTCTGCAGAATTTCTACATATACTTTGAGTGGTGACGTCATATGACGTCATGTGACGTCATAGGCATACTTCTTAATTTTCATTTTAGGGCAATGATTTCGACATGATGCCAGTTGTTCAGAATAATGAAAGTTTCAGAATTATGACAGTAAGGTATGCGCTTTTGAACAAAGCATCTTCAGCACCCTATGACGTCACATGACGTCACAGCTAAAAATAGTGAAAAATGGTGTTCGCGCTCTCCAGCCGTCATTTATAGTCGGATTTTCATCAAATTTTCACAGATGGTACATCTTGAATCAAAGGTGTGCATATCCTGTCAGCTTACCGAAATTCCGAAAGACCGAAGTTCTGTGGCTGAAATAAGATTCGAACATAGGACCGAAAATTTCATTTTAGGATTAAAGAGCTTCAGGATGAGATAGAAAGTTGAAACTTACACAGTTTGCAGTTCTGCAGAATTTCTACATATATTTTGAGTCGTGACGTCATATGACGTCATGTGACGTCATAGGCATACTTCTTAATTTTCATTTTAAGGCAATGATTTCGACATGATGCCAGTTGTTCAGAATAATGTAAATTTCAGAGTTATGACAATAATGTATGCGCTTTTGAACAAAAGCATCTTCAGCACCTTTTGACGTCTCATGACGTCACAGCTAAAAATAGTGAAAAATGGTGTTCGCGCTCTACAGCCGTCATTTATGGTCGGATTTACTTTAAATTTTCACAGATGGTACATCTTGAAACTAAGGTGTGCATATCCTGTCAGCTAACCGAAATTTCGAAAGACCGAAGTTCTGTGGCTGAAATAAGATTCGAACATAGGACCGAAAATTTCATTTTAGGATTAAAGAGCTTCAGGATGAGATAGAAAGTTGAAACTTACACAGTTTGCAGTTCTGCAGAATTTCTACAAATATTTTGAGTCGTGACATCATATGACGTCATGTGACGTCATAGGCATACTTCTTAATTTTCATTTTAGGGTAATGATTTCGACATGATGCCTGTTGTTCAGAATAATGAAAACTTCAGATTTATGACAGTTACGTATGCGATTTTGAATAAAAGCATCTACAGCACCCTATGACGTTATGTGACGGCACAGTTTAAAATAGTGAAAAATTGTGTTCACGCTCTACAGCTGCCATTTATGGCCGGATTTTATTCAAATTTTCACAGATGGTATATCTTGAAATTAAGGTGTGCATACCCTGTCAGTTAACAGAAATTTCGAAAGACCGAAGTTCTGTGGCTGAAATAAGAATCGAACATAGGACCGAAAATTTCATTTTAGGATTAAAGAGCTTCAGGATGAGATAGAAAGTTGAAACTTACACAGTGTGCAGTTCTGCAGAATTTCTACAAATATTTTGAGTCTTGACGTCATATGACGTCATAAGCATACTTCTTAATTTTCATTTTTTCCCTTGAAAAAAAAAAAAAAAAAAAGTAAAGGTTAGAGAATTTAATATATATTCTTTCTCACGGATTTAATCTTAATATTTTTCAATTTTAGCAGAAAGTCCTATCATTCGTATCAACGAATGAAATCTAGTTCTTCTTCTTCTTATTATTATTCTTTTTTTCTTCCTAACTAAACGCTTATTTTTCTATGTTGCAATACTCCTAGGACGATGAAATTTTTATGACTTATTAGTCACGTGAGGAAATTTTGATTTCAATGATTTTCATATACCTATGACGTCATATA
This sequence comes from Solen grandis, assembly GCA_021229015.1. NCBI lineage: Eukaryota > Metazoa > Mollusca > Bivalvia > Adapedonta > Solenidae > Solen > Solen grandis. The sequence continues at coordinate 38,758,132 of CM037786.1, read as the reverse complement.
TCGTCACATTTGAAATATGCTACAAAAGTTTGTACGCGGTTTACAGCCATTGTTTGTCAACCGATTTTCATCAAATTTTCACAGATTGTGTATATTAAGTTCTAGTTGTGCATCCCGGTGTCCGTTTTTCAAAAATTCAAAAAGTCCATGGTTCTATAGCGAATCCAAGATTCGAACCAAGGTCGTAAATTTTTAAATGCTTATAAAATCTGTCCTATTTAAGGTAGAAAGTTGATATTTAGTCAGTATATAGGAGTCTAGAAGTTTTAAATATTTTGTGAAAATAAATGTCATATGACGTCACGTGACGTCATTATATGATAATGTATTTCTAATATTAACAAAAATATTTCTATATGTTGAAATTGTCGAAGGGCAATGAAAATTTAATGACACATGCTTCAAACGCTGAAATTTTGATTTCTGTGATGTTCATATGCCTATGACGTCATATGACGTCACACTTGAAATAAGCTACACAAGTTTGTACGCGGTCCAGAGCCATTATTAATGAACCGATTTTCAACAAATTTTCACAGAATGTGTATATTAAGTTCTAGTTGTGCATCCTGGTTTCCCTTTTTTCAAAAATCGAAAAGTCCAATGTTCTATAGCGATTCCAAGATTCGAACCAAGGTCGTAAATTTTCAAATTCTTATAAAATCGGTCCTATTTGAGATAGAAAGATGATATTGGGTCAGTAAATAGGTCTCTGGGAGTCTTAAACATTTTATGAAAATAAATGTCATATGACGTCACGTGACGTCATTATATGATAATGAATTTCTAATTCTAACAAGATTATTTCTATATATTGAAATTTTCGAAGGGCAATGAAAATTTAATGCCGCATGCTTCAGATTCTGTAATTTCGATTTCAATGATTTCAGAATTCTATGACGTCATATGACGTCACATTTGAAATTGACTAACAAAGTTTGTACACGGTCCAGAGCCATTATTAATGGGCCAATTTTTATCAAAGTTTCACAGAATGTGTATATTAAGTTCTTATTGTGCATCTCCGTGTCCGTTTTTCAAAATTCGAAACGTCCATGGTCCTATAGCGAATTCAAGATTCGAACCAAGGTCGTAAATTTTTAAATACTTATAAAATCGGTCCTATTTGAGATAGAAAGATGATATTGGGTCAGTATATAGGTCTCTAAGAGTCTTAAACATTTTGTGAAAATAAACGTCATATGACGTAACGTCAAGGTTCTATAGCGATTCCAAGATTCGAACCAAGGTCGTAAATTTTCAAATTCTTATAAAATCGGTCCTATTTGAGATAGAAAGATGATATTGGGTCAGTATATAGGTCTCTGGGAGTTTTAAACATTTTTTTGAAAATAAATGTCATATGACGTCACGTGACGTCATTATATGATAATGTATTTTTAATATTAACAAGAGTATTTCTGTATATTGAAATTGTCGAAGGGCAATGAAAATTTAATGACAAATGATTCAGACACTGAAATTTCGAGTTCAATGATTTTCAGAAGCCTATGACGTCATATGACGTCACATTTGAAATTGACTACGTAAGATTGTACACGGTCCAGAGCCATTATTAATGGGCCGATTTTTATCAAATTTTCACAGAATGTGTATATTACGCTTTTATTATGTATACCGGTGTCCGTTTTTCAAAATTCGAAAAGTCCAAGCATATATGGCGGATCCAAGATTCGAACCAATGACGTCAATGTTTAAATGCTTATAAAAACTGTCCTATTTGAGATAGAAAGTTGAAATTTTGTCAGTTAGTAGGTCTCTGGGTGTCTTAACAATTATGTGAAAATAAACCTCATATGACGTCACGTGACGTCATTTGTTTCTTACTATTATTCTTTTCTTCTTCCTAACTAAGCGCTTATTTTAATATGTTGCAATAGTCCTAGGACGATGAAATTTTTATGGGTTATTAGGCACGTGAGGAAATTTTGATTTCACCCCTACTGCATATATGTAGCCATATCTCAATAAATATCGATTTTTGTAAATATATGTATGAATAAGAATTATAGCTGAATAATTACGTTTGAAGATATTTAGTTTATTAAAATTGGTTTACGCAAAATTTAAGCAAACAAACTAAATAAATGAAGCTAATTTTCTGATAATATGCTGTTTTCTTGAGGTTTAACAGTCAATATCTCAGAAACGACTGAAGATAAGTTTATACATTATGCATATAAAATGTAGCATGTTTTAAGAGCTTTCTAACGGTACCAAGTTTATTGAAATTGGACTTCATATAAGAAAGTTACATGGAAAATAAGATATTTCATAATCATGCATCATAAAAATATGGAAAAGGTCACGCGCAGGGGTCACCATGCTTAAACACTTGCGCAACGACTTAAAAAAAATATATATATATCAAATTGCAATTGATGGGCTATATCTTGATTTTTTTTTTGTCGAATGTTGACTGTTTCCAAAATAAGCATTGAAGTTAATACATGTACAACGGCACAAGACAAAAATCCGTATTTGCAACACTATGTAGCTAGCGAGCAGTTTCCAAGCCTTGAAAAATTCATACACAGCCCCACATTTTAGACCATCTAAAAACTGCATTGTTATGCTAACGATATTCATATTGCATCAGTTTGTAGGCTGGGATGTTACCTTTCAAAATATCACCATAGTTCGAAATTCCAGGAATTTATGGCAAAACTACGGAAGCCCAAACACGCCAAAATCGCTAAATACGTTTAACTACGTTACAGGTGTCGAAAGGATATAGCACTATACAAATATTCAATACTTCTTCCTAATGAGGCTAAAATTAAACAAGGTTAAAATTAAACAACTGAGCTGGAGTGATGAAATTCTATGTGTGATGAAAGTTAGAAACTTACATGTGAACACTGTTTCATTTTTCTTTCATGTCATATGACATAGTATAAATTTTGTATGTAAACTACATGTGCAAGATATGGGCGGACTTTAATTAAAATTCACAGAATGTGTTCTATTTGTGTTATTTTATATAGAAATAGAGGAGATAGAAAGTTGCAATTTGGACAGATTATCTATTATGTCATCTTCTATATATACTATATAAAGCAGATGTTGCAGAAAGTCCTATCATTCGTTTAAACGAATGACATCTAGTTATTATTCTTTTTTTCTTCCTAACTAAACGCTTATTTTTCTATGTTGCAATACCCCTAGGACAATTAAATTTTTATGACTTATTAGTCACGTGAGGACATTTTGATTTCTGTGATGTTCATATGCCTATGACGTCATATGACGTCACATTTGAAATATGCTACAAAAGTTTGTACGCGGTCTTTAGTCATTTTTTGTGAACCGATTTTCATCAAATGTTCACAGATTGTGTATATTTAGTTCTTGTTGTGCATCCCGGTGTCCGTTTTTCAAAATTCGAAACGTCCCTGGTTCTATAGCGAATCCAAGATTAGAACCAAGGTCGTAATTTTTTAAATGCTTATAAAATCTGCCCTATTTAAGATAGGAGGTTGATATTTAATCAGTACATAGGTCTCTAGAATTTTTAATCATTTTGTGAAAATAAATGTCAAATGACGTCACGTGACGTCATTATATGAGAATGTATTTCTAATATTAACAAGAATATTTCTATATGTTGAAATTGTCGAAGGGCAATGAAAATTAAATGACACATGCTTTAGATGCTGACATTTTGATTTTTATGATTTTCATATCTCTTTGACGTCATATGACGTCACACGTGAAATAAGCTACAACAGTTTTTACGCTGTCCAGAGCCATTATTGATGAACCGATTTTCATCAAATTTTCACAGAATGTGTATATTAAGTTCTAGTTGTGCATCCCGGTGTCCGTTTCTCAAAATTCGAAATTGCCAAGGTTCTATAGCGAATCCACGATTCGAACCAAGGTCGTAAATTTTCAAATGCTTATAAAATCAGTCCTATTTGAGATAGAATATTGATATTTGGTCAGTTTGTAGGTCTCCTGGAGTCTTAAAAATATTTGAAAATTTGTATCATATGACGTCACGTGACGTCATTATATGAAAATATATTACTTACATTAACAAGATCATTTCTATATGTTGAAATAGTCGAAGAGCAATAAAAATTTAATGGCGTATGTTTCAGACGATATAATTTCTATTTCAATCATTTTTATAGGCATATGACGTCATATGACGTCACACTTGACATATTCTACAAAAGTTTGTACGCGGTCTACAGCCATTACTTATGAACCGATGTTCATCAAATTTTCACAGAATGTGTATATTAAGATCTAGTTGTGCATCCCGCTATCCGTTTTTCAAAATTCTAAAAGACCATGGTTCTATGGAGAATCCAAGATTCGAACCGAGGTCGTTAATTTTCAAATGCTCATAAAATCGGTCCCATATAAGATAGAAAGTTGATATTTGAACATTTTGTAGGTTTATGGATGACTGAACGATTTGTGAAAATGAACGTCATGTGACGTCAGATGACGTCAATAAATGAAAATCTATTTCTAATATTTACAAGAAAATTTCTATATGTTAAAATGGTCCATGGAAATGGAAATTATATGAATTTTGCTTCAAACATTGATATTTTTAATTCTACAGTTTTCATATGCCTATGACGTCATATGACGTTACACTTGCCATATGCTACAAAAGTTTTTTACGCGGTCTACAGCCATTGTTTATGAACCGATTTTCATAAAAATTTCACAGAAAGTGTATATTAGGTTATATTTGAGCATCCCGGTGTCCGTTCTTCCAAATTCAAAAATGCAAAGGTTTTATGGCGGATCCAATATTCGAACTATTGACGTCAAATTTTAAATACGTATAAAATCGTTTCCAGATGAGTTAGAAATCTAATATTTGGAAAGTAAATAAGTTTTTTAAAAGTGTTTTACATTCAGTGAAGATGAACGTCATTTGACGTCATATGACGTCATAAGGTCAAAAATTATTTCTGATATAAACGCCTAAATTTGATATGTTGTTAACTTCCCAGGACGATGAAATCTTATGGTATATACCTTAGAAATGCTTTAGAATGCAATGTAATTCATATTAATTTGACGTTATATCACATCAGATTTGACATCAGGACAAAAAGGTTTTACGCGGTGTACAGCCATTATTTTTTGACCAATTTTCAGCAAATTTCAAAGAATGTATATGTAACGCTCTAGTTGTGTATCCCGGGTCCTGTTTTACAAATTCGAAAAGACGAAAAGGCAATGGTTCTATGGCAAATCCAAGTTTCGAAACATTGACGTCAAATTTCAAAAAATATAAAATCGCTTCGAGATGATTTAGAAAGTTGATATTTGGACTGAATATTAGTCTTTAAGACTTATATATATTCTGTGAGGATTAACGTTATTTGACGTCATAAGGTCAAAAAGAATGTTAATATATCTACGCGTTAATTTCTATATGTTTCATTTCATTGATTTTCTTATGCCTATGATGTCATGTGACATCAAACTTGACGTTGTCTACACACTCTTGTACGCGGTCTACAGCCATTATTACAGGATGGAATTCGAATTGTAAGCGTTTTTAATAAATTTGATTTGTAACATAGATTATAAAAATAGTCCAAGTTAAATAAATCGATATAAAAAAAATGATTTTCAGTTTTGCCATTTCCTCAAAGTTAAACGGTTTATTTTTCAAAGTTCATTTAAGTTATGGCCATACAAAAGCAAGTTAAAGGCTGCAATTTCATATCCTCTTACTTTTTTTGCTTTTAAGTATTTGACAAATGTAGCAGAAAATCCTATCCAAGAATGAAATCTAGTTATTCTTATTCTTCTTTTTTTCTTCCTCTTTATTTGTGTTAATTTCGATGTGTTGCCAATGGCCCAGAACAATGAACATTTTATCTTTTGAATGCAATGAATATCCTATTCATTTGACGTCATATAACTTCAGATTTGACGTCGGGTGAAAAAGGTTTTACGCGGTCTGCAGCCATTATTTTTAAACCGATTTTCATCAAAATTTCACAGAATGTGTATGTTAGGCTCTAGTTGTACCTTCTATGTCCATTTTTCAAAATTCGAATAGGCAATGGTTCTATGGCGAGTCAAAAATTCGAACTTATGACGTCAAATTTCAAATGCGTATAAAATCGCTTACAGATGAGCTAGAAAGCTAATATTTGAATAGGATATAAGTCTCTAAGATTTCTTTAGATACCGTGAGAATAAACTTCATATGACGTCATATGACGTCATGAGGTGAAAAGAAATGTCTAATATTTACGTGATAAATTCAATATGTTGAAAACGTCCGAGCACCTTGAAAATCGAAGAGCTTATGCATCAGATAGAACATTTTGCATTTCAATGATTTTTATTTGCCTATGACGTATATAGACGTCAAACTTGACGTCATCTTAAAATGTTTGCACGCGGACTACCTGCTTTATTTCTGGACCGATTTTCATCAAAATTTCACAGAATGTGTATGTTAAGCTGGAGTTGTGCCTTCGGATGTCCGTTTTCGAAAATTCGAAAAGGCAATGGTTCTATGGCGAGTCAAAAATTCGAACTTATGACGTCAAATTTCAAATGCGTATAAAATCGCTTACAGATGAGCTAGAAAGCTAATATTTGAATAGGATATAAGTCTCTAAGATTTCTTTAGATACCGTGAGAATAAACTTCATATGACGTCATATGACGTCATGAGGTGAAAAAAATGTCTAATATTTACGTGATAAATTCAATATGTTGAAAACGTCCGAGCACCTTGAAAATCGAAGAGCTTATGCATCAGATAGAACATTTTGCATTTCAATGATTTTTATTTGCCTATGACGTATATAGACGTCAAACTTGACGTCGTCTTAAAATGTTTGTACGCGGACTACCTGCTTTATTTCTGGACCGATTTTCATCAAAATTTCACAGAATGTGTATGTTAAGCTGGAGTTGTGCCTTCGGATGTCCGTTTTCGAAAATTCGAAAAGGCAATGGTTCTATGGCGAGTCAAAAATTCGAACTTATGACGTCAAATTTCAAATGCGTATAAAATCGCTTACAGATGAGCTAGAAAGCTAATATTTGAATAGGATATAAGTCTCTAAGATTTCTTTAGATACCGTGAGAATGAACTTCATATGACGTCATATGACGTCATGAGGTGAAAAGAAATTTCTAATATTTACGTGATAAATTCAATATGTTGAAAACGTCCGATCACCTTGAAAATCGAAGAGCTTATGCATCAGATAGAACATTTTGCTATTTAAGATACTTAATATTTCCTTTCATTGATTTTCTTATGCCTATGATGTCATGTGACATCAAACTTGACGTTGTCTACACACTCTTGTACGCGGTCTACAGCCATTATTACAGGATGGAATTCGAATTGTAAGCGTTTTAAATAAATTTGATTTGTAACATAGATTATAAAAATAGTCCAAGTTAAATAATTCGATATAAAAAAATGATTTTCAGTTACTTTTGCCATTTCCTCCAAGTTAAACGGTTTATTTTTCAAAGTTCATTTAAGTTATGGCCATACAAAAGCAAGTTAAAGGCTGCAATTTCATATCCTCTTACTTTTTTTGCTTCTAAGTATTTAACAAATGTAGCAGAAAGTCCTATCATTCGTATCAACGAATGAAATCTAGTTCTTCTTCTTATTATTCTTTTTTTCTTCCTCTTATTAGGACTTTCTTCCCTTTCGGCAGAAAGTCATATTGGGTTTGTTCTGTTTTTTATTAGGACTTTCTGCCTACAGGCAGAAAGTCATATTCGGTTTGTACTGTTTTTTTATTATTCTTATTTTTCTTTTTTTCTTCCTCTTTATTTGTGTTAATTTCGAGGTGTTGCCATTGACTCAGAATAAAGAAAATTTTATGGCATATATTTCAAACCATGAGCTTTCGGATGCAATGAATTTCATATTCAAATGACGTCATATAACGTCAGATTTGACGTCAGGTGAAAAAATTTGTACGCGGTCTACAGCCATTGCTTGTGAACCGATTTTCATCAAATTTTCACAGATTGTGTATATTAAGTTCTAACTGTGCATCCCGGTCTTCGTTTTTCAAAATTCGAAAAGTCCATGTTTCTTTATCGAATCCAAGATTCGAACCAAGGTCGTAAATTTTTAAATGCTTATAAAATCTGTCCTATTTAAGATAGAAAGTTGATATTTAGTCAGTATATAGGTCTCTAGAAGTTTTAAAAATTTTGTGAAAAGAAATGTCATATGGCGTCACCTGACGTCATTATATGATAATGTATTTCTAATATTAACAAGAATATTTCTATATGTTGAAATTGTCGAAGGGCAATAAAATTTAAAGACACATGCTTAAACGTGAAATTTTGATTTCTATGATTTTCATATCTCTATGACGTCATATGACGTCACACAATAAAATAAGCTACAAAAGGTTGTACGCGGTCCAGAGCCATTATTAATGAACCGATTTTCATCAAATTTTCACAGAATGTGTATATTAAGTTCTAGTTGTGCATCCCCGTGTCCTTTTCTCAAAATTCGAAATTGCCAAGGTTCTATAGCGAATCCAAATGCTTATAAAATCAGTCCTTTTTGAGATAGAAAGTTGATATTTGGTCAGTATGTAGGTCTCTCGAAGTCTTAAAAATATTTTGAAAATATGCATCATATGACGTCACGTGACGTCATTATATGAAAATATATTACTAACATTAACTTTTTTATGTTGAAAGGTCGAAGAGCAATGAAAATTTAATGGCATATGTTTCAGACAATATAATTTCTATTTCAATAATTTTTATAGGCATATGATGTCAAATGACGTCACACTTGCCATATTCTACAAAGATTGTACGCGGTCTACAGCCATTGCTTGTGAACCAATTTTCATCTTATTTTCACAGATTGTGTATATTAAGTTCTAGTTGTGCATACCGGTGTCTATTTTTCAACTTCGAAAAGTCCATGGTTCTTTAGCGAATCCAAGATTCGAACCAAGGTCGTAAATTTTTAAATGCTAATAAAATCTGTCCTATTTAAGATATAAAGTTGATATTTAGTCAGTATATAGGTCTCTAGAAGTTTTAAAAATTTTGTGAAAAAAATGTCATATGACGTCACGTGACGTCATTATATGATAATGTATTTCTAATATTAACAAGAATATTTCTATGTGTTGAAATAGTCGAAGGGCAATGAAAATTTAATGACACATGCTTCAAACGCTGAAATTGTGATTTCTATGATTTTCATATCTCTATGACGTCATATGACGTCACACGTGAAATAAGCTACAAATGTTTTTACGCGGTCCAGATCCTTTATTTATGAACCGATTTTCATCACATTTTCACAGAAAGTGTATATTAGATTATAGTTGAGCATCACGGTGTCCGTTCTTCCAAATTCAAAAATGCAAAGGTTTTATGGCGGATCCAATATTCGAAACATTGACGTCAAATTTTAAATACGTATAAAATCGTTTCCAGATGAGTTTGAAATCTAATATTTGGAAAGTAAATAAGTCTCCAAGAGTGCTTTACATTCTATGAAGATGAACGTCATTTGACGTCATATGACGTCATAAGGTCAAAAATTATTTCTGATATATACGCGTAAATTTAATATGTTGTTAACTTCCCAGGAACATGAAATCCCGTCAGACCTCGTGGAATCGCGTGACCACAGTATGCTACAATGGAATTGTCTGGATTTTCAGGCCATTTATTTTGGTACCTAGAATACTACAATTGGTCAAGTTATAAGAAAGCGATATCAAAATAAAGATTTATTTATTTTTGCCATATGGCTTATTTCACAAAGTTTATGCATGAAAAGTCCATACGAAAAGAAGTAAACGGTAGGGAAATTAATATATATTCTTTCTAACGGTATTAATCTTTATTTCTTTCAATGTTAGCAGAAAGTCCTATCATTCGTATCAACGAATGAAATCTAGTTATTATTATTATTATTATTCCTTTCTTCCAAAAGAGATTGTTATTTCAATAGGTTCCCGACGGTCTAGAATCACGAAATTTTAATAGCACATACCTGACACGATGAAATTTTAAAATCTTTCAAATTTATATTCGTATGACGTCACATGACGTCAAATTTGACATTTGCTACAAAAGTTTGTTCGCGCTCTACAGCCTTTATTTCACGGCGGATTTTCTGGATATTTTCACAAAATGTGTATATTACGTTCTAGATGTGCACTATTCTAAACGTTTTCCCAGAATCGAAAAGACCAAGGTTCTGTGGTTAAACCAAGTTTCGAACTTTGGACCTTAAAATGTATTTAAGTATTTTGTAGCTCCTATGTAAGCTAGAAATCTCAAATTGACACCACATATACTCCTTGATGTTTTTTTTACATTCTGTGACATAACACACCATATGACGTCATTTGACGTCATAATGTCAATAACAATTCTAAAATAAATACAAACGGTTTTTCAGCCCTGTTTTCCAAATTTCTTGACCGATTGGCTTCAAATTTTCTCTGAAAGTGCAACATATCATCTCATTGTCATAAATCATTTCCGTTTCCGGAAAATCTCAATGGTCAAGGTCATATATCAATTATTGGTTTTTCTTTTTTAAATTTTTGTTGAAAAAAATTTTTGAAGATCGGGATTGAAATGGCACAGTAATGGCGGAAAAGCGAAAACGGCCCTATACGTAGTGCAGGAAACTGCATGCATCTAAAAATATATTGATTTTAGTTAATATTATTATGAACATGATTTATAGCCCAATTAATTTCCTTTCGAACGATATGCAGCTTTTAACGATCCAAAGAATTATTAAAATATCGTTGATGAAGTAAATGTCATTAACATTTTTTGGCATATTTTTGCATTTTTTCCGAGGTTTAAGTGTCCATAGTTCATAAGCAGTTATGAATAGGTCCATACATAAAGCGTGTGGAATGTTGGGAATTTAATGACCTTTCTAACGGTACCCTACGTTTCTTATTTGGTCGTGATATAAGAAGTTACATTAGAAATAAGAACTCATGATAATAATCATAAAAGTGTAAATGCGCAATTCAAACGTTATCAATAAACTATTAATTCTTTTTAAATTAATTGGCCCGAAGTAAGAGCCTTTGTAAATCAATAATGTGACTATGCTTTAATACCTTCAGCCACATTAAACAAGTTTTAAAATTTTAAAATGTGTTTCAGTTAATTCAAATACCACTGGAATGTCAAATAGTTATATGTATATAAAATAGAATGTTAAGTTCTATTGAAAAATCTACTGTGCGGCACTGTAACAAGCATTAAAGGTACAAAGTTTACCTGTGCCTATGTGAGGCCGCGGCCTACTATATTTGTTCGTATATATATTTTTTTTTTGTAAAAGAAGTGTCTAGTCTTTATTTTAGGGTCCTTTATTCATTATTTTTAAATGAAAATAAAGACAAGATAAATAGTAAATAAAATGGGTTTTTGAAAATATCTTGTTGTTCAGCATGTACTTTATGTGTAATTTTACGTTCTTTTAACTGAACAACAGGGACAACTGTTTCATATTAAAGAAAGGATACATGTAAAATTAAATAAAGTAGAACACATATATTTTCAATATGGATAAGCAGGTATTATACCATAGAGAAACGTAAATTTGGGAGGTCAACATTGATTATGAAGAAAATCTTTTCTGCTGATCAGGCTTAAACTAAGAGGCAGCGCAGAAAGCCCTTATCGTTTGTGGGACAAACGAAGTCTAGTTATTATTATTATTATTCTACTTTTTTCTTCCTTTTGAGGTTCAAATTAGAACAGGTTGCCGATAAGCTAGCAGCATGAAATTTTAACAGTATGCACAGAGACTTTGGCGCTTTTGATTGCAGAATATGTTTTCTTCATGTGATGTCACGTGACCTCAGGGTTGAAAAAAGCTACCAAAGCTTGTACGCGCTCTACAGCCGTCATTTATTGACCAATTGACTTGATTTTTTCACAGAATGTATGGATTGGGACTTAGTTGTGCAGGATTATATACATTTTGCAACATTAAAAAAGACCAAGGATCTATGGCTGAACCAAGTTTCGAACTTTGGACCTGAAAATTTATTTAAGTATTACGAAGCACTCAGATGAGCTAAAAACTTCAAAATTGGACAGAACATGTTTCTTATCAATTTCTTACAGCTCTAAAAATACTGACGTCGTATGACGTAAAATGACGTCATGACGCGTTAACAAACTTTTAATCCAAAATGTAGGATTTTTTAGCACTACATGCCTTAACTTTTGACCGATTTGCATACAAT
>CM037786.1:38695757-38745757 GCA_021229015.1 Solen grandis | reverse complement strand
GATATCCACGATACATGTTTCTTTACCCTCGATTGTTTCATTAGGGTGTCTCGGTTTTCTTGGTTGAGATTAAGTGGTCCAAGACGTAGCGGAACCATTACAGGGACTTTATGTACAGGTTCAGAAGTAGATGTAACAATAACAATATCATGCAGTACAGAAATGATGTCATTAATATGGGCAAAATATCGAGATAACTTGTGATGGCATTCTCATTTGTTTTGTGGAAATACTTACAGTTAAGCACCTAGTTACTTTAATTAGAATTAACTATATTCATATCTCAACGTGATATCTATATGTTTCTATAAAAATACTTTGTATGTCGCGGCTTATTATATCCATGAAGGAATAAATACATAATAGGAAACTCCACTCTGTGGTAAGGTAATATAACTAACTTTAAAATGTGAATTTAACTTGTTTATTTAAAATCTTTGTTAGCGGTAACCTGCAAGATTCTAACTATAAATCTCTGGCTCCAAATCCTCATGCAATACTTAGCGCTAAGTAATACTTAATTTCTTATACTGGGTAGAACAGGACCTTTACATATATTATTACTATTTATAGAATATCTCCTAGGTAGACACGCATTCCAATATTCATTTTTCTTTTATTTAAGAGCATCACTAAATTAAAGTTAAAATTAATTATTACATTATAAATAATAATATTATGTTAAGAAATTGAACATTTACATATCTTGATTAGGGAAACCAGAAAGATAAAATTCACCCTTAAACATTAAAGTAAATCTTAGCGTTATGGATGGTTGGTGGAACTTGAGGCTGGAATTCTATTACATTCGGGCTCTATCTATCAGCCCCTAAACAGAACATTTGCCGGAGGTTTTAGACAAACTTATCTCTTGACTCCACAATTATTCATATTGTTTTTTTTTTTGTTTCAGCTTGTTCAAGCTATGGGATGACCTATCAAATGTATCCGGGACGTAGGATACACGGGCATAACATACTAGAACCCGGGAACATACCGCTTAGTGATTGCTTACAGTCATGTAATGATAATGACCAATGCCGATCTGTCGATTATTGTAATGATTTTATTTGGTGTTTTTGTCAGATGTAACGCCCCTGGATCCTCCGGACGATTACATCAAGTATGATACTTGTGATTTACATGTCAGGGATTGTGCTTAGGTTTTAGACCTACATGCACATGTGTTTTGAAAGATTATTTTGTCCAATCGGGGTTCACTTTTTCCTCTTGTAAAGTTTTTTTTTAAATCATTAAACTGTTACACAAAATAGTCGCTTTTCAAGAGGAACTTATTTACTTCAGAAGCACAAAAAAGTAAAATGCACATATTCAGACCGTGATACGTGCCTTTTTTATTTATTGTTCCTTTTTTTTCCATTAAAACCCGCAAGTAGAGAGATGGACACATTTTACATTACAGCTGTTATGTTGTTATTTTTATGTATTTTATTGTCAATTTTTGGCTCCCCTGAGCACAAAATTTAACGGGCATTGATAACATAAATGTTAATAAAAACAAGAGCAGCAGGTGACACAAAAAAGCAGGACTGGATAGGATGTCAAATGATTTTGTAATTCATGATAAGGATATACTATTATCACATGTATGTATTTTAGACTTAGGATATTTCCCTGTTAGTGGATATTTCTCTGCTAGTTGGACAGGGGTTTTTATTATACCAATACACAAAATGGAAATTGTAATGACCCTAACAATTTTAGGGGATAACTTTAACTTTATTAAGAATGATAGGTAAAATATTCACTAATATTTTAAATAATAGATTGTCAGGGTGGGTTGAAAGCTATCATATATTATTACAGGCACAGACAGGTTTCAAAGCTAAAATGGATACTTCGGATAGTATTTTTGTTTTGCATGGTATAATTAATTATTTTATTAATCAAAATAAACACTTATTTTGTGTTGTTATAGATTTTACTCAGGTTTTTGGTGATATTGTTAGAGATAACTTATGGTATAACATTTATAAATAGTGAAGCTTGTTAAATGCTATTAAGTTCGTATATAGTCATACATAGTCGAGGGTAAATATTTAAAAAAATGACATAAGAACTATTTTTGAAAGTCACCTAGGCTTCAGACAGGGAGAGTGTCCATTTTCCATATTATTTTCTCTTTAGATTAATGACTTAGAAGATATTTTCTATCTTAAAAGGCCAAAGGGGATTGAAACAGTGATGTTTTTTTTTCTTGCTCATGTATGCAAACGATATTGTAATTTTTGCGACTCGGCTGAAGAACTCTTACTAAATCTAAATATTCTGTTAAAGGTTAATACGGATAAAACTTAAGTTCTAAATATTTCAGAAAGGAGGTAGACCGCCTAGGGACTTATAATTTAGGCAAAAGAAATAAATAATTAAAGCGTTTGTTTTTACTAACATCAAATAAATTAATAAATAAATAAATAAATAAATAAATAAAATATTTAAAAACATAGTCGGTAGATCATCAAAACATTTATTTTTTAACTTATATTTTTAGAGGATGTGACAAAAAACTGTTTTGTAACCATGATAACCCGAACGCTAGGAAAAAATGGTCGGTAAAAAAGGGGGGGGGTATCGATCGGGTTAGTGGAAATAAGTAACTTTTTATTACACGTTATGTATGGTGGATCAAATATAGGAATAAGTAACTTTTTATTACACGTTATGTATGGTGGATCAAATATAGAAATAAGTAACTTTTTATTACACGTTATGTATGGTGGATCAAATATAGAAATAAGTAACTTTTTATTACACGTTATGTATGGTGGATCAAATATAGGAATAAGTAACTTTTTATTACACGTTATGTATGGTGGATCAAATATAGAAATAAGTAACTTTTTATTACACGTTATGTATGGTGGATCAAATATGGAAATAAGAAACTTTTTATTACACGTTATGTATGGTGGATCAAATATGGAATAAGTAACTTTTTATTACACGTTATGTATGGTGGATCAAATATGGGAATAAGTAACTTTTTATTACACGTTATGTATGGTGGATCAAATATGGAAATAAGTAACTTTTTATTACACGTTATGTATGGTGGATCAAATATGGGAATAAGTAACTTTTTATTACACGTTATGTATGGTGGATCAAATATGGAAATAAGTAACTTTTTATTACACGTTATGTATTGTGGATCAAATATGGGAATAAGTAACTTTTTATTACACGTTATGTATGGTGGATCAAATATGGGAATAAGTAACTTTTTATTACACGTTATGTATGGTGGATCAAATATGGGAATAAGTAACTTTTTATTACACGTTATGTATGGTGGATCAAATATGGAAATAAGTAACTTTTTATTACACGTTATGTATGGTGGATCAAATATGGGAATAAGTAACTTTTTATTACACGTTATGTATGGTGGATCAAATATGGAAATAAGTAACTTTTTATTACACGTTATGTATGGTGGATCAAATATGGGAATAAGTAACTTTTTATTACACGTTATGTATGGTGGATCAAATATGGAAATAAATAACTTTTTATTACACGTTATGTATTGTGGATCAAATATAGAAATAAGTAACTTTTTATTACACGTTATGTATTGTGGATCAAATATAGAAATAAGTAACTTTTTATTACACGTTATGTATTGTGGATCAAATATAGAAATAAGTAACTTTTTATTACACGTTATGTATTGTGGATCAAATATGGAAATAAATAACTTTTTATAACACGTTATGTGTGGTGGATCAAATATAGAAATAAGTAACTTTTTATTACACGTTATGTATGGTGGATCAAATATAGAAATAAGTAACTTTTTATTACACGTTATGTATTGTGGATCAAATATGGAAATAAGTAACTTTTTATTACACGTTATGTATGGTGGATCAAATATAGAAATAAGTAACTTTTTATTACACGTTATGTATGGTGGATCAAATATAGAAATAAGTAACTTTTTATTACACGTTATGTATTGTGGATCAAATATAGGAATAAGTAACTTTTTATTACACGTTATGTATTGTGGATCAAATATAGAAATAAGTAACTTTTTATTACACGTTATGTATTGTGGATCAAATATGGAAATAAATAACTTTTTATTACACGTTATGTATTGTGGATCAAATATAGAAATAAGTAACTTTTTATTACACGTTATGTATTGTGGATCAAATATAGAAATAAGTAACTTTTTATTACACGTTATGTATTGTGGATCAAATATAGAAATTAGTAACTTTTTATTACACGTTATGTATGGTGGATCAAATATAGACATTGTAAATTAATTCGCTTATTTAGGTGTAGTTTTTACAACTGGGAGTCTTTTACAGAGGCCAAAAATACCTTGGCTGGTCAAGCACAAAAAACAACATTTTTTAGACTTAAAAAGTATTTGAATAAGTTTTAAATATTACTCTTGTACATAAGAACGTTTGATTATACTTGTATGTGGTTCCAAAGACTAGGGAACAGTAAGACGAAGTCATATTGAAAGAATCTAAAATCAGTTTATACATGTCAGATAAAATTATAAAATGATTTTATTTTAGCACAAGCAGGCAGATTGGATTATTTTACCTTTTTTATTCGTTTATTTGTTGAGTTAAACGTTCCCTCGACAGTATTTCAGTCATTTGGAGACGATGTCTACTTGAGACAGATATAGTGCTGCCACACTGTAGTATCACGCCGTAGACATGTGGCATGATACCACACCCAGTCACATTATCCTGACACCGGGCCAACCAGTCCTGGAAAAATCCTTATGTGCTTGGCACCACCAGTACCATTTTTCACGACTTTGGTATGTGGCGGCCGTAATTATTCGTAAAATAATTAAATACTCGTATGATAAATAACTGGATTAATGTACGAGTACTATAGATTGATTAAAATTTATAAAGTCCTGCTAAACGATTAAGACAAATATTCAGTGAAAAACAACTGGGCAAGAGAAATGCGTCTTTCAGTCAGAGACGGTGAAAAAAGACCATAATTATAACGTTCGGCCCGAAACAGTTCGCATCTGAGAATAATCCTTTGATAAAATAACTTTATACTGATCAAAGAAACTGTAATTCAGTCAGAATACATTATTAAAATTTCGTGAATAAGAAGTACATGTATATGTTTCAGCTAATTGCCGTCCCAACAAACAATGGAGCGTAACTTTATTTTAGTGAGTATTGGAATATCTACTAATGAAAGTCGTTAAAATACTCATTCGGCGCTGAACAAGGGAAATAACCCATGTATGTGACTTCAAAAAATTGACATAGGTTTCCCTCCTTAGTAGGTAATAAAAACCGACAACTGTTACGAACGATTTTTTTTCTTTCTTTTTTTTTAGGTCCGGATCACTTCCTGTATATTTCAGTGGTCAGCAACCCTGATCATGAGACCAACTGCGACAAAAATTCTCGGTCCCAGGTGACAACTGACATAGCTACCCTGGGTCCTACATATATCAGCCTAAGAATTGAAGGCACTGGTCAGATTATTCTTTATTTTGCACAAATGATCAACTCATTGATTCTACAAAGGAATGCCTAAATAAAGTTGATCCCTTGAAAATGAAGCTCCCAGATTGTCGGCTAGTAAATACTTTTTCTCTGAAACTAGTTGTCAGAAACTTAATACAGTGTAATTATATAATAAAAAAAATCTCAGAGGGGATATCGGCACTGGATGCTTTCTAGAAAATACTTACTGTTGTTATTTAAATTACGTTTAATTAGAAATGTTTTTTTTTTTTTTTTTTTTTTTTTTTTTTTTTTTTTTGTACATAGGACAGGGGAGGGTATCTTAATTTAATATTATTTATAGAGACCCTGGATAGAGATAGCTAGGGAGAATATAGTTATTTTTTGTAATAGGGTGATATATGGCTATTTTTCATGGATTGTTGTTGTATTGTTGTATTGGGGTTTACCGTCGCTGCGATAGTATTTCAATCACATAGCGACGTCCAGCTAATTACAGATTGCATTTTTTCAAACACTTGTAAAGAATAAGAATCCAAACAATGGATTCAAATTCAAATGTGGTGTTGTTCAATAAAGGTTAACATGAAAAACACGTACATGTATATGTGTGTGTGTGTGTGTGTGTGTGTGTGCAGGGACTCATATGTATAATGATATAGTTTGTTTCGGTAAGTAATTATGTTGGGGTTTTTTTTTTTTGGGGGGGGGGGGGGTTACCTTTTTTCATTATCGTTTTTTGTCTTATAAAGAAAAAAAATCACACAATGAGATATGACTATGAAAAAAAAATCATCACTGCATTATCAGAGATGTAAGTACCTTTAATATAGCTTCGTGGAATTATTTAGTGCATTATTTGATTGGTATTTTACGCGAGTAATTAGTAACTCATTTCGTCTCTCTCTCTTCATTGGTTTTAGATATTAAAAACACATTCCATCAGAGACATAAATGGCATAATGCTATTCACAGGTTTAAGATTTCAGACAAAATATCGCCGGGAATTATCAACAATGGTACACGTATATCAGTTTGTTCCTCGTGCTTGTTATGAACTTTAAATATGTTTTCATTGATGCATATTGTTTTTAATGAGTTTTGCATTTGCCTACTCTGTGTATCTTTGTTTGTAATTTTCATACTGGTGAAATAAAAAATGTTATCGTCTATAAAAAATATTCGTGTTTACTTTTCTCATTGTCAGCCACTCTGGGTTAGTCTAGATTAAAATATCAAACATAAATTTTAAAAAAGTGTTATGTTTTTCCAGTCGAATTGTGTGGTTTAGTTCAGGAGTCGCACTGGGAAAATGGTAATTAATTGAAGTTGTAATTATAGGGATTGGGTGCGGTATTCCCTTTCCGGCGATTTCCCGTCTTTTTGTTAATTAATTCAAATTTCCCGGATGTACGCGGTCTAGTTTGCAAGGTGCGTGGTTATCGCAAAACCACCTGAGGCGGTTTGATCAAAAGTCAATTAAACATATGCAATTTCGGATATACTGAAAATACAAGTAAGTCAGAATAAATAACTTAAAAAAATATGCGATTGTTCTACTTTTAATTTAGGCTTGTTTACTTGCATATTATATGAATAAGATAAACACCAGGTCTATTCAGCACTAGATTTCGTGGTTTTCTCACCTTTGCCGGGTCAATATAGCACTTTTATCGCAACGTTGATATTGTCATGAAACATTGAAATAATACCCTGACTTATAAAGGTATAACGTTCCAAATAATCATTTAGTTAGATAATTATATTCCTTAAAATTGGAAAATCCAGATTTGTTTTTTCCGATAATGCATTAGTCATGTACCTAATCAACAGGTGTACTTCCTTTGTTGAAAATGAAAATAGAAAGTTTTTTACCAAGAGTGTGCTGGATTTTTTTTTATTGGGAAATAACTCCTGCGGTTAGGTGCAAGTATATCTTCAATGCTTAATTGAATTCACAGTAACACAAATATTTTCGTTTGTTCTTTGCAAAGTTTAATGATATTCAGGTTCTTAGAAAAGTTGTGTATGTTGCTCAGGTAGAGCATTTGCTGAGTATGTGACGGGCCCAGTCAGATGGCACATTTTTCTTCTCTTTTGTGTGTAAGAAAAATGTGCAACAAGTGACCCTAGTCATGGTCCCCTGGCTTATAGTGAGAGTGCTATGACGACTGAGCTACCCAACCTCTTACAAAAATCAAGCTTCTACTAGGGTTACTTAAATAGAATTACATTATACAGATATAGGTACATAACTATATAATATTTATTTGACAAATTATGCAAATTTCATTGCTAACACTTCATGCAAAGAAACAAATGTTTTCAAAGATGATTAAAATAAAGCATATTATCAAATATTGAATATAAATGATACATTTTTAAGATGTTTTTAAGTATTTAAAAGTAAAAGTTTGTGTCATGGTTGACCCTTTAAGCTCCAGAGCTTATTTCCAAAGAAGTCCATTAAAACTATTTGAGGGTCAAAATGGTCAGTTTTGTCTATGATGACTCCATTATGGAAAACTATGTATTTAGATGTGTTTATTATTTTTTGTATCCTTAATAAGCAACCCCTATAATAATAAGAAGTGCCTTATTCAGGTTTTTGGGAAAAAGGTCCCTGTCTAATTTGCGATTTTTTTTATCTGTAAAATTGGCAAATTGGGAAAAAAATAATCCTTGAATTGATGAAATTGGGAAATTTGACCCATTGGAATTCATACAGTAGTTCAATTAAAACATTATAAAACAAACTTTTTCATTAAGAACCTTCAGTTTACAATGCAATTCATAAATGCAGACTAAACTATACGATGACCTCAGACAGTGCATGCAATAATTTTACCTTCGAGAATTGTTAATGTAAACAAAACCAATTTGACAGCGATTCACTTGGGAAATAATTGTAAAAAAAAAATATTTCTTGGCTTTGGGATCGTTTTTCTTGATTGGGAAAAAATGTACCTAGATAGCATTGGGAACGGGGCCTATATTCGATCCTGTGGGATACCTGAAAAAAGCCCTGATAAGGGTCAAATTCAGCTTTTTTTTCTCTCCAAAAGATCAATAGACAAGGTTTTACTTTACTGTTTTGGAATTGGGAGCCCAGGATGCAGCCCTTTGAAAGTGATTTTTTTCAAGCAAAGAAACAGATTTTAAGAAATGCTGTCAAAGGTCAGAGAGTGGAAATTTTGATGTTTAAATTATGGAGGAAAGGGATGCATTATCGGCCCCCGAAACGTCCATCACAGCATGTTGTTAGAGCATTCTCCTTTTCACCATTGAAGAGGGAGGCCATTTGGATACCTGGCTTCTACAATCAGGGTTTTTCTGCCTATTTTTGGAAAGGGAGCCTAGCCTGCAATGGGAAAAAATTATCAAGATAATCTTTAAAAGTGAACTCCCTGGGAATGTTTTGGAAGTAGAAAAACTAAGTTCTACATAAAATTATGTTGTATAGCATGTTGTTCAAAAAGGCATTTCCTTTCTTAAACACAATTAAAAAATGAGCTGAACAAACTTCAGCTGAAGAAAAAAATGACAATTATGAAAATATTACCTATTTTCAATTGGAAAATTGGCTGATGATTGGCCCCTACAAATAGGCAGAAAACACCCCGACTATTGAAAGTGCAGTTAGTTTAGTATTTATGGATAGCTCCAGGTCAGCTAGGATAATGTGACTTTATGTGCTATTATCGCCATTATATTTCATTTGTCTATGACCTGATATCACCATAGTCTACGAATGACTGAAATACGTTTGAGGTGAATGTTAAACATGGCACGGAATGATACATGATTATATATAAATAGCTTATACTGTAAATAAAACAGCTGTGTTGAATAACATAAATGGTTATTGTAGACCACCTAGGCATAATCTATAAATGTAGCTCAGAGAGTCCTATATGTGTGAGAAGAAATTTCGTCAACTGAGATATTGTCCTTGTCCTGCGAGATATTTAAAATCTATATGATATTATTGCAACAAATCTTCATTCTTAAATACTAAAACCTGTCAGACTGACAAAACAAATGCATCCCCTTTCATTTAGACAGCTGCAAATAACATCAGACTATCACAAATACTCATTCTTCCCTCACAGCACTATTCTCTGGAATCAACTGTCATGTAACACTTCCTGATCTTGACCAGTTCAAGCAGGCTGTGGTTTACATTCAGTATTAGTCAGGTATCTTTTTATCTCTTCTCACACCTAACATTTTTAACAAACTGTTCACTTTTGCCAAACTCTCACTATTCCTGACACTGTTCTTTGCCAAGGTTTATTTCTCTGGCTATAAAAATTAAATACTAATAATTCTGATGTGCACCTATTCCTGCCTTTAACACTTGAAAGAAGGATTGGCAGTATTTAGAGATAGATAATTGGTTTACATTAAATCCATACCAAATTCCTCAAAATCTTGCTAGTTTCAGAGTACCCTTTTATTTTCAAGTTCAGTTAATTCAAAAGCGTGTGGTGATAGCCTGGGAAAGGGAGCAATTGGCTGTTGTTGACCTTTTCCATGGTGACAGAAAGGTGGTAAAACAGACATGAAATGTTGCCTATTGATTGACAGCATGGCTATTATCGTACTACTGCATTGTTACATCTAGGATGTTTTTCATAATGCTAGGGTATAATGTTAAGTGATTTATATCTACTGTTTAAATTGTCCTCGGTGGGTTTACTGTGACACTGTTTTATTTCTTTAGTAGGGATGAAAAACAAAGGCAATTGAAATGTTCATTCTCCCAGACATAAAAATGGAGGTATATTTTTGTGCAATATTATCAAGGTAATCCTTGAGTCATGGTCCATCAAGTGATCGTGGGAATTTTATGATAAATGCAAGCAGAAAAATAGCCTTAAGTCCAAGTCAGTGGATGCTTGCATCTGCACTGAAGTTTTTTTAACATTTGAAAGACCATGCTTTTAATTTAATGATAAATGGTTTACCTGAAGAAGTAAATGCTTTATGAGAAATGGAAAGTATAATATTATCATTGAATAACACCTTCTTTTGAGAAAACTTAAATCCTTAAATATTTTCAAAGGAAAATGTTCTTCAAGTGGCTTTAAAATGGGCCTTATGGAAGGTTTTATTATAATTTAAATATTATAACAGATACTATAGGTCTATACCAAAGTTATATGTGCCTAGTCATCACTAATTCCTTAGATGAACTAGTTTCAGTACTAGAGATAAAAATAATGCTCAGGGTTTTCCTTAAGAGGCGTCTAGCAGCCAATTTAACTGCCTTAAATCCTCTTCTGGTCGGCTTAAATTTTCCAAAAAATGTGAATAATTCAGAGAAATTAAAAATCACAAGAAAATGTAGGACCCCCAGATTCCCCACTGGCTCCTACAATTTTAAATTGGCCTTCTACTCTGATTCTCAAGGAAAACCCTGAAAGTTGCTTCCAGGGAGAATCAAACACACAGCCCTTGATATGGAGTTATGATCACTACCTCTGGAGATTTACTAATTGGAAAATGAACTTATTTTAGCATCTGTCATCTAAGGCTTGAAAGGTTAGGGAAGGTCACTCACAGTTTCAGTTCTGTACCTTTGGTATGCCATTAACTGCCCCCGAGGGCAAAGTAAATTGTCCTTATGATGGTGCACACATTTTTAATGCTGACTTGATAATGATCGGCCAACTATAGCCCAGGGGGTCGTGCATGTGATCCTTTTGTGTTCAACATTGGCTGTCGGTACTTAACCCATTGTAGGGGACACAATAAAAAACCCAGGCTTCATCACATGTGACAATACAGCAGGTTAGAGGACTTGGATTTCCCTACTATAGATATAGCTTCCTTGCGTGAGCCGGTAGAAATATTTAGCATAGTTTAAGATAGACATAAAAAATGCAGTAGCTCAGGTGTATAATATATGTCACCTTTTTGTGGGGATTTGAGTACTGTCTGATGATTTATAATAGACACAGAATGTCATGTGTAATGGACTTGATATAGCCCTGCAATCTTATCAGCAGTTTTCTGTGTTGTAAATTGCTTGCTTCAGAAAATAAAATTGTCCAAAAAGCACTTATTAGAATATTAACATTGAAGTTTTTCATGGGATTTTTATGTTGCTTTATGCCTTGAAAATTGTTATGTTATTTTTTTTTTAATGGAAATACAAATGTAAACGGAGCCTACATATCAGCAGCTCCATGTATTTCAGTTACTGTAAATTTGAGTTTGTCTGTTTCATCCTCTAGAAATTGCAAGTCCTGATTTTGTATTATAAACAAAGGGAGATAAAAAAATGAGAGAATCAAGTTTCCTTGACTGATGGGACTTCTATTACATTTAAGTATATATAATTAACCTTTATTAGGAAACAGGTTCCTTTAACTTTTACTTAAATCCCCCAAGCGACAATATCTGGATCGGACCAGTGCTTTGTGCCTAGAAAGGTCATGAAAGATTCTTGTTCCTTCTGAATATTTAGGGTTTTTTTCTTTGGAAACAAGACCAGTGGAATACCCTCAGACCTTGACTAGTAGTTTAAGTATTAATAATAAATACTTAGTTTGGCAATGTGTGGTGCTGAAGAAGAGAACTCTAGTTTCTTCCTGTTGGCAATCTCAGTCCTGATCACATCTGGACAAAGTTTGAGCTTCAGATGAGAGTTACTGATATCACATCATCGTGATTAGAAACCGCAAAAATCAGCGGCTAAGTTGCCATACAATGTAAACAAGGGCAAGACAGAATAAACACGGGGAGCCGGCACACATGGAAAAATCATTAATTTGTTTTAGTTTGTTTTCTCAGTAATACCATTAATGACTATAGCATGTTGTATTAATGAACTGAAGCTGCTATAGTATGTCATTTGATCACTGGAAGGTTGTAAATACTTGTACAGTGATAAATGGTTTAGGAGTTTGTTTTCATTGACTTGTCAGGATATTGGATAAGTAGGAAAGTACTTGCTCCAAGCCCAGTTTTCTTGATTGCAGTGTTTTTTGTTGTTTTTTTTGTCAAAATATTTGGAGAATATAGGAGGAAAATATATATTTTTCCCCCAATTTTATTTTTCATGTTCACCCCTCAATGATTAGGACAGTTTACATACCATATTGTGTGCATGGACTCACTGTTACAGTGTCATTTTTAAATGTTATATTCTTAAAACTGTTCAAACATGTTATATTATTGTTCTTATTATTCATTTATGCACTAAAACATCATTAAATAAGAGTAAAATACAATAAAACACCTATATTATACATAGTAGAAAAATGCTCCTTTTAGCTCGTTCGCCCACTTTTTTTCCTCCTCCTATTGGCTTGGACCCCTTTCCTTCCAAAGTGAATAAAACCAACAACACTGGATTGGAAAAGTTGTACTTAACCCTTTCCCTCATATAGACTCATTTTAATGCACTCAATAGGTATCACATAAAGCCTGATCTGCAGAAACCACAGTTAAACCTTACCAAATTTAATTTTAAAGTCCTCATTTCCAGACCACTGAGGAGCAGCGAACAGCATAAAACCTGATCAGCCTGCAAGTTACTCGCAGGCTGATCTGGTTTTATGTTGTTCGCATAGGTCTTTTCATGGTGTCCTCTATGAGGGAAAGGGTTAACCCATAACCTTATGAATATTCATATGCTAATTGATTAATGAATATTAATTTACTGAATTTTAAATGGCATAAATATGAAGCATTGGATATTTTCTTTATGCCATCAGATTCAACTTCCATAACACAATTGTACTGAAATAAATTAAAATTTTAACCACTTAGGCACTTAAAATAGTAATAAGACAGAAAACAAAATTTGGAACTTTATCACCATGTAGTGAAAAAGAGGTACATCTAGATATAGATTGAAATATAGCCCTGAAATTTTGTGTGATGCAGAAATGTATTCTACCATAGAACAGCATTAGCAAGCAACTTTGTTAAAAAAATCTGTGGTTTCATATGCAATTTAAAGTTAAGTAAGTTATTATTCATCAAGTCAGATGATACATGAGATAAAGGATTCACACAGATGAAATAAGGTATAATACATGTACCTTTTACAGATTTAAAGTCAAGAGGTTTTCAAAGAAAGATAAGCCCGTAGCTGACTGATCTGGGTCTGCTCTGTTTGCCAGTGCCTCAAAATGTGTGCCTTTATGAAGTAAAAGAATAATCAATCAACACTAAAAAAAATAATAGTAATAAGAGGCTCGGTTATTTAGTAATCTGAAATGATGATATAAGTTATTTTAAGCAGATTTCCAAAGTATCGCGCAAATATCTCCCACTTTATATCATACCCTGCGGTTTATAGATGCAAATGTTGCAAACATTTCATCCATGCACACTTGCATATTTATTATTCATAAATAGAGCTATCAAGTATGAAAGCATGCTGTAAATATTGAAAATGTTGAGCTAGCTGATGATGCAAATTACATACTAAATCCGTACCACGCAAAACATCTTAAGTGAGACTAGTCCGTTCTTCATTTTGGACTGTACCATTAGTTATTTACAGGGGTGCTTGCTGAAAACAATAGAAGAGGAAGGTGGTGATGATTAAATAATACTCTGGTGTCCATTCATTTATTCTTCCTTGTGGTTTAATGCAATATCAAATTGAGAATTTGTCTAATTCAAAAGCATAAAACTTGTAGTTTTTGAGTAATTTGAGACCACTGACTGTATGAATTAGGTTATAGCTGGCCCATTTTCTGATAATGGGGAAGGAGCCTTGATTACCATGTTTATATCGTGGGGTAGTTAAGTAGTTAAACAAAAAACACCTCATTCTTGAGTTTTAAGAAGGAAAAACCTTGGGGGTTACAGTTTTTTGGGTTGTTTTTTTTTGGGGGGGGGGGACATGAATTTTAAGAAATATTTAATCAGAGGAGGCCTATAATTACTGTCCCTGTTGAAAAGGGAGAAAACCCTTACATCATTAAGTCACATATATAATAATTATATTCAATTTCAAAGAGTCTTTTTTCTGGGTCATTGAAAAAGGGCAGTTTTTGTGCTTTACTATAGTTTGAAGTTGAGTCTCAAATTGAGATACTTAGTTAAACACAGGCTAGGTCTTTTTCAGGTGTTATTGGAGATTATATGGTAATTTTAGACTGTGTTATGCATGAATCTGTTTCTAGCATTTGTGACACATGTATTTGATATGCATAATTGATAAACTAGTAGAATATAATTCTTCTGTTGTTCTACATTAAAAACCCTATTCGCCATAGCCATGGTTTTTCCTTGGCACAAAAATGTCCGTTTTGACCATTAAGCTGTCCAAATTATGTCTAGATATTTCACAAATTGTCTCTTTATACATCAATTGGCCACTTGAACCCAATTTGAAAAAAAGATAACAAGGAAATACAATGCACCACACAGAGCTATAAAGAAATAAATATTGAAATATGTAAGAATATGAGAACTGATAATTTTGACCACTGGTCAAGTGGAAGTTTGTCCCACAGTACAAAGCAGATGTCACTTTTATCAGCTAGTGTTGATGTTGTAACTCCAGGGGGATCCCTTTGTTTGGCGTTCCCGATGGATGTTTGTCAGGGGATGTGAGAAGTATGCTAAACAGTTAGCCCTCACAGTTGGTAGATGGTCAAATAGTTGGTCTAGAGGGGGTTGACTTGTTGATCTAGGTGTGGAAAAGTAACTAGCATTAGTTTGTAAAATGTAAGACAAGAAAGTTAATTTTTTAAGCACGATTGAAAAGATATTTTTATGGTCAGCATAGTTATCATGAACACCTTATTTAGAGTCCTTCAAAAAACATCTCTCCAGAAGTTTTCAGAGTCCTAAGTGATGTTTCAAATGGGCAAGAAATAATAATTCTACAAGAAAATGCTTTGTGCATGGATTTCGAATATTGGATTATCTTGAAGATTATAGGGGAGGAATTTTATTTTTATTTTTGGGGAACAAAAACATTCTGAGTAGAATGGCAATTCTGTTACAGCAGAGACCCTTGGTGTAACAAAGGGGGAATGGGTGTTTTGATATATAATTTACCCATTTCTCAATGTTTCATTTTAAAAACAGAAATTCATTGACTTCTAACCTAACTTTGGGATGAAATTTGATTTTGGGAAGCATTTCCCTCAAAACTGAGGAGATTTCTATTTGCATTTGGGATGTAGCCTGATAATTTAATATGGCATGTAAGCTATATATATAAGCAGAAAAAAACAATAACTTTAAAATACATCAATACAGTAGATTAGAATTTATTTTAGACCTGTATTTGGTGTTTAGGTTACAAAAGAAATCTCGTTACTTGGCAAATTTTAAGTCTCCAGGTCGATGGTTTGAACCATGTTATATTAGTGTTAGGATTTGCATGACAACAGAACTCTGCTGTAAAAATGCTAATGACAACCTGGAGACAGTGAACACTGGTTCAGACTTCAGACTGGATAAATTGATCTGTCAATATTGTGAGCACCCCACATGTCAAAGATCTGTGATAAATCCTCAGGTTTTTGCCAGCTCTTGTGTTGCTATGATGTCCAGGAGGTTTTGTCATTGATCCTCCTACAGGGGTTTGATCCCATAAGCATGCATCACCCTGTATGCATCAAGATGGTAACTTCGAATGAGATGATATTACAGGTAGCCTGCTTTGGTGTTGATTGGGCGGGGAGGTCATTCATATTGATAAACTGTGACATGTTGGACTAGATTTGGAGTAGTGTTTTTAGATTTTTTGGGAAGCATATGGTTCTGTGTGTTCATGTATTTGTTTAGTCTGCTTAGTCACAGCCTGGTTAGGATTTACTTGGCTTCTATTCATTGGCCTAGAGACTGCATACTTCTGGATTTAGAGGTCATAGGTTTGATCCCTGGCAGCAGTAGACTAGAGTCCAAAGATATTACTTTCACTATACCAAGATATCTGGTTCTCTTCTTATGAAACTGTGACCCTAGAAAATTTGGCCCAATTGTGTAGGATAGCTATACGTCTCATTACTGAAAACAACAACATAACGGAAAAAAACAACAAATGATATTAAAAACACAAATCTTGCCAGTTTGGGGTTTGATATTTCAAGAGAGATAAATATGTCTCCGAAAAACATGTCAACCCCATTTATTAAACATTTAATGACTAAGAAATAGTATACGGCTGCCATACAAAACAGTCTATATATTTATATCTCATCCACATGAATTTGGTGGTAAGCCCTTTTCCAAATCTTGGAATAAATAGATACTTTATGGATACTATGGTAAATATTATATTTTGTGTAAAGTCTAGGGTCATATTGACCTGTAAGATTGTAAGATTATAGTAATAAATATACGTATACATGAGTATTGTTGTCAGACTATCAACCCCACCCATCTTGGCAGTGTACGTAACTCAGTGTGTCTAGACGGAATGTATTGAACTGTTTATCGTAGATATACCTTGTGCAGATAAAGCTTCTGGTCCGATCAAACATGGAATGTGTTAATAGTAGATTAATCATCGGGCGGCCATTGAATGTCTTCAGTGTAAACATTTAAATACTGTTTGGTCAGCTGTTCATAATAATAAGAAAATATCAATATTTTATTACCTTTTGGGACAGTCACATTTTATGCCAACCAAATGTTTAGGAAGTGAATTAATTATCTAATAAGATTAAGCCTGTTTAAGCTGGACAACAAGGTGACATGCAGTGGGGAAATTATTTTGTGGGGTGGTGGATGGGGGCAGGAATGAAGATTTTTGAAAGCATGAATTTTTGACAATGTTGTTGAAATAAGGTGAAATTTCACTGGGGCTAAATTTCTATTTATAAGATTTAGTTGTTTTTTTTTAGTTTTTTTTTTTAAATCCACTGAATGAAGTAATTTCACTGTTTTTCATAATTATTCCTTTGCATAATGGGATATATTATAATTATATAGTCACCATTGTTTTGAAATTCAAATGAAAGATTTAGCTGACTGTTTTTTGAAGTTTTCTGAATTATAAGGTTTATTTTTGCTCAGTCAGCAATGACAACCTTGTGAATTTAAATAAACACAGTTTTATAATTTGTAAGAAAAATTTGCCATATATAATAAATATATATTTTGTTATTATTACACACAAAGTCCTGCTGAGTCCCTTTTCATAAGATCAGGAAAAAAAACAAACCCAGCAAGCACTCCTAAACCATGAAGACCAGCCAGTATTTGCATGGGTCCTATAGAAATGAAGCTGTTTAAATAAGAGTGTCATAGCAGTTTGTCTGGAATGTTGTCATTGTCCATTTGAGTCCCCCATTGTCCAAGTGTAAATCTGTGTGTCCATCACCACAATAGATGTGGATATTTGGTGTGGATTACTGTTTATCAGACAGAAATACTTTTGTTACTCTTATGTAAACAAGTGACTTGAATGTAAAAACTGGTTACATGCAGGGTCGATGGCTTGACAATCTGTAAGACTTGTGATGCCTCTGCTGTGACTGATTTATACCCCTTGATCTGACTTCATGGTGATTTACAGGTGTTTGTTTATACTTGGGTGCCTCTTGTAGGAAAAGAAATTGTGGGTGGATATTTTATGAGTAAAAGTTTATTCAAATATACCCCAGGGATTTATTGGCGTAGTCCTAGACAGTTAATGGTCCATGCATACTTTAATGTGTATTCCATCAAATATCTCTTTTTAAAGTTTCCATTATGAATAAGGGATATAAAATTTATATTCACTAGAGTTAGGGGTTAAAATGATTTAATTTTATCTTCAGAGATTTGTAGTGATTTTTCAAACTGTCAGCACTGATAAAGTAAAAAAAAAAGACACCTACGCAACTGATGCACCCCCTTAAAAAAAATTAGAGAAAATTTAAAACTGAAGATTCAAATAATGCCATATGAAGGGGACAGTGGTATCATCATCTGACTGGGTATGGTATCATGTCATATTTTGGTCTGTTGTATTGCCATTTGACTGGGTCTGCAGGTACCATGCCATATGAAATTGGTTATTATCTGACTATGTTTGGTATCATACCACATGTCTGCAGTCGGGTGGCACTGTAAATTAGTGAATAAAGTCTGAATTTAAATATTGTAACAAAATTTATTCTATGCATAAACCAATCTTCATTCTGCGTCCGTCTCATGTAAACAATGTTCTGAAATGACTCGGAAAGGCTTCAACTATATTAACCCTTCCCCTCATATAGACTCATTTTGACGCACTCAATAGGTACCACATAAAGCCTGATCTGCAGAAAACCACAGTAAAACCTTATCAAATTTAATTACAAAATCCTCATTTCCAGACCACTGAGGAGCAGCGAACAGCATAAAACCTGATCAGCCTGCGAGTGATCTGGTTTTATGCTGTTCGCATAGGTCTTTTCATGGTTTCCTTTATGAGGGAAAGGGTTAAACAGAACATGTGTAAACACTGAAAATGAATGGCATTATTAACATGGTACAGTATTGTGCTGTTGACTGTCCCAGATGGCTGAGTGGTTAGAGCGTCCGCCTCGCGAGTGGGAGGTCTGTGTTTGATCCCTGGGCGCGACATACCAAATTTGTAAAAATGGTACTGGAATAGCTCCTTTGCTTGGTGCTCAGCATATAAGGGTAGTTCCAGGACTGGTTGGCCCGGTGTCAGGGTAATGTGACTGGTTGTGGTATTATGCCACATGTCTACGGCATGATACTGCAGTGTGGCAGCACTATATCTGTCTCAAGTAGACATTGTCTCCAAATGACTGAAATACTGTCAGTGGGATGTTAAACCTGGAACAAACTTACAAACAAATATTGTGTTGTGGTTACAGGATTATACAAGGCCATAACTTACTGATGTTCCTCTTATTGATACAGTAACAACAGATCTGTAAGAAAGGTTATGTCTGACGTTTGTGCATGGTTGAAGCAGTCCATCACTTTGTCACCATTTATGAAACAGCTTCCATGGCCAAGTAGCACTATATGGTCTTTTTATGCATATCATTGCTTTGTTTCTCATTTTCTGTGGTTATGAATGAGAAAATTTTGATAATTTGTTGGAATTATTTCTTTGAACAATATGTTATGCTCGCATTTCATTTGCATAATAATCTTTCATGCATCATGAGGGCATTCATTTTATCAAAATGTTTGTTAGATTGCCAGACTATCATTGTTAAAGGTTCAATTCACAGTTAAGGTTCCAAAGGTTGCTTCAGAATCTGGAATTCATCTTTTTTTTTTTTTTTAAAATGATTACAAATGGGGCAGGTCTCTTTTCTTTATCAGGGGCTAATTTACTGGCATCTTCCCTTTGAGAGTATCTTTACATTTATGCATTAATTTTACTCAAGTCTTGATGATTGTTTTTTCCCTCAAAACCAGAGAAATTGGATGTCCACACTTCATGATCATGTATCATATGGACAAAAGAAATCTACAAAGCTTTACAAAATCTCATTTTTGAGGATTATTTCATGTTATTGGTCTTTAGATCATCCACTGTTTATTGACCACTAACTGACCAAAGACACTGACCATTTCAATTTATCCAAAAATTATCAATTAGCTCACAGAAAACTACAATAATCATAATAATTAAACTCAGATCTGAGCTAGAAAATGTGTCTACCCTTGAAAGGAGAAGGCATGTACTGTATATTTTAAACAATTTTGCTGACTTGATAGTACGAGTCGTTTGACATAATGGTGGGGTCTGTTTTTACGTTATGAATGAGGTCTCATTTGTCACAGGTAATGATAATGTTGTCGGTATAGAATGTGTTAATCTGACGGACAGAATAGCAAGGCAGGATGTTTATCTGGTATTGTATGGTATCTTATGTCAACTTTATTTTCCATCCATTTATCTTTATTCTTATCTGCCTCATGTGTCGCTAACTTTCTGTCTCGTTGACTCACAGGCTGATTTAAATAGACAGCTGGGACCCAGCTCATAGTATGTCACCCAGTGCAGGTACTGCATATATATTGGGACTGGTTCTCTGTATGAGCACACCTGTATGTACAAGGGAAGACTGGTTGTGATGTCTAGATCTGTGACAGACTGGTTGATTCATCAGGAATGTGACAGGTCAAGGGATAGTTGTGTATTCTTTCTGCGATTGATTGACCAGATAGGTGTGGGACAGTGAATAAGTGCATTTGTGAATAACATATTTCACGTCCACAATTTTCTTTTGTATTGGATAACACTGCAGGAATATTGTTTCTATTTTAGTGACTTACCTCAAGGTAATTGCATGATTTTTGTATTGAATGAATGTATGGTTTAAAGTGGTTTATACATGACTTTGTGTATTTTTTGTGTATTGAATAACTGTGTGGTCCACTGTGGTACGTACATTGCATTGTTTTTGTTGCTTTATATATATGTAATACTTTCATGGCTTTGTTGGTAAATAGATGTTTGTAAAACAGTTTGATGCTTGATTAAAATGTGACATTGTAGACAGGCTTATTGTTTCTACCTAAATCTGCTTTGGTCTGATTGTTTAAATATGCATGAATGTGAATAGATTTATCCTGATACAACGACTAAATATTTAATGAAAACAGTCGTCATTTGAACTAACTTATTGTGAGACCTGAATAATAATGTGACATTTTATTCGTATTCATTCAGGTTTTAATTTCAAAATAAAAAAGAATAAAAGGTCAACTATATTTGTAATATGTCATTTTAAATTGAAGAGAATGAAACAGCTTTAAATTTAACCCTTTCCCCATAGAGGAAACCATGAAAAGACCTATGCGAACAACATAAAACCAGATCAGCCTGCGAGTAACTCGCAGGCTGATCAGGTTTTATGCTGTTCGCTGCTCCTCAGTGGTCTGGAAATGAGGACTTTATAATTAAATTTGGTAAGGTTTAACTGTGGTTTTCTGCAGAACAGGCTTTATGTGGTACCTATTGAGTGCGTCAAAATGAGTCTATATGAGGGTAAGGGATAATTGATAGTTATAGAAGAGTCAACTCAGGTATGTGAATAATTTGAATTTTTGTGCTATAAGTGCTAGATTATTTTACACGCAAATTTAGATGCATTTCTAAATGGGAGACCTCCTTTGCAGTGTGTATCTACTTACTCCCTCATTGCTGTACTGGTTTGAGTCCCAACAGAGTCGTTTGGACTTTTCGGTGCCTCTGTCAGTTAGGTTATTCACAGTGGATAAACGAAATCACTGTTCCATGTCTTGCAAGCCTTACAATTCAATGTATACCCTGTCTTGCGATTACAAGCACTTACTACTTCCGATCACTGTACTTTTCTTGGGAGCCTGTATATTTTAATTTGTAACTTTCTTGTGAAAACAGGAAGTAGACCGTTTATCAACTGTGTAATTGGCCCCACCTGGGTGCAGCCTCTATGGACATTGGGTCTCCCACCACCTGTAAATATGTTGCTTATTGATAATACAGAGGTATTTCTTACTATTTTGGGAAAGGGATATCCTAGCCTACCCTTGGGAAAAAATATTGACATGTTTTAACCTAAAAGGAAAATTTTAAGAGACAGAACAGCAACTTAATAATTGTAACATAGTGATAAAGAGTCTTTTTTTTATAAACTCAATTAAATAACAGACATAACAACCCTTATTTGGGATGTCTGACCAGGAGGCAGAAAAAGAACTGTTGTATAACTACATGTAATTTAGAAATTATACTTTTGCAGTGACAGAAAACTTGTATTAGTACTACTACTACTACTGACTACAACATTTCTAAAGGTGTTTTTTAATCACACTGTTATTTGTATTTTCAGGTTGCATTATCATCTTGGGAGATTTCTAGCAAGTAATTATTAGTGGATTTTAAAACAGGATTGACCCAGTAACCTGAAGGTAAGACTTGGCATCACATCTCAGTTAGTGTAAGAAATTTCTCACGTTTATAATGACCTCAATAATATTCAAATCTGATGACACAGATGTACCTAATTTATTCGAGGGCCCTACATGGATTTCCTAAAGATCTAACAGACATTACAGAAGTTATAACTATAGGTAACTATGTTTACCAGGTTTGGTGCAGTTGTAAGTGCTATTTAAGTGGGCTTCTGGAGATGATGAATGCGTTCAACCCAGCGGGGTCTTGTAGAGAAGACAGACTCTTGCAGCTTGAACAATGGTGTGACGCTGGCTGATATTAAACTTTGTGTTCTTAATCATGTTGAAATCAATAGCATAGGGTTTCAAGGCATAATTTTCTTCCTGAAAACGCAGCGTCTGTCTCGATGCATACGACAAAGTGCTATTTAACGATGTCTGCGGCATCTGTCTCCATGCCTTCTATGAAGTGATACTGAATGATGTCCATGCATTGGAATGAATTTGGATGAGTCGGGTGTTGGGTGTTGGGTTATATGATAGATGTAGATTGAAGTAGGAAATTTTAGTTGATAAATTATGGATGTGTTAACCCTTTCCTCATAGAGGAAACCATGAAAAGACCTATACGAACACATAAAACCAGATCAGCCTGCGAGTAACTCGCAGGCTGATCAGGTTTTATGCTGTTCGCTGCTCCTCAATTGTCTTGAAATGAGGATTTTGTAATTAAATTTGGTAAGGTTTAACTGTGGTTTTCTGCAGATCAGGCTTTATGTGGTACCTATTGAGGGCGTCAAAATGAGTCTATATGAGGGAAAGGGTTAAGGGAAGAGAAAGGACATATACATGTTTTCTGTCTTAAAGTGCAAGATATGTTGTGTCCAGGCTTAATGACATTTTATAGTTAAGAAATCTGTTAAAAAATCTGTGTATATTTTCTAATTTTAGACTATATATTAATTTTAGGCCTTTCCAAAAGAAGGGATTTCAGGCAGTTTTAAGATTATTTGAACATTATGTTTTGATAGTGAAAGTCAATATATTACTTAGGAGACCCTAAACAGTTGGAGAATGTTGTACGTTTTGTGTGTGTGTGTGTGTTTTTGTTTTTACTGAGTTAGCCATTAGGGTCTGTCCTGGTGGTCAAGTGGTTAGAGCCTTAACTCTGGAATTGGGAGGTCGTGAATTCGACCCTCAGACGAAACATTCCAGTCATAGTAAATAGTACTGATATAGCTGTCTTGCTTGGCGTTCAGCATACACTAGGGTAGTTCAAGGACTGGTTTGTCCGTGTCAGAATAATGTGACAGGGTGTGGTATCATGCCACATGCCTATGGTATGATACTGCAGTGTGGCACCACTATATTTTGTCTCAAGTATGAATGAAATACTGTCAGTTTGACGTTGAACCCACAAAAAACAAGACAGCAGATGGCCATTAATAAACACTTTATGGGGGCTTCTCAACCTTGAATGAATTTTTTTTTAAGCCAAGAACTGGTCATATAGTACTGAGTTTTATAAGAAACTTGGGAAAAAATGTAAATTGTAACAATTAAGGGGGAAAAAAGAAAAATACTTAAAAAACAACTTATTTAGGTCATTGTGTTTGTCCATGGCATGTTTAAATTTTTTATTCATGTATTATTATTTTGTTCTTTGAACAGCAGAAATTCATTACATTTTATAGAAATCAACATTATTTTATCTCCAAAACTGGGTCGGTGTTTAAGTGTGGCAATGCTTTTTTCTTCTGATTGTCTTTCTTTTCAAAGACACGGCTGATCTTGACTTGTGATATTGTGATTGTATTTCCGAGATGAAGGTCATGATTAACAGAAATCATCACAATACCGTTACAGTTAAATCTGTCCAGGACAAAAAGAGCAATCGTTTGATTGTGTTTACAATGGCGGGTCTGTAAAGCTTGAAACATTATTGATCTTGACATGATTGGTCTAAATCGTTTCATCTAAAACGGAACTCCACGTGTGTTAAAGGTTACCACTGACATTTGAATGTTTTTATTATTCCTGAAGGACATTCAATCAGGCACGTATTACAGATACGTTTCACTGGGTCCGTTCTGTGGATTTGACATTATACAAGAGGCATTAGCATATTTTTTACATCGCTACAGATTCTGGGTCTGAATCATTTGTGATGGACGTAAAAATCTTCCAAGTCTGATTGCATCAGTTCCGTGATTTCTGTGGGAGGTCATCATCTGCTGTGTCAGTCTGCTTTTCCCATCATGCCTGTTATGGCTAGTTGGTGACTCTCTCTTCTTTTCTCCCTCCCTCTCTCTTTCAGCTCAGGTTATTAAGTCTCCCAAACAAAGTTTGGAAACTTATTGTTATTACTTTGTTTCTTATTATTTAGAATATGTGTCTATACCCCATTATTTTGATATATTTTTTAAGATTTCTGTGATGTTGATGACACTGTGTCTCAGTCCGTCATGAATCCTTTGTCCTGTTTAAAATTGACAAGGATGAATTTCTTTTGAAAAAATTAAAGAAGATCAGGAAATATCCCTTGAAATTAGCGTTTTAAAACATGCACTGAACTTCAGCTTTCAACCCTTTAGTAGCTTGCATTTGTTTAATAAATAGTATGCCACAATAATTTATACTGTCAGTCTGTTTTTCTCGAAACAAAGGCACTGTTAGGATTAATTGATTTAAGTGACTCAGCACTAACTATGTAAGGCAGAGACAGTACATGTATAACAAATTGTCAGACACTTAATTATAATCCTCTTGTAAAAAAAATTGGTCTTATACCTACTAAAGACTGTACTGTACTTTGGGGGCCTTGTGCTGTTTCAGCCCTTTTCAGCTTGCATTTGATGGTCCCTGGGGTCCGAGTGGTTGAGCGTCCGCCTCGGGAGCGGAAGGTCATGGAATTAATCCCCGGCTGCAACATACCAATGTCGTAAAAAATGGTACTGATATAGTTGCCTTGCTTGACGTTCAGCATGTAAGGGTAGTTCCAGGATTGGCATGATACTGCAATGTGGCAGCACTATATCTGTCTCAAGTAGACGTAGTCTCCAAATGACTGAAATACTGTTTGTGGGATGTTAAACCCAACAAACAAACAAAGAGCTTGCATTTGATCAACAAGGATAGATCAGTGGGGGTGCCAACTTTGGTTTTATATCTAAAAAAAACAGGATCTGGATGCTGAGATAAAACTTAATGTAATGAAGCGTGTCTATACTGAAATCACACATTTCATGTGTTTATTTTTAAATTTGCCTATCTATGGCTTTCAATAAGGAAATTTTGCACGTAAAAAGAAAGTTGAAAATTTTGAAGATTACAAAGAAGCTCAGTATTTTGGCAATATTTCACTAATAAGTGTCCGTAAGGAGCTATTTGATATATTGAATGTGTTTTAGTACATCACATTAAGTTTATTTTGTTAACATTCTTGTAGTAATTTGTTCCTATTTTACCAAAAGTTTCTGACTTTCATACAGTAAAAATTTAAATGTATTTCCCATTGGGAATATGTCAATATTGGCTTGCATTCTAGCCAAAGAAAAAGATCTCTCTCCCATCCTGTCCAGTTGCTCAAATTGAAGGAACTGTCTGATCAGGGTCTGCTTTGTTTGTCAAGGTCTTAAAATTTCCCTTTATAAGATAGTGAGGGTTACTCAAGAAGTATTTCCTTTTATAAGATAGTGAGGGTTACTCAAGAAGTATTTCCCTTTATAAGATAGTGAGGGTTACTCAAGAAGTATTTCCCTTTATAAGATAGTGAGGGTTACTTCAAGAAGTATTTCCCTTTATAAGATAGTGAGGGTTACTCAAGAAGTATTTCCCTTTATAAGATAGTGAGGGTTACTCAAGAAGTATTTCCCTTTATAAGATAGTGAGGGTTACTCAAGAAGTATATAATGCATTGATCTGATCTATAACAGTACAATTCTAAATGTCAATTAAGTGTTGTATATATTGGAAACATTTCACATCTTCTTCATCAGTTGAACTAGATTTTAAATGAAGAGAAAATAATTTAGACCCATCAATCATTACAGCTGATTTGACATCCGCAGTTGTCACACAAAATCTACCCTTTGGCCTTTAATGATTGAGCTGTTTCTTTATTTAACTCTAAACGATTATTAACATGCGATTAACCATGCCGTATTGTTCTAACTGAAACAATGATCATATTTACGCACAGTTTAAAATAGGACTATATCGTTATGGCTGAAGTAAGAAAAATGAATTACAAGTTATATTGGATTGTAGTTTACTGAGCGTTGCACAATTGACCTGATTGTCTTTGTAAACTATTTAGAGACCATTTATATAGATTCAGTTTCTGCTGTTTTAAAGATAATATCTGATGTGGAGGATATAAAGGAGGCCTGTTTATTTAGACAATCGGTAAATATTTATTCTTCAGTGTGCAGATCCTTGCATCAGCCTTGCAGTGTGTATCTTGCCATTCATCCTGTGAAGACGCACATGTCAGAGAGAGTGTGAGAGTCCTGAGTTAAGTTTATGTAAGAGAGGTTTATGAGAGAGAGAGAGAGAGAGAGAGAGAGAGAGAGAGAGAGAGGGGGGGGAGGGAGAGAGAGAGAGAGGAGAAAGAAAATCAGTTGTAATGAGAGAGAAAGATAGAGAGGGGGGGGCAGGGGTCAGTTCAAACAAGATGATTCTAAATGGTTCTCTGTCTCTGTTAAAAAATCTTTGAAAGATTAAAAGTATTTATTCTCAATGTTCATGCATATACTTAAAGGTTAATCCTGGTTTGTCAAAACTTATCAATGTATCAATCCCACTGTCTGCTTTTGCCATTTACAGAGCGATGC
The DNA here is from genome assembly GCA_021229015.1 of Solen grandis. NCBI lineage: Eukaryota > Metazoa > Mollusca > Bivalvia > Adapedonta > Solenidae > Solen > Solen grandis. The sequence goes on along the minus strand of CM037786.1, from coordinate 38,718,600 downwards.
ATCTGAGTTCTGCAAATATGTGTTAAAACAGACAAAAAAAAGAGAACCTTCATTGTATATTTCAGCCATCCAATATTTCACCCTGGTTGATTACCTAATTAGACAGGATGGTATATTGACTGCAGGAGGTTTTAGTGCTTTGAGGATTTTTTTTTGTTAGCCTTTGTATTGAGCTAGATTGTTAAATGTAAATCAGCAGTGTGGAACATGTTGTCTGATATTGAGTGTTTAATTGCAGCGCTGTCGGTGTACGGTTGCGGAGGATGTGCGTCACATTTGCAGGATGATTAGGTTTCACTGCCTAACAAAACTGCTGTCAGTGACGTGACAGACCCAGATTACCTGGAGACGGAGGGTCTATAATTTCCTATGTAGTCTGTATATATTGGGTATCTGTTATAAATGGTGGTGTAATGGGGGACATTGGTATTACAATTGATGTAAAGTTTGATATTATAACTTGCGTGCCATTACCTAGGGGATTGTCATAGTTTTTAGAAGGAAATGTTCCAACTGATCATGAGAGACTCTGAAATGAATTTTTAAGCTTGTTAATTATTAAAGGCAAAACAATTTGCTTGGATCAGCAAATCCAATGTATGGAAATGCATTTGATATGGCGCACGGCAGATCCATTATTGAATACTCAGTATTTAGAGACCAAACCTAGATGCCACGTAATATTGAACAATAGTGTGGCTATCTTCATGATTTTAGAAGTTGTAGCTGAGGAACAAACCTAGGATATCTGGTTATAATAGTCTGATGCTCCAACCACTGGGACATATCAGACACTTGGGTAAAAAGGTACTTTTACCCTTATTTGGTTGGGAATAAAAGATCATTTACTTGCTAAAAATCTTTATCCTTCACTATAGGTTATCATGCAATAATCAATGTGACCTGTGTAAAACCAGATCAGACTGCTCACCACCCTCTTTACCTTGGAGAAGGAAAACGGTCACTTTAGAACTTATCAGAATGAAAACTGCTTACAGTCTGCCTTGACTTTTCAATCAGAATGAAAACTGCTTACAGTCTGCTGACTTTTCAATCAGAATGAAAACTGCTTACAGTCTGCCTTGACTTTTCAATGGTATAATTGACATCATTGAGTGCAAATGTAAAGGACTTCACCAGGAAGTCAGGTGGGAAATGATGTCACATGTGACTGAAGTTCACCACACCAAGTTGACCTTGCAATTGACCCCTGGTGACCAGAGCATCATGCCCTAGTTGACCCCTGATCTAGTTGACCACACATGAGAGGTCAGTGATATATTGATCTCTCCTGGGCACCAGGTCAGCCCTGGTAGGTCAGATTGTCTCTGGTATGGTCAGCCTAGCGATTTTGTCCAATTACATGCCAATAAAAGCTTAAATTAGATAAATGGGTCAGGTCTAATCGGATCTAATCACATTGTATTTCTCTTTGATGTGACTGTAAGGATCGTTTGTTTACACAGTCAATGTGTTTTACGGATTGTCCCAGAATGATTGAATAAAGAAGTTATTTATAATCTCATTTGGTGAAGGTTTGTAGACCATGTAATCTATTGAAGAAGGATTTACGTCATTTCTCTCATTATGTGGGAAAAGTTTGTGAATTGTAAATATACTTGAGTGGTGAAAACACTTGAAAAAATAAATTTTGAAAAATTTTACTTAAATCAAAAAAATTTTTTTAAAAATTCCTTAATTAAGGTTAAAAATTATTATCTGGGTTAGAATGATCTCTTGTAATGACTTTCACCTTTGGTATTATTTGAAAGCGGTGTCTGCTGATTAAAGGAATTCAAATTTAATGCCTGAAAATGTATTTTGTGAATCCTTTTCCATGTTATTGGGAAAGAAATTGCCAATTTACACTTTTAGTGGGCAAAGAAAATCTTTTTGTTATTTTCTTTCACAGTCTTAATGTGTTACAGTCTGCTAAAAATTCTTTTAAACAATGTAAAAATTATATTGAGTTCTCATTGCATTGTAACAAAGGACGGATGTCCTTGATTGTCTAATTTCATTTTCTAAAAAAAAAGGGGGGGGGGGCTCAATTTTTTAAGTTTTTATTTTGCTAGAATTTGATAATTTTTAAGTTCACATCCAATTTAACCAGAGATGTGTGAATGATTTAAATAATTTTCAGTGCTAAATTTGCAGATAATTTGAAAAAAATGTTAGTTAAAATCTAATGACAAATTTTTTTTTTCAGTTTTAAGATTTTACGACATTATGAAAGCATTTTTATTTTGGAAGCATTTTTATGAAATGCATCCCTGTCAGTATTTAAGCATTATATAATTATCCAGCACTCAAGTTGATATTCTAGTATATTCATAAAAAAACAACAACATTAAAACCAACCATATAAAATCTTGTGCTGAGTGATTTTGAAAAAGCAGAATGTTTAAGTTTGATATATATATTCAAATCTTCATGGTGTACAATGTCTGGTAAACCCTCTCAAACATTTAAGCAATAATCTGAAGGTTTTAGGTTTTTTGAAGCCAGATACATTCCTCGGTTTTCTTGGTGCATGTTTCCTGCATAATTGGTAATCTGCAGCTATAAAGAGTGCTTGTCTTATGAGCCTGGTGTGAGTGCACCCCCAGCTGCATTTTCACACTGCATTACCTGGTTAAAATATATATAGCCTTCATACATTTGCACAATGAAGAGGACTACATCTTCCATTGACAGTCACTCATCTGCATGATATATAAAATGAAGGCTGGTGAGCCCTTGTGGCTTCCATTGGACGATATATCCCGACTTACAGGGCACCTGCTTAATGCACGGGAAGCAGGCTTTGATGAGTTCTTGCAGGAACCGTCAAGTATCTTTCGATAGCGCCAGAGTGTAATTGATATTTATTTCTAACATTTCTGCATATAATTTTGAAATAAAAATGGTGGTTCGATATAACAAACAATCTAAAGACAATGGGTTATTGATTCAATGTCTTGACCATATGTTTTATAAGGTGTACATCAGGGTTTTATGTTACATAGTTGTGTCTAATAGCATCTTTAATTTGAGCTATTTTAATTAACAAAGATTCATGTGTCCAATGAGTAAAAGAAAAGTAATTTTGTAGGTATCTGAGAGAACTTTAAGACTCAATGTTTTAATGTCTGCTTGGGTTTTACCTAGTGTTCGGTATCTAGTTCTTTCCATCCTAATAAATACCAGTGCCCAGCCTGAGAGCCAGAGATTCAATTGTATAATGGCGCTCCCAGCAATGAAAGCATCATAGTTTTGTGCATGGGTTTAGCATTCCAACAAATTTTGTTTGAGTGGTTGAGGATGGATAAGTTCCTGATTAACTTATACTCAGCTTGGTTTATCTGTTACGATCAGTTGGACATTTTTGTTAATATTAATTTTTATAAGGAGGAAGTAAGTGATGATGAGTTTCTCGACGGGAATCGGAGCTTGCTGCAGATGTTTTGTAATTTAGTTTCAATCACCTGCATTTTGATGACGTACAGCATTTAGTTCAGCGGGCAGAAGAATGAAAAATAATGAATTAGCAAGTAAAAAAAAACCCACTATGTAAAGGTGTCAGAGTGTACTTGTGAATTCATGTCACATATAAAACATTTGACACCTGCTGTGCATGAATTCATGTCACATATAAAACATTTGACACCTGCCATGCGTGTATTCATGTCACATATAAAACATTTGACACCTGTCGTGCGTGTATTCAGGTGATTTTTAACCAGAGCCTTGATGTGATTTCCTTTTGTTGCTATTCAAAAAATTTAGAAAGCTTCCCTATCGGAGTGAAGATGAATATTCTAATCGTAAAAATGTTCAGACATTTTTTAAAATTTGTTGTTAAGTTTTGAATACATGACTGAAATTTATTATTTTATTTTTTTATTTCAATGTGAGGATTATATTTCATTGAAGTATGCTTCATGCTTGAAGATTTGAAAATGTATTTCTTGTGTAGGCGTTTTATATGAGGAGGAAATGGGATGTTTTGGGCGGGTGGTGTACTCAGGTGTAATGCTGCTTGAAATACTAATCCTGTATAAAACATCTTCAAGGTATGCATGACTGTATTTGTATGTTATGTGTTAAGGAAATCATGGTTCGTAAGACAACTCAGATTCTTTTGATATTAAACATGATACGGTTTGATATGGAGAGAAATCCAGGGCTTAAATACCAGGAATTAAACTAATTTGTTCCGCTTTGCAAATAAAGGCATGGAATGTGTAGCTGTAGAAACTAGGAATTGTAGATGAGGCATGAATAAGAGCAACAATTATAATGAGAGACAGACAAAATTTAGAGACAATATAAAGGAAAAAGAAATGAAAAGAGAAAGCTGGTTACTGCTACAATGATCCCTCTCACCTTAAAAAAAAAAAAAAGCAATGATGAAAGAAAAAGATTAAACAAAACGCCACAAGTCACAAGGGTATTGATGGTGTCCAGACCTGATGATTAAAGAACTATGATGGTCCTGTTGATGTACTGCGGCTAGCCAGTACAAAGGGACCTGGTGTCCTACATTTGTCCCCAGGGGAAGGTCAGTGTGTTATCAATGGACCCATGTCATGATAGGGATGATCTATACTTCCTTAATGCTTGCTGATAAAAGTGGGTAGATGTATCTCTCTATATTTCTTAAACAGATGCTTCAGCTTGCACTGTGCGAGCAGTGCAAGAAATATGTTTTCAAGATCCTTTAAACCTATTTGTATCAATGGGCAGTCATTTTGTACGTTAAACGGTTTATTTTCCTTTACCTCATGAATATTCATGTACATATGTACACATTTATGACTTTATGTAAAATTAAATTAGTGAAATGAACACTTACTTTTTCTTTGCCATGATGTCTGTGCGGAGTTTGAGGTATAATTTTATATGAGCTTCCTCCATGAGCTGTCTGATTAGTGTCTGCTCTGTCTGATAAACAGCCTTCAAATGTGATTATATGTCAGGTAGAAGGGTTAACCCTTTCCCTCATAGAGGACACCATGAAAAGACCTATGCGAACAACATAAAACCAGATCAGCCTGCGAGTAACTCGCAGGCTGATCAGGTTTTATGCTGTTCGCTGCTCCTCAGTGGTCTGGAAATGAGGATTTTGTTTATTGTAAATTTGGTAAGGTTTAACTGTGGTTTTCTGCAGATCAGGCTTTATGTGGTACCAATTGAGTGCGTCAAAATGAGTCTATATGAGGGAAAGGGTTAACCTTCAACTTTCAGTTTCTAATAGTGTTATTGTTTTATTTTAATATTCTGTCGATCTCCACTGATTGCCCTGTCCTTAACCAGAAAAAGGCAATCACATGCTTGGTATCTATTTAAGGCTGAATCTGAATTATGAAATATGGTATTGACTTGGAAGAGAACTTCAAACAGGGACAGGAACCGTTCCAGCCTCACTATCATGTAATTGCCTGATCTCCTGATAAGTATCCATGGTAACATATCAATTTGCTTTTTGATCTGACAGAACAGGGACCATTAGCAGGGCTACAGTCTCTGGGGTCAGAGGTTATGTTTTCATGGGTTGCCATGGTTTCTTATCCTTGTCCTGTCAGGTAAAGGTCATCTTGGGACAGAGAGAGAGATCTGGGAATGTGCCTGGATGAGTGATGATTTCAGATATGGGAAGTGTTTGTTGGTCTAATTAATTGATGTATGGGGGGTGGTTTGGATTCTTATCAGGGGTCAGATGATACATTTCTAATTAATTTGATAAATTAGATGTGTTTTAGATTACACTAGAATTTTCTTTTGTATTTGATTAATTGATATTTGAGAAGTGCAATTTCATAATGTATATAGCATAAGCTGTATTATTCACACAGTGGAAATATGCATTGAATACTGTAGATTCTCTTATAAACTCCCTCTGTCATGTTTCATGTGGATAAAACAATCATGAAGATATACCAACATGTGCAATATTTGTTTAAATCAATACACAATTCCAAAATGAACATGCATCAGTAGAAAGGAAATGCACTGAATTTACATCGGATTGATATATTCATGCACAAATATATACTATGATGAATATTAAATTTACTGAAAATTCAGATATTACATGAAACTTACAGTCAATCGAAAAGCTACACTGGAAGATGTTGTCAAAGGATGAACTGGTACACACAAAAGAACACCGTTATGAATAGGCATGGCTTGAATCATCACTGCTAAAATTGGAAAAAAAATCTTTTTATGAGCATATAGAGAACCTCTCTCGGGGGCATTGATCTGGTTACTCTTTACCAAGCTGTCAAACTTGTCTTATGGAAGGTAAAGCAAACTCCACACAGTGATCTCCCTTGCAAGCAAAAAAAAAATCACTGCCTTTACAAATGTCACGTGATGATGGTAAACTAAGAAAATTGTGTCTGTCACTGTCACAACTACAAAAATATTTTTTAAAATGATTTTTTTTTTTTTACCACAAGGTGATATTTGATATTTATTAAAGAAAACATACTTAGGAAATGACACTTGCAGTAAAATAAATTTTAAATTTTTTTGGAAAAAAAAAAAAAGAGTAAAATAAATTATAAATTTTTTTTGGAAAAAAAAAAAAAAAAAAAAGCTAATTTCTGTTACTTTTTACTTGTGGTGGCAGTGGTTATCTACAACTGTAAGGGGAGGTAACTACTGCGACGGAATTTGAAGGTAAAGGTTGACATAGTGATTTTGAAGCACCAAGAATTGATTAATAGGAAAGATACGGTAATGAATTCACATTATTGTACTAGGTGTGGAAGTGAAATTATGTAACTGAAAGAATATCAGGTTAGACATGGTTAGCTACTCTCAAAAATGAAACAAAATCTTTGGTACTTTCACCAGAAAATCTCTGGGGGATATGCTGAAGTGCGAACGTCCATAGATCCTTTTATTTATGACTGTTATTATTATTTTCCAGATGTATAATAGAAGTGGCATTAATCAAAATCAAACCTGTAACTGTTTAACAGATCATCTAGAGCAAGTGTGGATCTATACTCAAATGGGGGCTGCTAGATGCATGGATATGAAAAAGTCAGACCTTCTCACAAGGCAGGTTTTCTTACCTGCAGATTTTTTTTTTTTTTATTATCGAGGAATCCTGGTCATTTGTAATGAATAAAGTGGATCTATTAATTTCTGTAGCTAAAAGAAGCTAACTAACCTTCTACAGGACTGCCTTGAATTATGTGTCACATCAGATAGGTATATGTGACATGGGCATTACTTTCAATAGCTTATTTTGTTGTCCTGGGTTGGACTAGTACTTGCACTTTGGAAAGTCATAACAGATTCTTGACTCTAATTCAGGGTTTAAGCCCACAACTTTCTGATCCAATGGACCATGGACAATCATTAACGTTAAGGATTACGATGGTTGCTTCATAAGGGTATTTTATACGGGCCTGTTGATCCTGAGAAATGACCTACAAAGTCTCTAGCTTAATTGTGACACTATTTATTCATGAGCATTTCCCCCAACACGTTATCAAAAAGTTGGCCTGATCCACCCTTGGAATTTCATATTTATGTGTAGCACAGCGCTGTATTGGTATGGGATTAATTCCGTTGTCCGATATAATACAATATAATACGCAGTTCCATCAGATCTTCAGAATGTTGCAGCATGGAAAAATCCCCCTATTACGCACACACAAAGATGTATTCATCGCAAGTGAGACAGATTCTGATGGATGAGACGGTATCCTGTTTAATAACGTGTGGTTCATTTGTAATAACACCAGTCTGTAATGGGGCATACACTGTGCAGGACAGGCTATAAATATAGGGAAAATAAAGGCGAGTATTTTGATACTTGGGTTCTAAAGCAGCATTGCCACTTTTATGAGTTTCTAGGTGCCTTTATGATTGTTGAACTTGCATGTATTTTTGGAAGCACAATCTCTATATGTAAGCATTATCTGTTATTTTACACAAGGGTGCATTTGGTTTGAAAATTCAGGTTTTCAGGTGAACAACAAAGGCTGGAGAAAGACAGAAAGGGACCTGTCTAGTGATAATAATAGAGGGAGAGAGACTCACCTGACCAGTGACTTGTGTTATGGTAATGGGACTGTCCACTAAATGTGATGCCCTGTCCCCCTGATGTATTGCTTGTGAGACCACTTATCTTCTGGGTGGTCAATGAGACTTCAGGGTATGGTGCTGCAATATAGGTGTCCATAGAGAGGATTACAGACAGGTTTTTCGATAATAGCTGAAAATCAAAAAAGTCTATTTGTAATTTGATGGAGTGACCAGCATATATAATAATATGATTTGTATTGAATAATGAAACAGCAGATGTATATGTATCTACTAGTTTACAGAAATTAAAGTTACTGGATTAAAAAAAACTTAAATATAAGTGGATCATATCCAATCAAAGCAGTAATAGTACTTAAGTGTCAGTTAAGGGACTTACATATTGTTATAAAAAGGTTATGAAAATAATTGGTTATAATGTAAAGATGTTTATTTTAAAGTCTGGTAACTCCCGATCAAATCAAATACAAGTTATAACCCTTGGATGGTATTGCCATCAGAAGAGAGCTCTGTCTTTAACCCTTTCCCTCATATAGACTCATTTTGATGCACTCAATAGGTACCACATAAAGCCTGATCTGCAGAAAACCACAGTTAAACCTTACCAAATTTACTTACAAAATCCTCATTTCCAGACCACTGAGGAGCAGCGAACAGCATAAAACCTGGTCTGGTTTTATGCTGTTCGCATAGGTCTTTTCATGGTGTCCTCTATGAGGGAAAGGGTTAAAAAAATATCTTGTTTCGTTAAGAAGGATTTTGTTATTGTCTTGTGTTCATAAGTCTTGATTTATTACTTGCAGTTTTATTGGGGAGTCCATTCTGTTTGTGCATGCAAGATGCTATGTGGTGCACTTCTGCTGCTGATTAAATTTGAAGATGTTCATACATGTATATTGGAAACAAATTGTAAAATAAAATCAAAGGCTCCATTAGTGCATATTGGTTAGTTTTTCCACTTGAGAAATTCCTTAATGAAAGACTATTAATAACTGGATGTTACAGATGAAGATGTATTGACCTAGAACTTGTTACTGCCATATTTCAGTGTATTTTTGCCTTGCAGGTTTTCCTGCAACTGCAATATTGTTTATGAGAGATGCACATTTGTTGGAGAAACACTTGAGATGATTTTGAGAAGAGGGGGTTTTAGGAAAGGTAATTGGATCAGACAAGCGACAAGAGGTGTGAGTGAAGCAAACAGTTGGTTTATACCATGAAGTATTAACAGTAACCAGAGAGTAGCATCTAAGTGTGATCCAGACAGCAAAGTGTTATCAAAGTTTGCCTCTCCTCCGAGTTTACCAGGTTCATATACTGGAGTTGTTAGAATGTTCACCTTCTCAGATACTTTTTTTTTTGTCAGTAGGGTTTAATATCATGATCAACTTTTATGGGTCCATGGGACTCAACTTGGCTATGAGGTCCCAATCATAGAAAATGGAGTCTCATCTACATTATCAAATGGGTTTAATGCCTATGTTAATAAGAAATAACCAGTCAAAGGCATTTTTTAACTTAAATAGTCCGATACCTCAGTAATTATGATCTGGAAAAAAAGGGGAAAAAAAAGAGACCCTTATGAACATAGTGTCCTATAGCGGCTCAGGTTGATATTTCTAGGTGTCCAGGACTGGTGATTTTGTTGTGCGTGAAGGACGCAAAAAATTGCCATTGTTTTGTGGGTGCTTATTTAGCTATTGTGTCTTGTCTGACAATATTGGTGACTCCTTCTGTGCCTTTTAGGCTTGAAATTAAGATATATAGGCTGTCATCAAATTATTGATCTGTAGATTCATTTATGTTTGAATTTTCAGCTATTTATCACAGTATTTATTATCATTACTTTTTTCACATCAAAGAAATTGTGAAAACCTGGCTGCAGGAGAACATCCAATAAACATATGAAAGAACAATGATGGCGTATGATAGACAACAACAACAACAACAAAAAAGAAATAAGAGAAGAAAAACATAGTCTTATTGTTTGTGTCAATAAATCTATTAAAAGCTTGTCTGGGGTATGGATTTTTTACCACAGTATGAGGTGAGATAAAAATGAGGAAGAAGATAAAAAATGGTGCTGATGAAAATGTCAGAAACTTCTGGAACACTAATCACGAAGCCTGATCAATTTCTGGTCTTGCAAAAACAATTTAAGCAATAATTGGCAATGGGAACCATAGAAAACCTTGACTTTTTTTACTTTTTGGCTTCTGTAGTAATAAATGAGCATGGGAAATTTGAGGGAGGTAATTACAGAAAAAATCTATTGTGAGCTGCTTTTCCCACTTCATGTGTTTCATGCATTGTAGATGGAGGATGAGTGCACGGCATGCACGTGGCACGCTCGGCATGAAGTCAGGTGCCTAGTGGTGATGGAACAACTTGCATCTGGAATGTCTCTTTGACTCGTACCAGATGTGGCTGCCATGTTTCTATGGCCAACTTTTTTTTTTTGCCCTGGTTGCCGGATTCACCCTGTTTTGAACTTGTCCATGATAAGTGGTTGTGCAGTCTGAAATGTTTGGATTTCTGGATCTTGTGTGCAATTAGGTATTTGGGGTGGCTATGGAAGCAAAGCCTCTTTGGCTGATAAGCCTCTGAAGCTTCGTTATTGGGTCATCATGAGTTTGTGTGGGATGTTATGGAAGTCAGATGGAAACCATTCTGTTGTTTACAGGAGATGAATTAGTCATTGTACAATGTTTTTAAAGCTTCTGGCCACTGCTTGTTGGAACGTTGATGGGCATTAGCTGAAGTCACAGTAATATCAGTACACCCTCGCCTTGCCCTCACTGGCATGTACCCGCACACATAAATAATTACCAATTACCAGTTCAGACTGGCCTCAATCAGGCTGAAGTTTTCAAATGAGGGTCAGATGATGTATAGATAAGAAGACAAATTTTAATTGTTTTGGGTCATTCTAGTGTTAGAGAATCGGGAACATCTCAGGTTGAAATATATTTAAAGATCCAGAACACCCTTATATTTCTTGTGATAACAGAATCAGAGATTTTTGAGTTGAGGAAAATCTCAGTTTGAGATGGCCTTTTATGTGAGGGGGCAGTCATGGGATCAGTGCCTGCTTATGACAGTTTTACCAGACTCATTAACCCTTAACTTCCTGAAGACGTGTTTTGGTAAACAGAGCAGGCCCAGATTAGCTCAGTCCAGTAAGAGTCTGATCAGGGCCTCCTCTGTTTTCGCTTACAATATTGAAGCTCAGATTCTACAATCTGCACTGCAAAGAAGTAGGTCCACCATTGCAGGCACCATTTTAAGTTCAGTAAGTTACTATTCATTAGTCATAAATGTATCTATGAATATTCATGAGGATAAGGGTTAGGGATGGTCCTTGTAGATCACCCTAAATGCTTGGTGCTCGGCATAATTCTAAAGGTAATTCCAGGACGAGTTGGCCCAGTGTCAGGAATATAATGCCACCTAGGTTGGACAAAAATTAAACTCAGTACATTTCTCTATACAATCATGAATTAACATGTTTTACTGTTGGACTGACATTTATTTGAAGATCTGTTTAATTATATATGCATATTTTAAGTTCTAGGGGACATTCATCCATGGTGTTTACAGTCCTCAGTGGTTTATCCTGGTTCAGGGCCGTATACTTGCAGAATATTGTTAATGAAGTTCTTTTTTTCTGGTCAATTAACATTCATTTTATGGAAAATTGAAGCCTGATCATGATTGTAGATCTGGTATTTTGCTCCTGTTTTTTTTAGCTCACCTGAGCACTTGTGCTCGGGTGAGCTTTTGTGATCGCCTTTTGTCCGTCGTGCGTCGTGCGTCGTCCGTCGTCCGTCGTCCGTCGTCAACAATTGCTTGTGACCACTCTAGAGGCCACAGTTTTGGCCCAATCTTCATGAAACTTGGTCAGGATGTTTGTCTACATGATATCTCGGATGAGTTCGAAATTGGGTCATGTGGGGTCAAAAACTAGGTCACTAGGTCAAATCTTAGAAAAACCTTGTGAACACTCTAGAGGCCACAAATTTGGCCCAATCTTCATCAAACTTAATCAGGATGTTTGTCTACATGATATCTCGGATGAGTTCGAAATTGGGTCATGTGGGGTCAAAAACTAGGTCACAGGTCAAATCTTAGAAAAACCTTGTGAACACTTAAGGCCACATTGGCCAATTTCACAAACTTTCAGGATGTTTGTCTACATGATATCTCGGATGAGTTCGAAATTGGGTCATGTGGGGTCAAAAACTAGGTCACTAGGTCAAATCTTAGAAAAACCTTGTGAACACTCTAGAGGCCACAAATTTGGCCCAATCTTCATAAATTTTGGTCAGGATGTTTGTCTACATGATATCTTGCATGAGTTTGAAATTGGGTCATGTGGGATCAAAAACTAGGTCACCAGGTCAAATCTAAGAAAAACCTTGTGAACTCTCTAGAGGCCACAGTTTTAGCCCAATCTTCAATAGATTTGGTCAGGATGTTTGTCTAATTGATATATTGGATGAGTTTGAAAATAGTAGGTCAAAAACTAGGTCACCAGGTCAAATCTAAGAAAAACCTTGTGAACACTCTAGAGGCCAACATTTTTGTCCCAGTCTTCATTAAACTTAATATGAATGATGACTGCATGAATTCCCAGTTGAGTGCAAATTCAGGTAGGATCAATATGTAGGTCATTTAGTCAAATGTTAGAAAAACACTTTTAGATGCCAGATTTTTTGTCATTATGCCTAACACAGCCATCTTACTCAGGTGAGCGACACAGGGCCATCTTGGCCCTCTTGTTTTTTGTTGTTGTTGTTTTTTGTGGGGAAAAAGGTGAGCTTAATCTCCCATGTCTCATTATTTACTGGAAAATGACATTTTATGCAATATATGAAAGAATAAATGAAAAGTAAATTTGTTTTGTATTCATTGACCTAGTACAATAAGTACAAAATGTTATTTTTGGGGAAGTTTCCAGCCATATTATTGTTCTCAATCTTAAATGCTCTTTGTAACACAGTTGATAAACACCCAAGTTGGTAAACTGAAGGTCCTGGGTTCAAGTTGGTTATTGTCCCTGTAAAGATTTTCCGGGATGCAGGTTGATGTGTCCTTGGGGACCTTAAACCTTTTTCCTCATAGAGGAAACCATGAAAAGACCTATGCGAGTTACTCGCAGGCTGATCTGGTTTTATGCTGTTCGCATAGGTCTTTTCATGGTTTCCTCTATGAGGGGTATACAGTGTTCCACCTTATAGCATGTCAATCTTAATTAAGTTGTTTGGTTAATGAATTACCAGTGGATGAAAGGCTGCTGTTGCACTATGGTAGCATGTAATATATGCTGCAGATCGGACAGTTGTTGGTTCAAACCCCATTGGGATGCAAGAATCTTTCAATGACCTTCCGAGGTTCAAAGTCCATCTCAGCAGTTAAATGGCAAAAGTTCTCAAAAATTGTTTCCAGCTTAACATAAAGAGAGCCATTCAGTGGAATTACCCAGAAGGCTTGTTCATTATGTATGTAACTCAGGGATTAAATGTCTAATAAGTCTATTTATCGTTAATGCTGTTAACCGTTTCCAGTAACCTATGAAAAGATCACGTTCTCTCTATAGAGATGTATGAAATAAAGAGCAGAGTCTAAAATGTTTGGGAATAATGTTTAAAAAAATGACCCCGGTGCACCTGGTAATGTGAGGAGAAATGTCAGCGCTGAGGTTGAAAAGTACATTTTCAGCAAGTGATCACACAAGCTCCATGATAAGTTCTGTCTCGTCTTGGGACACTTTCATTGATCTCTCCCAGCATGGAATGTCTGGATAGAGCTTGCGTGCACTGCAGCATGCATATTGAGAGCCTGAATTGAACAATGATCAAGAGATAAGTAAGATCAATAGGCCTTGGCAGGTGCCCCTTTAACGAGTGTGATACACTGTAGTATTACGTCCGCTCAAGTTGTCCTCCAAATGCATGAAGCCTCTTAGAGTTCTGTAGACCCAAGTGAAATTATTGATTGGTTAACGTATTCTCTCCAGGAGTGAGTGTGTGAGTCGATTCTTTTTTAGAGTTTATTCGTATCAAGTCTTTAAATAGCATTAGGAAGTGAAAAAGGGAAAATGTAATTTCATTTTTGTTGCTGGTAATGTTTCCTCTGGAGGCTACATGGAAAGGATTTTACCTATGATAGTAGAGTGAATGTTGTAGCAGTCTAGCGCAAGGATAGTACAATACGAAACACACTAGGGGCGCCTGTACCCAAGAGCTGTGGTTTGTACTGTTGGATAAAAACAACACAGTCACAGTAGTTGTTGTGTATGGTGCTGGTGACGCTGGATTATTGTGAAACTCTGGGAAACAACAGCTGTGCTTGTGGATATAATTGTGTCGTATCAGGTGGCAGGAGCTGTGTCGACAGTCTGTAAGTGTTATTATAGATAACTGGAGACATTGGGACATGGCATGATGGGATGTATTCATGTACCAGGTCCAGAGTAATATTGGCTTTTGTATTTGGGTTGTTACAATTTGATTGGTGTCAATAATATTTTACTGTTTTGTCAAGAGGAGCGTTTCTGTATTTGTATGATTTGCTAGGCTTCAAGTGACTGAAATTAGGAGGGCATCAGAAATATCTTCTGAATGACCGTATTAGTCCTTCTTTTCTAATTATTTTTTCTTTTTATACAGTTTGTTTTTTACCACACCCAAAAGTTCATTGCAGAGCTAAGAAAACATTGATTAGAAATATTTTTGCTCGTACATTGCAGATTGAGCCTATTTAGTAATTAACCTTTGAAGCCACAATAAGCTTGTTAATTACTGAATTTTTGTTGCCTCATCTTCAGTATGCTGATACTATAAGTTGTTTTTATAGCTGGTGGTTGGCTTAAAATAAAACTGATGCCAGAAAGTATATAAATATTTTCTCAGTTTGAATGCAATTATCTTCAATGTACGAGTTGATAGGTTGGCCAAAAGTTTACAAAGCAAAAGAGGTTTTTCCACACAGGCAGGCCACAAAATAGTAATTATTGATAAAATCATCCTTTTCATTCAGTCCCTACATTTACTGTAATATCTTGACTATTTTTCCCATTTTCTATTAACTTCATATGAGTCATCTTTCCTAACATTAAAATAGAAGTCCCTGCAATAAATGATATCAGCAATAACAAAATGTTAGTCTCACAACATATAGCCTCCTTTGATGCCTTACTTTTGATAAACTGCCAAGAAAATATGCTTTAAAATTTCAGAAATGTTGAACAAGACCACCACGCTGCCTGCTTCAAATAAAAGCAAGAGTATACTTTTCACAATGGTCTGTTTTTATCTTTAAAATTTGTTCTCCGGTATATCTGATTCCTGGGTAAAATATCTGGTCTGAAATTACAAAGTGGCTAAAATGACGGCCAGATGGCTTGAGCAAATAGCCGATTTGATTAAACAGAATCTTGGTGTATGTCAGGATTAAGTCTACTATATAAAGGGGCTATTTAGAAGATAATGTAGATAGAGGGACTTGACACGTAGATGCATGCGTCAGTGTTTGATACTTCATATCTTTGCTTGCCTGGGTCACATTGTCAAGCTTACTTGACCCCTATTGCAAACAGTGGTGCTCATATTTCAGTGCCTCATCAAGATTTATTGGTGTGAGAGGAGATACACTATCTGAGACAGGATATCTCGGGGTATAATGCAAGAAATGTATAATGGCTTAAAAGTCAAAGATTTGGGGTGGAGGGGGAGAGATAATGGAACTGATTGATTGTGTGCAGGTTGTCAATAAAAATGATAATGGAACTGAAAGATTGTGCAGTTTGTCAATAAAAAAGATAATGTAACTGATAGATTGTTCAGTTTGTCAATAAAAATGATAATGGAACTGATAGATTGTTCAGTTTGTCAATAAAAATGATAATGGAACTGAAAGATTGTGCAGTTTGTCAATAAAAGATAATGTAAATGATAGATTGTGCAGTTTGTCAATAAAAGATAATGGAACTGAAAGATTGTGCAGTTTGTCAATAAAAGATAATGTAACCAATAGATTGTACAGTTTGTCAATAAAAGATAATGTAACCAATAGATTGTGCAGTTTGTCAATAGAATGATAATGGAACTGAAAGATTGTGCAGTTTGTCAATACAAGATTTTGGAACTGAAAGATTGTGCAGTTTGTTGATAAAAATGATAATGGAACTGAAAGATTGTGCAGTTTGTCAATAAAAATGATAATGGAACTGATAGATTGTGCAGTTTGTCAATAAAAGATAATGTAACTGATAGATTGTTCAGTTTGTCAATAAAAATGATAATGGAACTGATAGATTGTTCAGTTTGTCAATAAAAATGATAATGGAACTGATAGATTGTACAGTTTGTCAATAAAAATGATAATGGAACTGATAGATTGTGCAGTTTGTCAATAAAAATGATAGGAACTGAAAGATTGTGCAGTTTGTCAATAAAAGATAATGTAAATGATAGATTGTGCAGTTTCTCAATAAAGATATGGAACTGATAGATTGTGCAATTTTTCAATAAAAATGAAAAGGGAACTGATAGATTGTGCAGTTTGTCAATTGGAGGACATTGTTATGATTGTGTTTATTCCAAGACTAAATGCACTGAAATTTGAGGAAAATGACAAGGTTGATAACTTCGTTAAATTGTAATGGATAAACCTCCCAGGAGCTGCCTGATCAGGGTTCTAAAATTTCACATTCATTCATAAAAATGTTGATAACAGTTCATGAAACATACCCAAGAACAAATCAAGAGCTGTTCATAAACATTTACTGGTTGGCTTGAAATGCTCATGATATCGTGAACTGCGTTTCGCAAGGATGCCCATGGACTAACAAAATTTCAAATCTGAATTAGATTAATGAGGAAGGAACAACAGTATCGTTCACACTATTGCGAGATGCTGTGTCCATAATACCTTCCCTGTCACAGCCTTATCATGCATCTACGTCACATTGATTGTCCTTGAATTTCCCAAGCTCTCATCCATAGCTTGGCAGGTACAAGATCTTGTCAGCTAAATAATGCAATAATGACGCTTGTCAGTATAACAGATTAGTAGAAGCTGTCCATGAAGTAAACATGTGGATTATGGATGTCTTTTACACTTGTTACTAGATGGCAACTATCAGGTAAATGCACTAATGTGACCAGTAAAGCCTGTTTTCTGCACAATGGATGTAGATTTACATGAGATAGGGTAAAATCGTAAAACCGCTGCGAATCCTTTACCTCATGAATATTCATGTAATTTATAATTATGACTTGGTGAATATTGATAAACTGATCTTAAAATGGAATCATGAATTCTTTTTGCAACACAGAGTATAGAGGAGCTGTCTGATCTGGGTCTCCTCTGTTTACCGATGCGTCAGAATGAGTCTATATGAAGTAAAGGGTTTAGTATGATCTGCCTTTATGTTGTCCTGTAGTGTTGCATCATGCTCCGTCTCGCATGTTCAAAAACATCAATATCTATACATATCCTTGACAGCAAAGTAGCGAGGTTGTGCATCAGTTTTAGTGAAAGCTCTAGTTGGTTTTAGTTAAAACTTGCCTCTTTTTACATGGACTGGTTCCTCTCAAGGATTCCTTGGCTGGACCAGTACTAATGGCACCTTGAAAGGCAGTGAAAAATCCTTGCCTTCAACAGGGTTCAAAACAGAAACTTTCTGATCTACCATGTACAATTCTAAACCATTAATGGCATATGAAAGTGACAAAAGGTCAGCATTTCATTTAGGACTTGTCCAGTATTGTATGGTTGTAATGGCTTAAGACTTCTGACCAGTGATTGATAGCTTATAAAATGACCATTAAGGGTCCTAACGCCTTTCTTTAAGGAAGCATGAGAAAGCTTGATTAATGGACTGACTGGAACAGAGGGAATTCGATTTTGGCAAGTTAATCAAATAGAGAATAATAATCATGTTGCATTGTCTGGGAATCAAAATCAATTCCTAATCTTTTGGCAAACAGGATTTCATAAAATGCCAAAAACAAATCAAAAGAATATCAACAAAAAGCAACAACATAAAAAATTAATATCATTGAAGATTTTTAATTTTCCTTTATTACAATTTGTCACTCAAGTTTACTGTTCCATGTCATGTAAAATCATCCTGAACAGGGACTGAATATATATAATTTATGCTTTCCTGCAGATAAAGTACTTGCAATATTTATTAATATAGTGATTTTTAATTACACCCTCTGCCAAATGAAGTTGGGGGTGGGTATAAAAGGAGTCACCTTGTGGTTTGTTGTTTGGTTGGGCAAGCCGTTGGCATATTCTTGTCCAAAATATAACTTGAAAACTATTCAAGGTATTGACTTGAAACTTGAAATCTAGACTGATGGCGACTACAAGAAGTGCTTTATCCAAGAACTGTAACTCTACCTGGTCCCATTTTTGAATCATCACCCTTTAATTTTTTTTTGTTCTTGGCTGGAACATAACTTTAAAATTAAACAATGTTTTGATTTGAAACTTAAAATGTAACCATATGGCAACTAGGAGAAGTGCAGTGTCCAAGAACTGTAACTCTACACATTTAAACTTCTGTGCCAAACAACCATAACTCTCTTTATCCACTTTAAATAAAAACTTGACTTACATATGACTTACTATCATATCCAATATACTATGTATACATACAGGTTCTTACCTAAGCTCCACCTGGAGTCTGGCATCTCCTGTATCAAAGCATTTTCTGGGGGTATAAATCACTTTCAGTGATAGTTCTAGTTTATTGAATTAAGTGTGTAGCATGTAATACAGTGTCTTAAATTTACACCATTTTGACACAGTGAGCAGTCACATAGATCAACCGTTTTCAGAAATCAGGGAGTCCTACAATAAAGGAAGTAAGAAAATCCTCTTGTACAAGCAGGTCATATATAATTTAAGCAGAAGTGGCTGTGGATATCTGACAGGACGTAAGTAATGTTACACATAGCTTACAGAATCTCTAGAGTTAAAATGAATTTTGTTACTCATCTATATGAAACAGTTTTCACTGGATGCTGTGGGGTTGGACCAGTACTTTACTCCTTGGAAGGTCAGGGAAGGTTCGAGCCCAGCAGTGGGGTTCAAACCTACAAATTTTGGATCCACTGTCAGGTACACCACCTCTGGAGTTAGCTCTTGATAATGAGTTAAGATGTATAAATCTGTAATTATATTCCAAAACTATCTGGTGGAGCTATGAACATTCATGGTGTTCAATACTGACAAGACTTGTTTCACCAACATCTAATGCTGCAAGGCATTCTCTAGACATTCTTGGTGATTAACAACAATTGATCCGTTTTACTTGTCAATGCCTTTCTTCATTCGGCTTTGCCACGCCACTATTACAAAATGTACAAGAAATCACATGATGTCGGAATAAATTTTACCAAGGAACGGTGACTCTCCTGGAAGAACCGCATATAAAATGTCCACATGGCAGCGTATAGTGCTTCAGGGCAGAGCGACCCATTAAAGCATTTTGTATTGATTTTCATTTTCAATTTCACTTTAAACTTTCCGAGTAAGGCAGGGTTTTTTCAATGTGTTGGGGTTTTCCATGGAATATTTTAGCTGTGTTTGACTATATTGATGTTATGTCTCTTGAGAAGACATGGTAGGATTTTTTGAAATATCATTATATGAAAGACCAGGAGTTGCTATGCAAGCCTATAGCTATACTGAGAGATAATCTTTGTTCAATAGCCCTGTATCAAATGAGAGTTTCAGTGTATTGCCAGGCTGCTTTTGATCAAATATGTATTGCAATATAGGACTCCTGCACAGCACAGCTAGACATAGCTGGTTAGTATAGAGACATTTTTGTGATAAGCAGCATCCGGATGTTTAATAACAAATTAAATAAACAATATTTAGACAAACTGCTGCATTCTGTTTAACTAGCTAATTTATACAATGAGTATTTTTCTGCTTAATGTTTAACGAAGAGAAAAAATAATAAGACAATACTTGGCAAGGAAGCCACAATTTCCTCTTTTCGTAGAGTTGTTGTTCTTGTGGTATGGTATATCACAATTATTGTATACCCATAGTAGTCAGTTATTACATTTCACACCTACCCACAATAGTCTGTTACTTTCACCATTGTGAGGCTGGTAGCACCTCCCTATTGGCTGATATACTGTCCCACAAGAACAACAACAACTAGCAAAAAGGGCATTACCCTGGCACATAATACGTATATGTGACCAGGAATAAAACGTTGAATGTGTTGGTGAGAATCAAAGTGCATTATAACACTATGCTATCTAGCCACCCAGATATGAGAACCAGTCGGATGATCATGTAAGCTTAAAAATTGCTTTCAGTTTGATCTGGTTTTTTACTGGTCAAGAGTGTAATATGACCCTTCACCTCATGAATATTTATGTGAAAATTATGAAAATTCATTGACCAAATTTAACCCTTTCCCTCATAGAGGATACCATGAAAAGACCTATGCGAACAGCATAAAACCAGATCATCCTGCGAGTAACTCGCAGGCTGATCAGGTTTTATACTGTTTGCTGCTCCTCAGTGGTCTGGTAATAAGGATTTTACAATTAAATTTGGTAAGGTTTAACTGTGGTTTTCAGCAGATCAGGCTTTATGTGGTACCTATTAAGTGCATCAAAATGAGTCTATATGAGGGTACGGGTTAAAATGGTATAGGATAGAATGTTTTTTTCTTATGCATGGTATCCTTTCTCTTGTTCATACAATATAAGACCTATGCGAACAGCATAAAACCAGATCAGCCTGCGAGTAACTCGCAGGCTGATCAGGTTCAAAATCATGGTTTAAGGTTTGAAAAAAAGGTTTAAAAAATATTTATGAGTCTTTTGAAGTATGTATATGTTCAGACACATATTGTGCTAGGGCATTGTTC
Source organism: Solen grandis (assembly GCA_021229015.1). NCBI lineage: Eukaryota > Metazoa > Mollusca > Bivalvia > Adapedonta > Solenidae > Solen > Solen grandis. The sequence goes on along the minus strand of CM037786.1, from coordinate 38,697,635 downwards.
ATATACCATGTTATAGGTCTGAGATTCAATTCATATACCATGTTATAGGTCTGAGATTCAATTCATATACCATGTTATAGGTCTGAGATTTGCTTCATATACCATTTTATAGATCTGAGATTAGTTTCATATACCAGGTTTTAGGTCTGAGATTCACCTCATATACCATTCTAAGTTCAGTAAATTAATATTCATAGAGTCATGAATAAGTACATGAATATTCATGAGGTTATAGGTTAAAGTCAGCACTTAATATTATGTCATTAGCATAAAGCTGCTGCATTAATTATTTATGAGAGAATTGTCAGTCTCGTGCAGAGGGAGGATTGGAGGTGTTGATTTATGAAAGTAATGAAGGTTTGGTGAATAATGTAATGTATTGCAAGAAAGTCATATATTGTGAGCAAAAAGAAAAAATACTTTTTAAATTTGAAACTTTGTATTGTGAGATAAAAATAAAAGGAAAAATGTTTTATTTCCTATTAATATGCCAAATGTTTTCTGTTTACTATTGATGACTATTTTTCTTCAAGATGAATTTATTTCTGAGACCTCACTTTGTTTCAAGTAATATGAAAACAATAAATAAACAATTTAAAAATGGATTATTGTGTTTAAAACAATAGGATGGGAAAGTTCTTAAGTGATGTTTTCACTTGAAATAAAATGAAAAATCTGACAGATATGGAGGTGTTAATTGGTTCATCATTAATCGCTGAAAGGCTCTTGTGGAGGAAAGCAAAATACTATGAACTGGATTGCAAAAGAAACTATTTGCTGCACAGAAGTTACGTGCAGAGCATAAATATACATAGAGAGACTGTGGAAGATATTGATTTCTCTTGTTCAGCCTAATTCAGTCCCAAATTGTTACCACTAATACCAAAGGTTAAATTCTTGGGACGTATAATGAAAATTTACGATGGACGGGTAATTAGACGCCCAGTGGTATTTTTAGAATGCAGTTGTAATCATGATTGTTTTTATCCACTGTTATTTGATTGTTCGGATAAAATTCCATAAAATTCTATAATTGAATTGGCATTTAGCTTACATTATCTAATTGTTTACTGCCATACTCAGAATCTGATTTGACTTAAAAATTAGGCTTGAAATGAAAAGTCTCTCCTTAGATTTTCTCCAAGGGAAATATAATTAATCTGTTATAGATAATAAAGAAGTTATTTCATCTTGATTTATCAATGAAATGTAAAGATTTACATTTAAAAATTGGCAAGCTCAGGCTTTTTACTGCAAAACCTGAGGCATCATATATTTCTTGCAGTTAGGTTCAGAGCCAATAATGATGGTAAATCAAGATCCCAAAAAGATTGAAAAATTACCATGAGAAAGAAGGGAAAAAATCTGCACCCTCAAGTTAAAAGGGGGTAGTTTTATGCTGAGTCAGTCATGCAACTGTAAACCAACAACTTTTTAATGATAGCCTTGATTCTTAGAATTAAAACATAAGTCCTGATGAATCCTGGATCCTGGTGATATCAAGTACGCCCCTATATCTGGGGAATTTCTGGGGCAGATAAGGAAATGTCTTATAAGCCATTGTGGCTTGCTCAAATTCCAGGATAAAAATTCTGAGAATGTTTTTATCTTCAATTGCCTTGTACCCTGTAAGTGCTATCTCCACCAAGGTTATGAATGGGATCACTCTTGAGAGCACCAGTCTAGTCTGGTACCATGATTCATTGTCAGCGCGATTCTACAAGTCTTGGAGCTTTTCTAACCATGTTTCAACAAAAATCCTCAATATTGGAATCCTGGAATGGGGTATATAAGTAGGCAGGCATCAAACATTTTGTTTCCATTAAATATCTCCAGTTAGAATAGAGACACAGTTTTCACACCTGGTAGGTCAATACC
>CM037786.1:38645657-38695657 GCA_021229015.1 Solen grandis | reverse complement strand
TACCTTATTAGTTTCACCCTCCTGCGGGAAACAATTTAATTTCCTAGTAAATGCATGAACATTACTACACTGACAAAACATGTATCATAACTTTTTTGTAAGAATCAGTACTTTTTTTTCATAATTTCAGTCAAATTAAAATATATACAAAAAATAATAATTAAATCTGGATCTAATGCTATCTTTCATTACCAAATTATTTTTTTTCCAAAGGGCAAAAAGGTGAACACTGTTTCAAAGGTGGTCTTGTACCTTGGGGCGTTCATATACTATCATGTGTTTTTGATAAAAACTTGAAAAAGTTATCTATTATCATTAATCATACAGGGCCAAGTTGATCAGAAGTAAATATTGACTTTAGGCAAAACACACTGACCAAAGGCAGCAGTTGTAGATGTCCCAGGCATTTATATTTACCATGGACAATCCCTGTAACACATAACAAATATATTTTTCACAGGAGTTTTGATAGCGTTTCCCACAAAACACTTTGATTTGCCGTAGTTTGTTTGGAAAATGACATAAGTGAATGGGTCAGTTTTCCAATACTTTTTAGGCACGATCTATTGGCTTTTAGTATGTTTTTAACTGGCGGCTATACAATGGCTAACAGTCCAGAATAAATTTACCTTTTTACTAACATGTCAACAAGATTTAACCCATCTTGTATGCATTTCATAATGCCGTTGAAAAGGTAACGTAATTGATCAATAAAAACGGCTTTGTGTACTTGCAAATGAAAGTAGTAAAAAAGAATGACCAGTACTGGGGAACAGCGAAGGGCAGGGGCCCACAAAGGGGAAATTAAATCCATGAGCTACAAAAAAAAATTGTTTCTTATTAAGTACAGAATTTATGATGTTAAATTCAACCTCAGAAGCTCCCCAGATTAAACATGAAGGAGCATCTCTGGTTAGAAAATAATACATACATGATAGATTGTTTAATTCACAAGCTTAGATCTTAAAATTAATGCATACAATTAAGCAACTATGATCATATGCAAATACAAAAAGTTATAACATGATTCTTTTTTTTTTATGAAATCAGTAATTATGCAATGAAAATGTATCTCACATTTTATTTTTTCAGTCAGAATAAACTTTTTTTCTTAATCTAAATATATTATCCCTCCCCCAAAGGAACCCTGCAAAAAATCTTGAAATCCTTGGAAACTTTATTCTCAGTCCAAAAACTTGAGCTCATTTTTTGTCCTTTTCATTCCAACTTTGTTCAACAACATCTACTGAGTAGATGGAAATTGTTTCAATTACTGGTGCTATTTTCTGATAGGAGAATAAGTCAGAAAGACTAGGTGGCTATTAATTATCTTTTTGTGCCTTCATTTGTTCCCAAGTGTCTATAGTTACTCTTTGGTGACTTCAGTTTATACTTCTAGGCGACTAAAATAAATTTATTTCATTGTTGTTGTTTTTTTCCTTCAAAAATGATTTCATAGTAAGTATTTTTAGACTGAAAGTGGAGTGATTTTTTTAAAACATTGAGTTCTAATTCCTTATGAAATGTTCAGAATAATTAAAAGAACAAACAAACAAACAAAGAATATAAATTTGAACGAATAATTGGTGGAAAACTTATTGATGTATTGGTACCAGTACTAATCACTCACAATTTTTTAATATTCTGGTGGATTTTATACAAAAATAAAAGGTAAAATCCAGTATCACAAGTCCATCATTTCTATACTTGTTTAGGTCATTAAAAAATCTGATCCATCAAACGTTGTCACTTAAACTCATGTATTTTGGCTTTACTGATGTCAAATGACAGGTTGACCCAAGTATCAATTTGACCAACAACTTATTTGGTCAAATACTTCCTGACCGGTCACTCCTTGTCACATGATATGTTAAAATGTACATGTATGTAATTAACAAAATATATGTAAAATATATCAGCTGTAATGTATTTTTTCTGTGTTTTGTAAATTTTTATGTTTTGCTTTTGAAACCATCCAGATTCTGATCCCCCCCGACATAAAACCATTAATTGCTGCTTTTTTAATTGGATAAAATGTGTATTATTTTAATTGTTAGTCTTTCTGCAGTTCGGTCTCTGTTAGCCCCCTTTGGTGGTCAGCTGTGATGGAACCTGCTTGGGGTTAACATGGTTCCCCAAGAGATTAACTTCTAATAAAAAATCTTTTATATCTAATTAAATGTACCATGTATATTTTCCAGTATGCTTTCTCAGCCATTATATAAACCATTTAAGGTGTTTCAACCTCAGTCTCCTTAAGGTGTTTCACCAGTCAATGTTTATACAAGTCCTTGGGTTACCTGTTAAAAAACTTTGATGGCTTAATTCAGTTTCATTTTTGTTTCTGTTAATGGCCGTTCTGTTCCACAATAGATTATGATAGAAAAAAAATGAAAAAATCATTAATGGAGTAATATGCTTTAATATAACCAGCTTAATCCTGATCATCATTAGCAGCAGCTGCAGTAGTAGTAGTAGCTGTAATCAATTATTGTTTTTCCTGATGAATAAAAAACTTTTAATACTTATTCATTCTCAGAGCTCACTTTTTAAAACAATTAGTACATGATCCTTCAACTTTTTTTTTTGATAACTTGCATGCAATCAAAGCAACACAAAACTGTACAATTTACTTATTGACAACCCCTCCCTCTCCATTATTTTTCTTTCTCCTTCCTTCGTCATTTCCCTGTTTGTCTATCTCTCAAATACAATTACCATAAATTCAGAAAAAAACATATCTGACTCAGGAGTTAATATATATATACATCATACAAACACATGTAGAGATTTCTATACATATATCATATGTGATGTTTAAAATATACAGCTCTGAAAGAGCATACCAAAAAAAAAAAAAAAATTTTTTTTTAATTTCTAAGAAAAATATAATAAACTTACACCATAGTTAACTGCATTGTTGTTCTGCAAAATCATAAGCTCCAAATTATTTTTTTTTGTATCCACAGTCAAGCTGTCAGTGGGTGTGTATAGGCTCTTGCAAACTATCTCTCTCCTCTGCTGGTCAGCATGACTAAAACCACACACTGGTCAGTTTATTTACTTTAGCCCAGCGGTCAGTTGTAAGTTATACCATCATATCCTTTCAGCTGATATTTTACAACTGGCTCTTTAGTTAGTCCAATTATCTAACCAATACTAGCTGACCATTGGTCAGATGTCCACTCTGTCTGTACAAAGGACCAATCAGAGAACACCTGGTGTTTAAGCCACCCACTGATGTCCAGTTGCAGTGTCCAGATAACAGTTTTTCTTGTTTTCCAGTAAGGAAACGAAGGTCATCACGTAAATATATCATTTAGCGGCTCTGCTGTGATAAGCTTAATTAGACCATTGAAAAAGCAAGATTTTAATTAAGCATTTCTAGACTAAGAATTTCTAGACTAAACTGCTTTATTCAGGACCCAGAACCTGAGACCTGAGTATTCTAAATTAACCCTTTCCCTCATAATTAGACTCATTTTGACGCACTCAATAGGTACCACATAAAGCCTGATCTGCAGAAAACCACAGTTAAACCTTACCAAATTTAATTACAAAATCCCCATTTCCAGACCACAGAGGAGCAGCGAACAGCATAAAACCAGATCAGCCTGCTTGCAGGCTGATCAGGTTTTATGCTGTTCGCTGCTCGCATAGGTCTTTTCATGGTTTCCTCTATGAGGGAAAGGGTTAAGCCTGGTGATTTACACAAATACCAGCGGGCTGATCAGGTTTATCACATGTAACATAGTCAATGTTTTCCTGATTGTAACAGCTGAACATCTGTTGGTTTCACAATAAAGACTAGAGTTAAAACACAGACGAGTCTAATAGCGCTGTTTTAGTGTGACTGGGTTTAAATATCAGTTAATGAATCAAATTTGATGCAAGGTACGTCATGAAGAGAGGAGGTTGAAGACCTGGGTCAAATTCCACCAACAATTCTTAGTGCTAAGTAATACTTTAATACTTCATGGCAAATTTTATCATTTTTGTTTCTCTAATAAAAATATCAAGATATTTCATTTCTTAACATATATTGTTAGATATTAAAGTAATAATTGATTTTATGTTAGTCATGTACTTGAATATTTTTAAAATAAGAATGGAGGAATGTGTATCTACCTAGATTTAGAATTTAAGTATTACTTAGCACTAAATATTGTTGGTGGAATATAGACTTGTTTATTTATTCCAGGCTGGCAAGAGCTGACACGCATTTAATTGGTGAACAGTGTTATGCATTTCTCATGTGCCTGTCTTTGCATGATGTAATTTTGTAAATGAAAATAAATATATAGATACGAGTATATCACTTGGCTTTTCTTGAAACTGTCTATGATTATGATTATGACACGTGTCATAATGTTTTCTGGTATTTTAAATTTTGTTTAACGTTTTATGTTTTATCTGCAGAGTATTATAATAGTCTCACAAAAAATCAGTTATACACATACTTTATGTTTTCTACTAACATCATTGTCCCGCAATGACGGAGAATTTGTCCCGCAATGACGGAGAATTTGTCCCGCAATAACGGAGAATTTGTCCCGCAATGACAGAGAATCACGTCTGAATACAACAGTCCTTCAGCCCGTAATCATACTTTGACGGTTGCGTCAAAAGTTTTCTTGTATTCAATACTGATGTTATCTATATATTTAGCACTGAGAAGATATAAATACCAAGTGGTCGAGTTAACATTATTATTGACTTGTTAATGATTTGTTGGAGATTTGAGGTGGGTGGATGGGGGTGGGGGGGAGGTTGGTAGGTTCCAGCTCAACCAGGAATTATCAAGAATTAAAAACGCCAGTATAAACTTGTTTCAACTTGTTTCAATGTAGAGAAAATGTAAAAATTTAGAAAAAAAACCCCTCTAAATCTTAAAAATTGTATCATTTAGAATGTTACCACTAGAATAATTTAATTATTTAGGAAATATTAAAAACATAAATGATAATATAAATAGATTCTTATGAAGAAATCCAAGGGCCTTTATCTGATATCAACCCTTTCCTTTGCGACCAATGCAGACCCAGATCAGCCCACACATCTGTGCAGTATGATCATGGTTTGCACTGTTTCTATTCTGCAAGCATCAAAATAATTCTATACATACAAAAAAATCAACAACAACATAACGAAAAATAATAAACATGCACACACTCTTTTATTTTGATAATACAATGAATTAAAGGAGAAAGAAAGAAGGGAGAATTAATTTACTGCAAAAATACTTCAACACGTACACACTCATTTATAAATGAATAATTATAATATAATTTTCACACTATCATGAAAATCAAAAGCAAGTTATTCATTAAGAGACCGTTTCATTAATTAAGAAACCTCTTTAAAAATATCCCACGGGTGGTCACTTAAAACAAGTTTGACTGTATGTTTTTCAAGAACATGTCTCAGGTTTTAAAAAAAAAAGTTAGTTATAATGATCTCGGACTATAACTCAAATATCATACTTAAATCCATTTATAATCTTTATAATTGCCATATATATTGAGGGTTTAAGCATGATCATTATACTTAAATATTTTTTCTATTTAGTAAACTGGGTCTAGTCAGCCGTATGTCACAAATAATTTAAAATGAAAAGAGGTTGGAATTTTTTCAGGGACCTCTGTGGCTCACAGCTGTGGGTTCAAGACCCTTTGATTCATTATAGGAAAAAGTCATCAAGCCCAATTGAACAGATCAAGAATTATTCTTAGACTGTTCAAGAACTTGGTTCAAGAACAGTACAGTATTGAAATAGTTCTTTAAGTGGTTATTTTTTTTAATTCTTAAAAAGTTCAAGAATTGTTCTAAAACCATGTTCTTGAACAGTTCTTATACATATGTTTTTGAACTGTCATTTAGAACAGTTCAAGGACTGTTCTAGAACACTTCTTGAACTGTTCCTGAACAAAATAACCAAATTTCAACTGGGAGCTGGCTTGCAGTACTGGTCAGCATAGCTCTACCAGGTACACCTGTGTACCTTGGGTTTGCCTTTATCTATAATTAACAGAACAGACCGAAATACTTTTTGCTTTGTTTTACATGATTTATTTATAACCTTTTACTACATATTGACTCATTTTGACGCAATGTTTTTTTTTAATATTCATGAGGTAAAGGGTGAGTATTGATAATGAAGTCATCCATTAATGACTTATTTCGGGAAAAGTATTTAAAGGCTTGTTTCTTTATACCTACTAGCGTCATTCTTCTTTAGCACAAGGGATGGGTATCACAAGAGTTTCCTATCATGATAATATATCCAATACATTCTTCAAGCATCTTGCAAGGTCAGACTTGCAATATACAGATATATTGGTAATACTGGGCCTCCCTATAAATTAGCACTGTGAAAATTTATTTGAATACCAAGGGCACCAGTAGTTAATGGCATTGACTTCACATCAAAGTTGTGTATGTGAATTGCAAGGCCAAAGTACTGGTCCAACACAAGAACCATATATTGGACATGTCTGACACCATGTCAAACAGAGGAGACCCTGATCGGAGAATTCAATCTTGTAGTTCAGATTCTTGCCCTTCTGCATATAGTGAGGAAACACCATTATATACGACAACATTGAGGAGGCTGATGAAGCTTCAGCATGTTTGTAACATGTACTGGGGCACATTTCTCTCAAGTTCTTGACTCTTAACCTCATGAAAATCACACGTGAAGATCCAGCCATTATTTACCTTGGGGAGTGGGGGGGGGAGGTGTCTTCTTTTCTCTTAGTATGCAAATAGATAAATTCCAGGAGGGTCATGACATACCCACACCCCTGGATCTGCACATGATTTGTGTATACATTTACAGGGCCTTTTTACCCTTCTTAACTGTAGCCGGTAAAGAGCTGCTTCCCCAAGCCAAATAACCACCTTTTTTCCCAAAAAATAGTCCTCAAATTCCCCACTCTTAAATAACATTCCCCATTAAGGAGGTAGCTGATCACTGAGAAACCTAGAGAACAATATTACGACGCTAATTTAACTCTGTTTAACTCTATTGATTCTTAAACAAAATATTTGATTAGTCTTTATATTTAGTTTTTAGTATGTCTTGCTGTGCCAAGACCAGTTTATGCTTATATTTATGAATATGGTAAAAAAAAATCCCTTAATAAATTGTAAACAAGTGGCTTGCTATTTTCCCCTTAAAAAGGGCTAGGGCGCTTTCCCCAAAATTGGAAAAAAGGCCCTGCATTTATGACTTGATTAAATATTAATTTTTAAATAGTATGTGAAACACTGGATTTTTCTGTGCAATCTGAGCTAGCTACAATAATGGATGAGCAAACAGAAGACCCAGATCAGATCTTGGTTGACACTTTGTTTGCCAAAAAAATGAGTCTTTAAAAGATCTTAAAGGGTTAAATAAAAAAATGATGTCTATTCTACAAATCAAAGTTAATAAATAAATGAAATAAAAAGAAATACAGAAGTAAAAATGGAAAGAAAATAAAAAAAAAAACAATATAAAAACAACAACAGTTTGTAAGAGCTTTGGATTACTCTAAATTTATCATTAAGTTCAGGCTTACCACTAAAAACTTATATAATATGTTTATAAGTCAGTTATCAGTGTTGGCCAAACTGAAAAGCAGAGATAAATATTTATCTACTTGTTTTATCACTGACAAACCATCTTTGTACCCTATCACTCAGTCTATCATGTGAGAAGAATTGGGGATAGTTATCTTATTACAGTTATGTGTTTATTGATTGTAACAAAACTGAAGTGCTTCATACATTATTTTTCCTTGAGTATTTGTTTCTCTCTGTCTCTAATAAATGATTTCAAATTCTCACATTTGATATGAACGTCAGCAGTTTTAGGATGAGTAGTGGAGGAAGGGAAAGGCAACATGTTGATTGCTGATGTCACTAATCATGGTCAAATATAATATTGACATGTCATTACAGTGCCAAATCTTCCTTTTTTTTTTATCTCTTCATCCCTCCTCTTCTCCTTCTGTCTCATTTATCTCTTTTTTTCTCTCTCTCTTATTCCTCTAAAATCTTCTCTCTTTTTTTTCTCTTTTCCATTTTACTCTTGCTTTACTTTTCTCTCTCTCTCTTTCTCTCTCTCTCTCTCTGTGCATATGCAGTTTAACCTTTGTTTAGTATCCACCTGTGTTAAGCTGCAACCTGCATTTAACAGTCAGTTTTAATTACCGAATTAGCATTTTTTATATGTTTAACCTTCATTTAGCGTCCACCTGTCATATAGACTCATTTTGACGCACTCAATAGGTACCACATAAAGCCTGATCTGCAGTTTCCAACCACTGAGCAGCGAACAGCATAAAACCTGATCAGCCTGCGTGTTACTCGCAGGCTGATCTGGTTTTATGCTGTTCGCATAGGTCTTTTCATGGTGTCCTCTATGAGGGAAAGGGTTAAGATAGGTTTGACTGTAATCTCATCAGTTTCATTTCCTACTGATTGGCAGATTTCATCCTTAAGGTGGTTGGTATTAGAAGATGTAACAAAATATAAAGATGTCCAAGTGTGTCCACCATCCATCCAGCAATTACAGCCCAGTCTGTAACATGCTCAAGGCAACATCCGGAATAGCATAAAACTGATATGCTCTTAAGCTATGCTATGCTGTGTACCTTTGTATTTTACTTATTTTTCATTTATTTTTTTTTTTTTAAATTTCTCTTAAAAAAGTGATCGATGGACCTCTGTTGCCGAGAGGGTAAAGTGGCTGACTTTAACACTCACTCAGCCCTTCATCGCATGGGTTCGAATCCCGGTAGAGTCATTTGGATTTTCATGTGAGGAAGCCTTACAGCTGGCTTGTGTTTGGTTGGTGGTTCTACCCAGATGCCTCCATGCATTCACCTGTGATTAACTATACATCGCTATATAAATAAAATACTGCTGAAGCGTCGGTAAACTCAAATAGACAAGTTAAATACTGATTGATGCAAAAAAGTGCTGTGTACCTTTTTTTAGTTTATTAATATCCTTCTATTTATGTATTCAGACTGAATTACTGTTTCTTTCATAAGGATATAGCTGTTTTTATCAAATACACACTGACCTGTTGCGGGCCAAATGTTATAAAAATCTGCATTGTTTTTATTCCCATCATTGCCAAATAATTCTTTGAAAGATATTTGTCAGCATGTCATCATGGACGGAGAGTAGAAAAATGTAAAAGGTCTTAAAGGTAATCCATCCATCATTGAATTGTGATCATGGTCCTTCAAGTGATCATGGGAATTTCATAGTAAATGCAAGCGTTAATGGACTTTGAGCCAAAGAGCCTTTAACTCCAAATCAATAGATGATTGCATCTACACTGAAGTCTTTTTAAGCATTAAGGACCATGATTATGATTTAATGATTGGCGGATTACCTTAAGCTGTGATTGAATAATTGATAAATCAGATTTCAACCAACTCTGGAAACTGTGTGCTTGGGTAGAGTATTGGTAATGAGTAGGGTGTCCTAGGTTCGATACATGCGAGGATACAATTACAGTCATACAGATTGTTCAATCTCATTAAAATCAGATCCTAATTTGCACTCCTCTACTATCCGTGATTAGGATCTGACAACATCGCATTAGAGGTCACGTAAGATTGACCTTTTAAGTATTTTATATGCATAACAAGCGCTCAATTTTAAACCAATTCAATCACGTGTTTCAAGCTGACTTCGGTAAAACATTTGTCACAGGGTGAGAAAAATGTGCAGCTTGACAGGGACTCAAACCTGGGGCCTTTTGCTTACAGGGCGAATGCTCTACTGAATGAGCTACTGCTCTACCGAATGAGCTACATGGCCACTTACACATCTGTCTATCCTATTGTGAGATTGATGCAGTTACTTCCCCCTGATATACCGATGGATGCTCACCGTAGCTGCCGATTTGATTGGCTTATACAAAGGTCAATCTGAGACGACCCTCTATATGATGTGGCCAGATCGAGTTAGCATATTGAATCTGATTTTAACTGAGAATGACAGATTGTTATGCAATTGCTCCGTCACGACATACGAGGGATGTTCAAATTGAAATGCAACTCAGGTTATATTATGTAACTACGCACGCTTTTCACAAAAAACCTACTTGGATCGCCTAGGGGCATCAATTATCTCTCGGTCCTCTCTAGCCTCGGCTACACAACGAGAAACATTGCATACTCGTACATACTAATGATAAAATGGTTGGTAAAAAATCTGCGTTCGCCGCCCAAATACGGACCTACATCAAACACCGCTGTTTTCTTGGAGATATTTCATGAAATATGCTCAATTTATGGACCTGGTGAGCTGTCCTATGCATCGGTTACTAGGTGGTGCAAGAAATTTGCAATAATGTCCTTGCAAGATGCACCACGTGGCCATCGCAGAAAAACAGCAACCAGTCCCAAAATGGTAGAAAAAGTCAGAGAAATTGTATTGACAGATGCAAGATTCACTGTTAGGGAAAAAGCCTGAAAGGTAGGCATCTCAATAGGGGCAGTTCATTCAGTTTTAAGGAAGCACCTTAAAATGAATAAAATAACTGCGCGATGGATACCCCATTTGCCTTTGCTTGAAAATGGCAAAATCTTTGCTGAAAATGTACCCTAAATACCCAGTGGCAGGAATGGGTGTAGTAACATGCCACATGTCTACATGGCGTGATGCACATGTAGGCTGTTTCATGCAGACAAAGTCCCCAAAATGACTGAAAAACTGTTGGTGGGATGTTCACTTAATAAATACTCAAGTGCAAATTTATGACTTGATGAATATTAATTGACTACTTGACTATGGATTTTTCATTGCTTTGCAGACTGTGAAGAAACTAAGCTACAATATTGTATGAGCAAACACAAAACACAGCAGACACTGATCACACTGATCTAGGTTTGCTCTGTTTGCCAATGCATCAAAAAGAGTTTATAGTGAAGTAAAAGGTTTAAGTTGGTAACATATAAAACATATATAATTTATAGCAGACATTAAATCTCGCAGTGAGTTATGCGTCGCATATATTCATGTTCCTTATGGAAGTTAATATACTAAAGTGCTTATAGATTTCAATGAATATAAACAAAAGCAATTAAACTTATAACATCAAGATCAATATATGAGTACAATGGTCAATATGACAATCCTTGATTCAATTGCATTGGTCACTTAGCACTGGTCATTTAGCTCGAAAACAAGTCCCATAAAAATTCATCATAAATTCAATATCCGAGTCTTTCGTATTTATGTCTGTTTACATTGCATAACCACCAGATAAAAGTGTGGTCACCAAAACGACTGACCATCCAAAAAATTTATACCTGTGCAAATATTCCTTCGGGAGATCACAAAAAGGTGAACTGTCCTTTCATGGAAGAGGAAAGAAAACATTGAAATTCAACCTTTAATTGATTGCACAGGAGATGAAACAAAGATGAAAGCTGTACTATTTCTTTGATAAGTGTTTCGAATAGTTAATGATTTTAATAAGAATGATAATAGCTGAGTTGTTTGTTGGTTTTAGAATGGAAAATAAGTCAGAGGTGTCCTGGAGGAGAATCATGAAGCCGCAGTTAAGTGAGAGGTGTCCTGGAGGAGAATCATGAAGCCGCAGTTTAAGATTGCATGGTTTTATTTTGGTTGATATCATAAAATTGTATATCATCTGAAGCCTTCAACTCTCAAATCATACAGCTAAATTATAAGATCATCATCATCATCATCATCATCATCATCATCAAAGCAAATAAATGTTTACCATTTGTTGTATGAGGGATCTTTTTTTAAACCAAAATGAAGAAGTATTGCATGCCTTTGAAAAATAACAGATTTTTGACTTTAGTAAAATATTTTACCTAAGTTCTTCCTTTTGAATCTAAAATCCTATTTCCATAATTATGGAGATTGAAATAATCAAAATATTTTTTTTTAATCAGAGTTTCACAGAAAGGCATTCCAAAAGATAAAGGCAAATGAATTTGAGATCAATGACAATGTTGTAGCATTGTATGTTTTAGATATGAATATTTGTTAACATATAAAGTAAGAGGTATCTGTCCTCTCAGTCTGCTGTCTGATCAGGGTCAGCTCTGTTGCCAGTGAATCATGCATCAGTCTACATGAGATAAAATTTCATCACTGCACACCCTGCTTGTCATTACAATATTGATTTATTTAAGTCTAAATACGAGAGTTATTAAATCTTAGGTGAAGATGGGTGGTGAGGACTTTATCACTTTATGTCCCCCAAACAGATTAATGGTGCAAGTCTAGGCCCATCCTTGCATGAACAAAGATGTTTTCCTCACTTGACAAATTTACGATGCTAGTTTTATCATCCAGAGACAGTTCTTTGAGCAAACAAGGTGATGTAATCAACATTTGAAGCCTTAACTCAGTTTAGCTCAAATAAGCTCCCCCAATCATTTTATTGTAACACAGTTATCTCAACTAAAATATGTAGTCATAAAAGCGCTTGTAAAGTCCACTATTGTCCAGCTGAGAGGTTGCATAACTCCTAGATTTATTAATATATCACATTTCAAGATAACCTGTATAAAATAGGGAGTTGCCATCCACGGCCAAACTAGGAGATAAAACCTTGCTGCACTTTTCTGTTTGATCTTTTGATCTTTGGACAATCTTGCACTGGTCATATCTTTTTCCATTCCTTTATACTGGTACTGACCAGATACCCAAATTTATGTACACCTTGTAAGTTCATTGTAAAGCCAAGCCAGATTGAAAACAGTTTCTAGCCAGAATTTGTTTTACAGTTTTAACTCTTTCAATCTTCAATGGAAATTTGAGGGGCAGCCTGCAAGTGGCTACTTTCATATTTTCAACAGTTAAAAGGGATAGAGTGTTGCGGCCTTCCATGCACTTTGGAGCATTTACACTCTCATTCTTAAGACTTTTTATAATTTTAAAAATAAGATATTATTTTGTTTTACCTGTTTTAACAGTTTTTGGCTTTTCATAACAAAAATATTTAGCTTTTAGCATTAAAAACCCTTTTCCTGCAAGACTAAATCAGCTCATGGTATAAAGTCCCCCAGTAAAGCCATGTTTTATCATGTTACCCAGTATTAGACCATCGATCACAAAATCAGACAGAATTAGAACCTGATCAGCCTGCAACTGCAGGAATCTTGCAGGCACTAAATCAACTCTTCATGAATTTATGAAGAAAGTGATAGTTTGTATTAGTGAATCAAATAAATACTATAATATGGTGTATGAAATTTAAAAGTGATTTTTTTTTCAGTTGGATCAAGCTTTTGTATGTTTTTTCCTGGTGTAACATGGAACAATATAGTGATAAGGCTTAACCCTTTACCTCATGAATATTCATGTACAATTGTATGACTTGATGAATATTAATTGATTGAAGAAAAAAGAAGAAACAATTTACTGATCTTAAATCTGGGTGAAACCTAGGCAACAATATTGTATAAGCATAAGGAGGTCAGAAGTATCTCCTTCTCTGAATGCATCTTCATGAGGTTACCAACTGGATTCTTTTCTTCATCATGCAAAGCCTTTCTCCTGTATGTGTAAACATGTATCACAATGAAGGCAGCTGTATATACGCAGGTGTCACTCTCAATGCATGCAAAACACTGAGAAACTTATCTGCCAGACCTATCTGAATTGGTTACCAGGGTTGTATGTTTAATTGCTTTCTTCACACCCTCTTATGCAATTTATGTAAATGGACAGGTTCATTTGATATCCTCTGATTTAATCATTGTCTCTAGTTACCTTAGGGCTAGAAATACCCCTTCTCTTTATGATATACACCTTTTTTTCCACTGTATGATAAATAGCTGAAAATCTGGCTCAGGCGGAGTTTGTATCCCTGTCTTAACCCTTTCCCTCATAGAGGAAACCATGAAAAGACCTATGCGAACAGCATAAAACCAGATCAGTCTGCGAGTAACTCGCAGGCTGATCAGGTTATATGCTGTTCGCTGCTCCTCAGAGGTCTGGAAATGAGGATTTTGTAATTAAATTTGGTAAGGTTTAACTGTGGTTTTCTGCAGATCAGGCTTTATGTGATACCTATTGAGGGCGTCAAAAGGAGTCTATATGAGTGAAAGGGTTAACAGTTTCCCAATCTTTCCCACTGATCTCAAAGGTATAGATGAATGGTAAAAAACCTTATCAGCATCTTCATCAGGTTGATCTAGGCTAATGATTGTCCACCATATCACTGTATCAGGTGTCACTTCTACATTTCTTTCCAGTGGCAAGTACAGGTTCATATTTTTGAGAGGTAAATGATGGAAAAAATCTAAGAAAAAAAAAAATCCCAATTATCTGTTGATTAAATATATGATTATACATTTATATTAATATCTACATTAAAAAGACATTAATTCTATATAACAGGTATTATACAATTTTTCAAAGATCTACTTTCAGATTCTGCTATCAAACCTTTCTTTATCAAAAAATCATTTCACATTAACCAAAACAGTCCTTGTCTGCAATCAATGGAGATCAAATTGTCTGGGAAGGATTAACAGATTTTGACCACTAGAATTCACGCCTGTCAGCAGTTTGCTTTTTCCTCCTAGAGTTTCAGCCATTATTGGATTTTTTCTCTGCCAGTAAAAATCCTCTGCTTACTCAACATGATGTAATGCTTGCGTCCCATTGGCTGGTACAGACTTGATTCAGCTGAATGCATTGATACAAGGAAAATATTCTACTTTAACCCTTTCCCTCATATAGACTCATTTTGACGCACTCAATAGGTATCACATAAAGCCTGATCTGCAGAAAACCACAGTTAAACCTTACCAAATTTAATTACAAAATCCTCATTTCCAGACCACTGAGGAGCAGCGAACAGCATAAAACCTGATCAGCCTGCGAGTTACTCGCAGGCTGATCTGGTTTTATGTTGTTCGCATAGGTCTTTTCATGGTGTCCTCTATGAGGGAAAGGGTTAATTGAAGCATCCAGCAGCAAATTAACCGGAATTTCAATCTAGAAAGACAGTCCTGTATTTTACCATTTTTGTGCAATGAGACCATTGAAAAACATTTGATAGCAACATTATTTAGCATGCTTTCTAATTTTTTCAATATTAATTTTCTTATATCTTTTTTTTTAATTTTCAGTCTCAAATTATATCAATCAAAATAATTGTTTTTTAAATAGGGTTAATTTATAATAAGTCTCTCAATAAACTTGAAAACATTTGTGCTCATCATTTATTTATTTCCTTAGTGAAGGTTACTTAAATTACATTATTTTTGTGATTATTTCTGACAGAGAATATTTCTACCATATATATCGCTCCTAAAGATTGATAAAGAAGGCCTACAATGGTAGATATCTGTTTCCTTCATCTGGTAAATTATCTGTTTCAAGTAATAAGTTTGATAGTTAAATATTTCAGATTATGTAGGATTCATAAAAATTCACCAAACTTATGTGACTTCATATAAACTGATTTTAACAAGTGGAGCTGACCCAGATATAGGAGAAGTCTGATCAGGGTCTCCTCTGTTTGTCGCTAAGATTCTACAAGGTCAGAACAGCTAAGGAGAATCCATTGTTTCTTATACAATTTAAAGTTAAGTATACAAATTTATATTAAAATCATGTCATAAATTTGAACATGGATATTCATGAGGTAAAAACACATGTGAGTCACACATCACTGTGGTAGGGAGACTGTCTGTACTCCTCTTCCTCCGGACCTTTTTATTGACAACTGACCATAATATTTCAACCCATGGCCATGAAAGATGGTCAGCTTTTGGACTAATTATACTGGACACTGGTCACTTCATCACCATGACAACTGGGCCACTAAAGGATCTTGTGTTTCCCCTATAATCAATTATGTACGGACACTGGTCATTTTTTACTGACCAGTGCAGCTAGTGTGGATCAATCAAGATGTATTAATTCATGCATTATTTTGTATGCATACAAAAATGTGTAAAATACAGGTTTGGGAGCCTAGTTGGTTGGTCTAATTAGGGCTTTACTTTTTATTGTTTGGTTAACAAAAAAAGCACCAATAGGAAAGGTACTGGTAATAAAATTTGTTGAATAAAGCTATCAGAGTGAATTTTTTTAAAAGTTTATTCAAAGTTTGCAATTAATTTTAATTTGATTAATTATTTCATTAATTTTTTAAGTTTGCTTTAAAAATTAAAGACAATATTTTCAGCTTTGGACCAACAACTGTCACCAGTTGATTCGTATCTCATCCTTTACCTGCATTTCAGCATCTTACGTACAAAAAAAAATGTTAGTATATATTCAATATGTATCAGTCTGTAACACTAATACTGTCAAAATGTATCTGGGAATAGATTGAGTGAAGGTAAAATTTCAAAAACAAAGAAAACGTTGATATTGAAAACTCCCTGCAAGTTTGTGGTGAAGCAATAGTATGGGGGCAGTTATTTCTTTCAATGATAGCCCTAAGTTTCTTCTGTCAACACTTATAAGTTGCCATAGAGACATTACAGTGTGACCAGTTAAAACATCTGTTCCACTGTGAAGGCACATGAACCATTTGACGTCAAATATCATTACAAAACAAACGTCCCCGGGCTAAAACTACCATTGTTCCATTTTTCCAATTTTATCTATTAAAACTGACAACTCGATCACATAGCTCAGTCCACACTAATATACTCTTTTGTTTGTTAAAATGGCCGGACAGAATGACCTTTGGCTAAAAAACTTTGGACACCAGCTTGTATGGTCAGTAGTGGACACAAGTGGACATCAAGTGCCATATATTATTAGATGTATGTCAAAAGAAGGAAGTGGGCTATTGACCAAAATGCTTGGCAAGAAGAAAATATATGTTGAGAGTATGAACAACACATGCAGGGGACTTGAGCTCTTTACTACTCAGATATACTCTAAAATCATTCATATTCCGCTGATTATGGACCGGCATATAATTAAGGAATTTTCTTGGGTACCTTTACTCATGGATTTATGTTTTAGAAAACGTGAGGTCTAAATCAGAATAAATTTTCATGGGATTAGTATTTGTTAAAAAAATCCTCCATGAAATCGACAAATGAAAATTAATGATTTCACAGTACCCAGTTAAATCATGGGCCCCCACACAAGAAGTCAGGACAGGTCTATTGTGTAACATAACATACTTATAACTTACTTGGAAGAAGCACAGAGTATAAAGCCTAATCAGCCTGGGGGTTAGGGGACTCATGGCTGCATTATACGGTGATATGGCAAACAAAAAAAAAGATTCGTTACTGATCTTCAGTTAGAAAAAAAAGAGGGTAAGTAGGTAGGGATATGTTGTTTTTTTTCCCTGGGAATGATGCAAAATTTAAAAAAAAAAAGTAAAGGAGAAATTTTTTAAAGGCGGAAATGTAAAAAAAAATCTTTAGGGTCAGTCGCGAATAAAGAGGGTCAGTCAGGAAACCAAAAATAGAGCTTTTTGGCCTTGTCTCTGAAATCTGCAGACTCAGTTATTATCTGTAGGGGTATATTCAGGGGCTGATTGAACCTAAATGTCATGGAGAGCTCCTGGGTTTGAGCCTCTCACTGGCTGCTATATTCATTCAGCACCAACCACTGGGCAGTAAAAGCTTTATAGTTATTCAATATTTTTCACTGCTTTTTTGATGTGAGCAAAAACTGCTTCCATTTTGGTCAGGGTTTTCAATGGTATAACATAACAACTAAGTATTAAATTTTTCTGAAATATTTTGGTAAAAAAAGGAAAAAATATACTTTTTGAACATAATGCAATGAAATAAATTCTAATTTGAATGGTTTCTGCAAAAAGCTAAATTAGAAAAATGTAGTCAAATTCCCTTCACTTAGGTTATCTCAAAGTTTTCCCTATTTTATGATTTTCTTTTTTATGTCAAACATTTTCTAATTTGAAAACATGACTTTTTTTCAGGCAAATATGGTCCAGCAGTAACATATATAACTTTGGACCTAAAGGTCTTTGGTTTGAACCCTGTCGGGAGTATACAGATTTTCATGGCCCTCGAATGCACAAAGTACTGGTCCAATCCTAGAAAACATCAGTAGGGTTAAGTATAATTGTTAAAATTTGTTTCCCAATCAACATAAAATAAACACATGTATGTTTAAATCTAACATTATACTCTGTTTGTAATAGACACAAATTTGAACAAGGAAATAAATGTATCCTTTGCGACATGTACCATTTTGTTTTTAGTGCAAGTATTTACTACGAGGATATTCTGGTCAGTCTAACTTCCATGAATTATCTGGTGATGCCTTGATAATCTAAGTGATACTAATATTACATTTTGTATATGACCAGACATATCAGATTAAGTATTTTCTTAGAAAATGTCAACTATTGAGATCTTTGCATCAAGGACTGATAATAGATAACATATCAGACCTTCTATTTTTGATCCTTTCTGGATGACGAGACCTTGAAAATAGCAGGATGATGCAAAGTTTAAGACTTGGTGCAAAACCGTTGTAACTGCCTATCTTTTTTATATTTAATTATCATAGTTTGGCGCCAAGAAATTGAGATTTAATACAAGAATTTAAGCACAATTAATGATTTGATTGGAATTAAATTTAACTTCCAGTTCAGGTTAACTATATTGTACAGAACTGGTAGATTACTTCGCAGGAAAAACTACATAATTGCAGATGTCAGGAATAAACAGAAAATTTTCATTATTTCTTCGATCATTTTTTTTTTATTTTAGAAAAACCTGTAAATATTTGAAGTCTCAATGACCCTCAATGCAATTATGAAACTATATGATCAACTTGTTTGGTGAAGTGCATGACAATGCACAAACATGTTGTAAATAAAAAAAAAGATGATTTGGATCAAATCAAAATACAAATAAGTCCAAATTTATTCAAATGTGAAATTTTGACATTCACCAATGACTAATTAAATTCATAATTTTTATTCTTACATTTGCCTTTTTGACTGTTTTCCTATCATATTCATTTGTAGATATTATCTTTTTTTTTCTTCTTTTTTTTTGCACAGACTGTAATTACTCTCTAGAATAATTTATCACCGTTATTTAGATGCTAGAGTCTGCACATTAGAGTGCAAATTGTTCATAAAGATATATCATTTGCAGCTGAGTACAATTTTATCATACTTAATAAAACATATTATATTAAGGCTCTGGAGTGAATTACCAGACATCAGTATACATTGTAGTGCATTATATTTAAGCATGTTTAACATATCAACAACTACTTGTGTATTCACCAAGCATGGCAGGAAATGATTAAGATCAACCAATACAGTGTTGGCATGACATTTTCCAAATTCTTTTCTCTTTCCACTGACCTGTCTGACCAGGAGGAGAGTATATACGGTATTTATGATTACCATTTTGCATGTTCAATGAAATTATCAAAAAGATGCCTCAGAAAAAGCCAATGCTGTCATCTGTTACTGACCCCTAAGGGATATTAATTTTTAGTGGTCAGTTCTTTATTGTCCAGGGGTCAAATGGTCAAACTGACCCTCGAAACTGACCAGTGCAGCCGGCTGCAGGATGGACACTTTGCAATTAAACAAAATTAGTTTCTCTGATTAAAGAAGCGCCAAAAAAGATGATTGATTTTTCTTTGAGAATGACCAATGCATCAATGCCTGTTCTAAATGATCAGACTGGACAGTAGAAAGTCAGAGGCCCCCAGCAGGAAGTCACGTTGTCCAGATAGAAATATTTTGAAATAATCACTGACTTAACCAAGTTATTTTCTACATGAAAATGAGGTTTTATCTATAAATATGTGAATAGTTTAATTTCTACAGTGCTTATGAATTATCATTGGTAAAACATGTTGATTATATTGATTTTGTTATCATCAAAATTTATCAGTTTAAGGACAACATTATTTAAACTTATGGAAACTTTCATAAAAAAAAAAGATGTATATCTTACAACTTTCTTTTACCCATTGATATTATTTCCGATTTAACCCTTTCCCTCATAGAGGAAACCATGAAAAGACCTATGCGAACAACATAAAACCAGATCAGCCTGTGAGTAACTAGCAGGCTGATCAGGTTTTATGTTGTTCGCTGCTCCTCAGTGGTCTGGAAATGAGTATTTTTTAATTAAATTTGGTATGGTTTAACTGTGGTTTTCTGCAGGTCAGGCTTTATGTGATACCTATTGAGTGCATCAAAATGAGTCTATATGAGGGAAAGGGTTAAGACAGATCAGGCTTTATGTGGTACCTATTGAGTTTATGTGGACCTATTGAGTGCGTCAAAATGAGTCTATATGAGGGAAAGGGTTAAGACAGATCAGGCTTTATGTGGTACCTATTGAGTGCGTCAAAATGAGTCTATATGAGGGAAAGGGTTAAGTAAATTATCAACATTGTTCACTTTTATTTGTCACATTATTCACTCATTTTATTCACTTAACTATCTTAGTGCACCTGAAAAGAACAAACAATTATACATACATTATTTTTTTTAAACATAATGATTGGTAAACTTATAATTTGCAAATCATTAATGAAAATTCAAAAGAATTTTTGTCCCATGATTTTGAAGATGATGATTTGATAAATGTATATTTAAATATTTCACTGTTACATTAAATGGTATTGCTATTTTTTATAATTACTTATTTTTAATATTTTTATTATTTATTTCTCTCTCTATTATGAAATAATCAAATTGTTCAAACCTCATAAATATCTATGTGCTGATTTTATGACTTGATGGACATTTAAATTTACCATATGGAAATGAAACAATAATTTTTCTTAATCCTCATAAATATCTATGTGCTGATTTTATGACTTGATGGACATTTAATAATCAATTACAATTGTTCCTGTACAGGCACCTGTATAGTGTATAAGATGTCACAACTAGTGTCACGTTTGGTAACCTGTATTAAGCGGTCAACAGTATTTCGTGGTCAGTTTTAAAATTACCAAACTATCATATTAGTATATGTTTAACCTTCATTTAGCGATCATCTCTGTTAAGCGGCCACTTTCTATTGTTCCCTTTACTGACCACTTAAGACAGGTTTCCCATATTATGTATAAGGATAATCAATCAAACATGACAATCAATCTAACTTTCATTCTGTGGTTAGATTACAATAAGTTGTTGGTTAGAAATCAGCTTTTATTCCACAGGATGAACTTCAATAAAGGCTTCATTTGACAGACTATGCCAGGCAGGTCAATATTATATTCAACATGTTTCAATGTTTCAAAAACAGAGATATCATAAATATAACAGAGTTATCATAAATATAACAGAGTTATCATAAATATACAGAGTTATCATAAATATAACAGCCATGTTACAATAAGTGCAGAAGAAAGTATATATATATAAACCAAAAATCCCCCCCAAATCATTATCCTAGAAAAAGTCATAAGGAAAATCTAAAGCTCTGATCTCTGACTTTACATATATGATGATAGTCTCCAAATGATTGAAAGACTGGCAGTGGGTCATATAACCCAATAAACAAACTCACTCAATAATAAATTACAATGTATTTGCAATGATATCATTTCATTGTAGGCCTGGTATTAATAAACACCGTCAGTTATAATTTTATTATATAAAGACTTGGTATACAGACATTTTACAAACTATTTTACTGTCCCCAGGGTCAAGTGGTTACAGCATCTGCCTCAGGAGCATGAAGAAATGGGTTCAATCCCCAGCCATGAAATACCAAAGTCATAAAACTGGAATTGATATTGTTCTCTTGCATGCATGGTTCTCAGTATTCCAGGACTGGTTGACCTGGTGTCAGGAAAATACTATGGCATGATACTGCAGTGTGGCAGCACTTTATCTGTCTCAAGTAGACAGTCTCAAAATGACTGAAATACTGTTGGTCTGGATGTTAAACCAAATTAACAATCAGCTAACTATTTTTTTTATTGTACTTTTTCTGATGACAATGCACTGATCAAAGTACAAGGTAATTATCATTTCATTTCTTGTCCTCATGTACACTCATTCTGATGCCTAAATGGCAAACAGA
Organism: Solen grandis; assembly: GCA_021229015.1. NCBI lineage: Eukaryota > Metazoa > Mollusca > Bivalvia > Adapedonta > Solenidae > Solen > Solen grandis. The sequence goes on along the minus strand of CM037786.1, from coordinate 38,673,635 downwards.
GCAGACCCTGATCAGACAACTCCTGAAAAGAGGCATGCTGTCTGATCAGGGTCTTCTCAGTTTACTGACATAAAATATTGTAGCTCTGAGATATCAACACAACTATCTACATTTAGTTTCATACTTAAAGTTCAGTAAACATTTATATTCATGGTTATTAATTACACATAAATATTCATTAGGTAAAGAATCAAATTCCATACAGTATCAGACAACTTGTTCTACTAAAAACAGGGACATCTTATATAAATCATGTACTGGTACTCTGATATTCAACAAAATGTAAAATCTTTTTATGCCCCCACATCGATAGATAGGGGGACATAATTGTTTTTGGTCTGTCTGTTAAATGTTTGTCACAAAACTTTAACCTTGACCATAACACAGAGGTCCTTCCACCTACAGCCTCCAAACTTCACATGTGCATGCACCTTAATGATCTTTATCCACCAGAGCTACTTTGAGGTCATGGGGTCAAAGGTCAAGGTCACCATGACCTAAAATAGCAAATACATATATAAACCTTGGCCACATTATGCACATGCTTCCATACATAACCTCTACATGCATGCACCTTGATGAGTTCTACCTTCCAGGTGACCTTGACCTTTAAATGACCTTGACCCTCAAAGCAAAAAGGGGCTCATTTAAACAAGGTCAAAGTGCAAGATGTTGGGGCTCAAATAAACAAGGTCCATAAGCAAAATTTTGGGGCTCATTTAAACATGGTCAAAAAGCAAAAAGGGGCTCATTAAAAACAAGGACAAAGTGCAAGAAGTTGGGGCTCAAATAAACAAGGTCCATAAGCAAAAAGGTGGGGCTCATTTAAACATGGTCAAAAAGCAAAAAGTTGGGGCTCATTTAAACATGGCCAAAATGCAAAAAGTTGGGGCTCATTTAGAGAAGGAAAAATTGCAAGAAAGTTGGGGCTCATTTAAACATGGCCAAAATGCAAAAAGTTGGGGCTCATTTAGAGAAGGAAAAATTTGGGGCTCATTTAAACTTGGCCAAAATGCAAAACGTTGGGGCTCATTTAAACATGGCCAAAATGCAAAAAGTTGTGGCTCATTTAGAGAAGGAAAAATTGCAAGAAAGTTGGGGCTCATTTAAACATGGCTAAAATGCAAAAAGTTAAAAATTTAAAATGGCAAAATGCAAAAGTTGGGGATTTAGAGAAGGAAAAATTGCAAGAAAGTTGGGGCTCATTTAAACAAGGCCAAAATGCAAAAAGTTGGAGCTCATTTAGAGAAGGAAAAATTGCAAGAAAGTTGGGGCTCATTTTTAAAACAAGAGGGAGTTCATTTAGATATTAAAGGTTGGGGCTCATTTAAACAAGGCCAAAATGCAAAAAAGTTGGGGCTCATTTAAACATGGCCAAAATGCAAAAAGTTGGGGCTCATTTAAACATGGCCAAAATGCAAAAAGTTGGGGCTCATTTAAACATGGCCAAAATGCAAAAAGTTGTGGCTCATTTAGAGAAGGAAAAATTGCAAGAAAGTTGGGGCTCATTTAAACATGGCCAAAATGCAAAAAGTTGGGGCTCATTTAGAGAAGGAAAAATTGCAAGAAAGTTGGGGCTCATTTAAACATGGCCAAAATGCAAAAAGTTGGGGCTCATTTAAACAAGGCCAAAATGCAAAAAGTTGGCTCATTTAAAGAAGGACAAAATGCAAAACAGTTGGGGCTCATTTTTTAAAACAAGAGGGAGTTATTTAGATAATCTGAAGGTTAAAGTGCATTATTGTTTGTGTCATGGAAAACCCTGAATATATCATTATATATACACAATTAGGGATTTTATATAAGTTTAAATAAAAAATAAAAACAGCCTTCAGATCTGGGTCTCTTTAAATATTACAACTTAATATAAAGAAATCCAGTGTTTCTAAAGAGTCTATTGTCATATATATCAAATATTTCTTTGTGATTCATTTCACTTGATGCAAACGGAATAAAAAGATGAAATCTACGCTCACCATCTTTTCAAGGAATTTAAGAATATTGAAAGACTGTTATGTAGTTCTTAACCACAGGGAAGTCGTTGTTTTATCATGATAATTTCACTATCAGATCAAAATAGTTCAACTAAACATTGTTCTCTTGGTATAACTGATGGTATAGATGCTATGCCTATTATTGTGGGAGAGACCATTTTCTTCCGTTCTCTCTTAGACTACCATTTCAATAATTTAAATCCACTTATGTTGTAATTATTTATAAGTGTAATCTTCCTGTAGAGCTGCACAAGGGCTCTGACAATTAATGACTGCTAATGTTTGGGCATGGTCTTTAATAGTATTTGCATCAATGCATCTCTGGGCAATATTTATATAAATCTTCTTTGACATAAAAGTTGCTTTTAAAATTCATATGTCTACATGCAACTGCATAGAAAGACATAAAGAGTCCCGAAAAGACTTATTTAAAGGTAAGATATTACCTGCCTTTACCTGATTCAGATATTTTATTCCACTTTAATTATTTCATTTTTATTGTTTTGTTTACAAATCATGGTGCATACAAAGAACATGTGATATGTTCATAATCTCCAAACTTGTACAATATCCTCATGCACATACATACATACAATTATTAACTCTTGAAAGTATATGTTGAGGATGTTTTACATTCAACAGGTTCTCTTGATGTCTATGTAAGAGAGAATCTGTTTTAAGGAAAATATATAATCTTTACAAGTCCATATTCATAAGTAATGTTTTTGATTATGACAAACAATGCATTATATTGTAACAAACACGGCCCGGCCCGGAATCGAACCTGGTCCGCCGGCGTGATAACCCAATGCTCTAACCACTGAGCCAAAGAGTCGACTCTCTGACGCAGTTGTCAGAGGTTGAACTTATACCCGTGACGACGCCTCGTCACATTACTTCCCCCTCCGAGAAGTCTCGACCCGAGACTTGGCCTGGGAAACACGTAAACACGTGGGTAAGGCAACTCCGGTATGGCAGTTGACATTATCCTACCGCTGCCACCAAATGTAACAAACACGGCCCGGCCCGGAATCGAACCCGGTCCGCCAGCGTGATAACCCAATGCTCTAACCACTGAGCCAAAGAGTCTACGCAGTTGTCAGAGATTGAACTTATACCCGTGATGACGCCTCGTCACAATATGTAATCTTCAATATTGGAGGAAATAAAGATATATATTTATAGTATATGCCTATTTTATGGTGAGGATTTAACTCTATTTCAGTTGTCCATTGGAATTATAATATAGATGCATGACTTCTTAAATAGAAGACAAAGGTGGGTCGATTTATATGTCCTTATAGAGAGAAACACCTGCCAAAAGAAATATTTAGCACTTCAGCCAAGAGAATAACATTTTTCATCTTGATCATATTCATAAGTTCATATAGTGGTTTATATGTCAACGGTTATTCTTAAAGGCATATTATGTGTAGCTAGATACTTTATTTTTATAAGTGCATGAATGTATATAAGCACTTAGCCTAGTTTCGCTCTCACCCTTCGAAAAATGCTTATGTGGAGTAATGTAGACTTAAGAAAAATTCAAAACCGGACTGACCTCGCACGGAATGGCTGATATAGGGTTGTTCCAAGGAAAGTGCACATTGTTCCAGCTGTTTGGTTCTGTGCTTCGTCCTTGCTTTCCTGATTCTTGAAGCGCAAATACATCTCGACTTTGCCTGTCAGATGTATACTTCGCCCTTTTGTTTTGTTCTCTTCAATAGTTCTCTGGTAACTTGCAGTTTCTAACGTTAGATAAAGCAATCATTTGCTTCGTCGTGTGTTGATTGATTTGTAAAATTTCTTTTTAGCAGCAATCAGGAGTCGTCTTACTGAACGGCACTTAGTTTTGTTTCAATTTGTCTCGTCTCGTTCGTTCTCTGCAAAAACGATATATCAGTCAAAAACTTTCAAAGGTGCAGCAAAGAACTTGCGTTGTACCAAAGGTGTAGCAACAGAAATTCAAAAGATCGAGTAGATTAGTTTGACCCGAAGATTCAGTGAGATGACAAGACTGGTTTTACACAACCTTGACACACATCTGTCACGCTCTTGTTAACATACCTTAAGTTGAATAATTAATGTGCAACATTTGATTTTTTCATTGTTAAGTTTAAATCCTCTTTGAATACGTATTGTATTCATATATAATATCAGTAAGAAAGTCAGAGGGTTCAATGTTTGTTTGTGTTGGGTTTAACATCCCACCGACAGTATTTCAGTAGTGTTCAATGTATTTCAAAGACTAAATCAGTTGTTTATATTTAATTTGTAAAAGAAAAAAAATGTATGCCAGATTATTATTGTTATTGCTCAAATTCGCCAAACAAAATTAATGTAAGCTCAAAACGATCCTTGTATTATCATAACGGTATGCATACTTCTGATGTCCTATCTTATTTAATTTTCTAAAACTAAGACATTAGCATTCATATATTTACGGTCAAATTACATAAGAACACTTGAAAATTAAAAAATAAAAAGTATGTGTGTCTTCAAATTCAGACATCACCACAGTTCATTGAGAAATATTTTGCTACTATCTTACAAATCTCTTTCCATGTATTCCGGAGTGCAAATACGTTGCAGCTCGAAGTCGGAAATTCGTTATATGTTGTCCCTAATAGGGTTCGAACTCATGACATGGAATTGCATGTACCGTACGTCGGCAGTCATTGGCTCATAGTTATGACTTAATTAAATACATGTATACAGATATATAGAAAGCCATGGTAAACATTAAAGCCTTAGACATCTTAGAAGATGGATCATCACTGCATGTGGTGTAATAGGAAAGAAAAAAGTTTACTGAGTTCATTCTCAATTTCGAATTATTTCGTATGATAGACAGTGTCATGGTTTGAAACTTGGTTTAAGAACGGATTACTTTTCGTACTTTCTATTAAGTACACACATTATTTATTTGGTAAAAAATAAATAAATAAATAAATAAATGATAAAAAATGTGATAAGAAGTTGGTTATGAGAAGCTTTTCTGAAAACTTGATTTTATTGTAGACTTAATGTACAGCTAGCTTTTAAACTTATATACTTTTCACGCCGATTGCGAAACAATTGCATTTTTTCAACTTATAGCCTACTAACCCCTATATAGGCGGCTGCTATGGTTCGAATCCAAGAGGAATTTTACACGAACTCTTTGAATGTGTAGTCCAGTCTTAATATATTAAAGATGCATGCACAACAAAGTCAGTCAAAAACGGAAGAAACTCTTTGACGTACCTGTTTAAAGTGGACGTCCTTACAACGTGCGTTCGTCTGTGCTTTTCATGCAAGAGAAACTCAAACGAAGCTATTATAATAGACACAGCGTACTAAACAACAAACGCTAAGGCAAATGAATCCCGTTGCTTAAACGATGGTCAGAGTTTCCTAGAGTATTGGTCAGTCTCTCACTTCTTGTTACCGTAGTTACTCTGAAAGTGGGTGTGTCCTTTCAGGATCACACAATGTTATAACTTTTGGACGAAAGACCATCCCGGTACAAGGAGGAAATCTTAAAGAATATGAATTACCCCCGCCCCCTCCCCTTACACACAAACAATAAAATAAACTAAATAAATACAATAAAATTTAAAAAATAGAACTGAGGTAAAAAAGCATATCTTATGGGTTATACATTATTTGAACTTGATATAAGATAAACATATAGAATAGAACTGCGTCCATATTTAAGTTTTACCAGCTGTTCAGAATGACAACACTCACGTTAATTAGCGGTACAAATATGTGTACAAAATCCTCAGTTTCCAGAACCACTGAGGAGTAGCGAACAGCATAAAACCTGATCAGCCTGCGAGTTACTCGCAGGCTGATCTGGTTTTATGCTGTTCGCATAGGTCTTTTTATGGTGTCTTCTATGAAGGAAAGGGTTAAGTTAATGAATAAGTACTCTTCGACTCAGCCTTTTTAATATCATGTTTTTTTTATATGATCAAGAAAGAGTGAACATTTGTATGTTTGTCCCCTAGATATCTAAATTGTAATTTTAACTAATTCGAGAATTGTATTCGATATGTTCCATTAAAGTCATATCAGTTTGAAATAATGGCCGAGCAAATATTTAAGGTAATCCATCGATCTTTAAATTATAATCATGGTCGTTCAAATGCTTAAAAAGACCAGTGCAGATGCAAACATCCATTGACTTAGACTCTTATGCTCGAAGTCTATAAAGGCTTGCATTTACTATGAAATTCCCATGATCACTTGATGGACCATGATCAGAATTCAATGACGGATGGATTACCTTAACTCAAGATTGCCTTTACTCAAAAATGTCTAAATAAGTTACACAAAAGGGTAGCTGATGAAGTCCGATTTATTTATTCTAAATGCATGTTTTGTTAAATGGTTAAACAGTTAACATCGAGGTATCGTCAGTCAATCTCACTAGCACTAAAGCCGCATAATTCTACCCGTCCTTTCTTCTCTATTGCATATTTTTAAACTATTCAATGTAGAAGAAATAGTGTAGTGGGGGTGCGGGCCTAGTACCAGTGGTCAAAATCTTAAAATTAAAGTGTTAATTGTTTATTTCGTCAATGTCCGAGGTGTATATTAAATAAACATGTATACGTTTGTCTGTTACCCGAAAATGACTTTTATATAATGTTAACCCTTTCCCTCATAGAGAAAACCATGAAAGACCTATGCGAACAGCATAAAACCAGATCAGCCTGCGAGTAACTCGCAGGCTGATCAGGTTTTATGCTGTTCGCTGCTCCTCAGTGGTCTGGAAATGAGGACTTTATAAATAAATTTGGTAAGGTTTAACTGTGATTTTCTGCAGATCAGGCTTTATGTGGTACCTATTGAGTGCGTCAAAATGAGTCTACCAAACCATTAAACATGTATATGTATAAGGAAAGGATGAACAAACTGATTTAAATTCATTCTTTCATTTTTCTCAAGAAAATGATAATATCAAATAATGCTGAAAACATCACTAATGACAAACTGGAGAATATTTAAGGTATGTGAAAGTAAATTTTATCTTACAATAGATCTTCACATTAACATCAAAATGATACCTTATTTATTAAAAAAGCAAGAAATTTTTTTTAGGTTTTTTTTAAATAATTTTAATTAAATTTTAATTAAAATAAACAAAAAATAATTCCTTGCAGAAGAGAAATGATTATAGTATGGTTACATTTTCCTCTGTGATTTTTCCATACTTTATTACTTATTTTTTTTATTTTTTTAATTTTTAATATTCAGCGATCTGTTGTGTGCGTATGGCTTTTATGGGAGTTTCCTATCTCTGTTTAATATGTATTCGATTCAACTAAGGATTCAGCTGTTCTGGGTGGGGTTTACGTGATAAAGTGGTGACAGGAGCTTATTTTTTCGTACAGAGGCTCTCACCGGCAGCATGTGTGTGTGTGTGTGTGTGTGGGAGGGAGGCGTGGTACATAGTCTCGAGTCCTGGTTTTGTCCGTATGAGGAATCATGCTATGGGCCGATTGTTCCACACGAGTGCCCCTAATCCACTTTGGGGTAGTTCTTGCGTTACCTATTTCATTGTCGTTGTTATGTGACTGAAAAAAAATGTCGCAACTACTGTAAACAACATCAACTGACTTGTCTATTTGAGTTTACCGTCGCTTCGACAGTATTTCTGTCATATAGCGACGTCCAGCTAATTACAGGTGGAGGAAGACCCCGAATGCACGGAGGCATCCGGGTAGAACCACCGACCTACCGCAAGCCAGTTGGAAGGCTTCCTCACATGAAAATCCAAATGACCCTGCAGGGATTCGAACCCACGCGGTGAGGGGCTGAGTGAGTGTTACAGTCAGCGACTTTACCCTCTCGGTCACGGAGGCCCCAACAACAACAACAACAACAATAACAACAACAACAACAACAACAGACAAACAAACAAAGATATAAAACAATTACAATAATGACCATTATTATCATCAACAGGGTTAAATTCTAGATTAATTCGTTAATTATTAGCATGCATTCTTCGCCATACCATGCCTGGCAGAACTTCTTGTCCTTTTTCCACTGGTCAGCCGTAGGGAAAGCTGGCTGGCCGGAGAGTTGTCTTACAGTCGGGTAAATTGATACTGATTGGTCAGTTACAGGTCATTCGAAAGGTCAAAGGTTTGACACATAAGCGTGCCTATGATCAACTGTGCAACTTTCATGTATTTTCGGCTTGCCTTGAATTCCCAGCGGGGGATCCGAAGGGGTCAGTGCGGCTTAAAATAACTTCCCCAAATGATCTGGGTCTTTTTTCTTCATTTTTTACCCCTTCTCTATGAAGTTCTTCACGAGCCTGACTAATGTGTCGGCGTCCTCTAATGATTCCGATATACCTTTTTATACATACTACCCCGCTGTACAAAATATAAAAACCAATCAACGAATTACAAATACATAATGGATAAATTAATACAAGGATAATAAATGAATGATTGAATAAATAGAAAAAAGAAATGCCCGTGTACATAATGATTTAAAACATAAATTAGTATATAAACGTGATTCCAGGAATATTTCACTCACACCGTTTTCAAACGAAATCACAATTTTTAAAATATTAAAAAACGAACATAACCTCATTAACTTCGTATAATAAAATAAAAAAGGGTTTTCATTTCTGTTTAAACTGCAAGCAAAAACCAATAAACAACAAACGGCATTTTAATTCCATTTTTAATTGTAAATGCAAGCAAAACCAAGAAAACAAAGAACGAAAGACGTAGTTTTTTTCATATAGATAGTGACCCCATCTTTCCATCCATCGATCTATCTATTAATCACTATTAGGGTGGAAGTAGGTTTCAAACACTTAATGCGTTAATTAGTATGATTTTAATTAGGTATTTGTGCGTCTCCTGGTATATAAATGCAGAGGTCGGGGTGCAAATCATTTTGCTCTCCTATCAAAGTGGTAGAGGCCGGGCCCATCTGACATTGATCCCTTGATCATATCTCTTGAAACCTCACGCGTTTTTTCAATCGACCACAGCCGCTTTTCATACCTTCCCCGCCCACCGTTTTCAAACGAAAGGATCACTGTGACCTTTTTTATTGATTTGACCCGAGTCATGGTCCGATAGACGCATGAAGTTGTTTTCTAAGCCAATTAGACGCTTGCAGTATGGAAAAAAGTCGCGTGCCCTTTGTTGAATGAAGCTGTTAAAACTGCTGACCCCTTGCCTCTTCTGACCCCTTAAATTGTGATATAAATTCGACAAAAAGGGGGACGCACCTGCTCCCTGGGGAGAGAGCGCGTAAAAAGTGACTGGAAATGACCCGCTGTCACCTCTTAAAAGATGGGCTCGTCATTTTCTGAGGGGCAGATCATTTGAGATGCGGGACCAAAAGAGACGGGCCCTTGTCGGAAGGGTACTCCGCCCCTTACGTGATGTTCAGAACTTAGGCGCAGCCTGAACATTTCTGTCCCAATTTAATTATAGATGGTACGCACATGCGTAGTCCACCGGACTGATGCAGACTAGACCTTCCCTCAGAAAAGCCCCAAAATGCGACCGATTTGGCCATAATAATAGTTGCGTAGTCTACATATGTATATTCTCGGCGTAGTTGTCTAACCTCTCTTTTACCTACTTAAGGATGATGACGTAAGACAGAGCCGGGTGAATATTTTCACGATTTTCATTGGTAGATATTCTTATACTTACAAATAAATGGTTACACACCATTGTTTGTGGATGACAATTAGCTGAAATATATTCTTCATATCATGGAATATTAATAAACTATTCGAACTGAATTATATATACATAAAATTGTTTTATCAAAATACTTTCTTACTAGTGCATTTAGGCCTATTTCTGAACGGACGTCATAAATATCGTCTGTTTCTCGACGCTTATATTACGCTACATTACGATAGTTACTCCGCTGATTGCAGCGGAAGGGACGCTTTATATTGTTTAACTATATATGCGGATATGAGGGTCATAGATTCGAACGCAGTTGGGGAAAATAGTTTCATTGTCTTCCTTATCACAAAGTACTGGTCCAACCTAGGAACCGTCGAGAGGGATAAGTTGTAAAACTTATTTCCCAATCGACATAAAGATATATATATTTAAACAAAGTAACCCTGAACTATTCGGGTTGAAAAATAAGTTGTTTTTTTTATACTCAGTTTAATAAATTGCCAACCAAATGTAGAACAAAATCAGTTAAGACCTTTTTTTTTGTTAATTTCTAAGAACATGAATCCGCGGTCATTTAAAGACCGTGATTGCAATAATAAATTTAACAGGCAGGGTTTCCACTAATTATTTCTTATTGAAAACAGGAAAGAAAACGTTCCACAAAACGTTTTCAACCAAAAAAAAAATCTTTCTAAAATTTGCTGTACAAATCAGAGATGTATTTTGCACCAGTTATACGTTTTCGGATCCGCTGCTCGAACTGCTCATAAATTTATGGTCAATGTATTGAAGATCGATAGCCGACCAAGCGTCCGATGTTTGATAAGTGAGTCACGGTGTTAGGGTCAGTTTGGCCGGAGATACGTGGTCATCTCATTATATTTCATACGTGCTCATTTGCATGTATGTCCAGTGGGGACAAGAAAAATGCATGTCAAAAGTAATTTCGTGATAATGATGAATGCTTGCATGCTGCTTTTCTTCATATTCCGAGCTAACGGTTATAGTCCCGTAGACGAAGGATAGGAATCACCATGTCCATCTGTCCATATGTATACATGTATCTGTCTGCCATTCCGTCCCATTTCCATGTTCGGACCATAGCTCCTGACGCACAGAAACTCATGCTTAACACAAATGTTGTTTGTGGCCAAAGAGTGTGCCATGACCTTGACCCATGGTCATTTACAAAAGGTTAATATCAAAGGATGAGTGTGTTCTAAATTAAACCCCGTTGCAGTAGATTGTTTGTGGGGTTTAAGGTCCCACTGACAATATCTCAGTCAGAAGATCCGTTGCAGTAGAAGCTCATGCATTGCACTAATCATATTTTACCTCTATACAATTGTACTTCCTGAACTTATGAACTTACAAGTGGTTCTGTATAGACATATACGTGTATAATGTATATGTATGTCCAAGCGGGTGTATTCTTCTTCTCATACTCAATATAAACCTCTCCTTTAGTACCCCCCCCCCCGATTCCCACCTACTCCATACTTGTTCAAAATGACATTCCATATGTCATGTGACTAACGCGAGGGGAAAGGCGTTTAAAGATCTGTAAATAAACATTCAAAAGGTAAATGTTAAACCCCCTGTGTACATTTGTGTTCATTTGATGTGGAGATTGACCCCCAGCCCCGAAAAAAAAATAACAAGCGTAATATAACGAGTGCCAAATTGGAACTGGCTATCTATGTTGAACGAGATATCTATCTATGTTGAACGAGATATCTGTCATGTTGAACGAGATATCTGTCATGTTGAACGAGATATCTGTCATGTTGAACGAGATATCTATCTATGTTGAACGAGATATCTATGTTGAACGAGATATCTATCTATGTTGAACGAGATATCTATCTATATTGAACGAGATATCTATCTATGTTGAATGAGATATCTGTCTATGTTGAACGAGATATCTGTCATGTTGAACGAGATATCTATCTATGTTGAACGAGATATCTATCATGTTGAACGAGATATCTATCTATGTTGAACGAGATATCTATCTATGTTGAACGAGATATCTATCTATGTTGAACGAGATATCTATCATGTTGAACGAGATATCTATCATGTTGAACGTAGACGATATATGTTGAACTACTGTCTGAAACAGGTACCTTAACGTTGAATGCTATTCTGGATGTACCATAATTATGTTTAACATCAGTCTGGTATTACATATATTTTAATTTGTTTTTCAAGCCTCCATCTGGAACTAGCGTCACATGTTGAACGACATTTTATATCTATCATTATATTTTGAACGTCAATTAAGAACTACCGTAAAACAATCTAGGACTAGCATTATATGTTGAATGTCTGTAACTAGGGTTATATGTTGATCAATAATCTAGGAATAACGTCATATGTAGGGCGCCAATCTATAATTAGCGTTAAATGTTGAACGACAGTCTAGGAATAGCGTTGTATGTTGAATAACAGTTAAAATTTCGTTTTGCAAATTGAACGCCCATTTGTATTTCATGTTGAACGAAAGTCTTGGACTTGTGTTATATGTTTAATGACTGTTAAAACTTCGTTTTGCATATTGAACACCCGTTTGTGTTTATGTTGAACGACAGTTTAGGACTGGCGTTCTATATTGAATGCTAGTCTAGGACTGGCGTTCTCTGTTGAATGCAAGTCTGTAACTAGCGTTATATGTTGAACGACAGTCTAGGACTGGCGTTCTATGTTGAATGACAGTCTGTAACTAGCGTTATATGTTGGTCGACAGTCTAGGACTGGCGTTCTATGTTGAATGCTAGTATAGGACTGGCGTTCTCTGTTGAATGGCAGTCTGTAACAAGCGTTATATGTTGAACGACAATCTAAATCTAGCGTTATATGTAGGACGCCAGTCAGTAACTAGCGTCATATGTTGAACGACAGTCTAGGACTAACGTTATACGTTGAATGCCAGTCTGTAACTAGCGTTATATGTTGAATGCCCGTCTGTAACTAGCGTTATATGTTGAATGCCAGTCTGTAACTAGCGTTATATGTTGAATGCCAGTCTGTAACTAGCGTTATATGTTGAATGCCAGTCTGTAACTAGCGTTATATGTTGAACGACAATCTAGGAATAACGTTATATGTTGAATGCCAGTCTGTAATTAGCGTTATATGTTGAACGACAGTCTAGGAATAGCGTTGTATGTTGAATAACAGTTAAAATTTCGTTTTGCAAATTGAACGCCCATTTGTATTTCATGTTGAACGACAGTCTAGGACTAGCGTTATATGTTGAATGCCAGTCTGTAACTAGCGTTATATGTTGAATGCCAGTCTGTAACTAGCGTAATATGTTGAATGCCAGTCTGTAACTAGCGTTATATGTTGAACGACAATCTAGGAATAGCGTTATATGTTGAATGCCAGTCTGTAACTAGCGTTATATGTTGAACGACAATCTAGGACTGGCGTTATATGTTTGACGACAGTTTGTAACTAGCGTTATATGTTGAACGACAATCTGTAACTTGTGTTCTATGCCGAACGACAGTCTAGGACTAGCATTATATGTTGAATGCCAGTCTGTAACTAGCATTATATGTTGAATGCCAGTCAATAACTACCGTTATATGTTGAATGCCAGTCTGTAACTAGCGTTATATGTTGAATGCCAGTCTGTAACTAGCGTTATATGTTGAATGCCCGTCTGTAACTAGCGTTATATGTTGGATGCCAGTCTTTAACTAGCGTTATATGTTGAAAGCCAGTCTGTAACTAGCGTTATATGTTGAATGCCAGTCTGTAACTAGCGTTATATGTTGAATGCCAGTCTGTAACTAACGTTATATGTTGAATGCCCGTCTGTAACTAGCGTTATATGTTGGATGCCAGTCTGTAACTAGCGTTATATGTTGGATGCCAATCTGTAACTAGCGTTATATGTTGAATGCAAGTCTGTAACTAGCGTTATATGTTGAATGCCAGTCTGTAACAAGCGTTATATGTTGAACGCCAGTCTGTAACTAGCGTTATATGTTGAACGCCAGTCTGTAACTAGCGTTATATGTATAATGCCAGTCTGTAACTAGCGTTATATGTTGGATGCCAGTCTGTAACAAGCGTTATATGTTGAATGCCAGTCTGTAACTAGCGTTATATGTTGAATGCCAGTCTGTAACTAGCGTTATATGTTGAATGCCAGTCTGTAACAAGCGTTATATGTTGAACGCCAGTCTGTAACTAGCGTTATATGTTGAATGCCAGTCTGTAACTAGCGTTATATGTTGGATGCCAGTCTGTAACTAGCGTTATATGTTGGATGCCAGTCTGTAACTAGCGTTATATGTTGAATGCCAGTCTGTAACTAGCGTTATATGTTGAATGCCAGTCTGTAACTAGCGTTATTTGTTGAATGCCAGTCTGTAACTAGCGTTATAAGCCCTCTGGAACTAACGTTATACATGTTGAACTCTGCCAGCAACAATGATGTTGATCAGAAATTACTTTCCAATCTTACCAATTCCCAGAAAATGTGTGAAGTCCAAAAGCACCCAAACATTATAGAAAAGTAAAGAGTTAGTTCTTTTGAAAACCATTTTACTATTCTGTCATCGGTACGAGTAGTTTATTTCGGAGCAACGTCAAGGGCGTGATAATGTAAACTTAACTAAAAGAAGAGATGTTCTGTAGGGGCATTTGACAAGAAGATCATCTTGTAATCGTTCATTACTACTTTTTGGCACCACCGGATGGAGTGCCCACGTAACAATGTGCGAGTGGTTTCTTTCTCGATCCGTTTAAACATGTATAATGAATATCTGGATCAATTAATCATGCGTACTTCGACCAATTACCCGCCTACCTACCTATCCGTGCGTGCTGATGCATGTTTTATTGCGCACCATGATATTGTTAATGATGGCGACAAAGATGCTGGTGGTGGTGATGATGATGATGAAGATGATGAGCACTGATGTAATGATGAATTTAGATATTGTTTGATATGTAAAAATGATTTTGTACAATATACCTACTAATATACGATGTGATATATATCACAGTAATATATATTGGTGTTAACCCTTTCCCTCATATAGACTCATTTTGACGCACTTAATAGGTACCACATAAAGCCTGATCTGCAGAAAACCACAGTTAAACCTTACCAAATTTAATTACAAAATCCTCATTTCCAGACCACTGAGGAGCAGCGAACAGCATAAAACCTGATCAGCCTGCGAGTAACTCGCAGGCAGATCTGGTTTCATGTTGTTCGCATAGGTCTTTTCATGGTTTCCTCTATGAGGGAAAGGGTTAATAGTTGACACCATAGCATGTTCCAACACAGCTGTTCCCTCCGACATTTACTTACATCTGTTAGGTCGTACCTTTTTGTTACGCAGTGATATAAGCATACTATCGACGATTGTCAATACAAAAGTTTTCCCTCGTGTCCCGTAGCAAATAGCTCGCGGTGTCCATCCATAATTAAAGCGACCGGAAAAACAAAGCTTAAACAAACAATGGCGGTTATTAATCAGTAAAAACCGTTCCATGTTTGCACTTTTCACCCTTATAAATAAATTGCGCGCGGTGGATTCTCAATACAGAAGGGAACTGTAGCGGTGCGATCGATAGCGGAACCGTTGATGCAGTGACGACATCGTGGAACACGTGCATCAGTACTTTGATTTCCGATTAATGGCACCATATAATATACAGCTAAACTTGCTTCGAGGACCACTTGTAGTAAGGTAATTAACTGCTTTAAACAGCAAAAAAAAAAATACTGTTTTCGTGTTCATTTAAATGTGAAGCGTTTCGATATCATTTAACAAACACATGTATAAAAAATTAACATAGATTATGTTACATGCCTGGTTATCTCCCATGTGACACGTGTATGTAATGTTAAGTTCGTGTGTTTGCACTTTTACTGTTTATACTTTTGACGATCACATTGTTTGTAATCATCAACACGTAAACATTTAATTGAAATAAAGTTTGAAAGGTTGAATTGTGCGTCTTCCTGTTGCGAAAATAATCAAATTCTAAATCATCCTGACGTTTGGTTCCGACGTTTGGCTCAATGCAGTCGAGAAGAAAATACACAATCTGTATATGGGCTGCCATTTGTAATTCTGGCAGTGTCGCGGAAAAAAGACAAGTCAGTCAGGATAGCCAATGGTGTTTTGCAATTCAGATGATGTGTACAAAAGTTGAAAAGTGCAAACAATGATTATTAATGGTTCAATTAACTTCGGACCACTTGGTTTTTGTCCATTTCCCTAGTTAATTGACATGCGGGCACTTGATTTTTGCCGTACACCGATAACACGAATTCCGACATTTGCTTCGAATTGTTTTCAACACGTCAGTTCCGTTGGCTTCGTCCAAATCAATTTCGTATTTCTTTAAATTTTAAATTCAACATTTTTCTTCCTTGATTAAAAAAATCCAACCTACGTGTGGATATCATCAAAACAAAGGCGTTGAAATGAACTAATTAAGAACTTTGATAAAACCGGAATTCAAATATTTTATCAAGTTGTCTTTTACATTAATGCAAATCAGATTCATGGACTTCACATCTATATGTAGGGGGTGATTATGAACAACGCTGCCTCGCTGTCAGTCTGTAGTCAACATCTGTGTCCGTGTTATAACAGATTTGCACATAGGTTGCTTATGACCAAAGGATGCGTCCCTCTATTTCAATACCATCAACTTCCAGGGCTTATTTCTTTCTTTATTAGTCTTCATTGTTCATAGGCGTCTTCCCCCTGAAAATTCTTTATCCCCAAAATTTCTATTTAAAAAATAATGCTAGATTTTATTTTAATTTCGTCTGATATTTTTATGTAAACGTAAATTCTTAACATCAAAGTGGAATGAAGAGTGATCATGCGGGTTTAGGACAGGAAAACATTTACTGTTAACAAGACAAATAAGTAAATGATTATAACACAAAAAGGTTGGGAAGTAAACTTTTCCGGTTTGCACTTACATCGATGATATTCATTGAGCATTAACATTAAGGTCTATGGGTTTTGTCGGAAGTACGATAAATCTTGATAGATAATAAGTAATGATTATGATAAAAATCAAGAAAAGTCCAGGGAAATGAGACTTTCCCCGGTTATAACTTAAGATTTATAATATTTTTGGTCACTTTCGTCTACATGAGACAAATTAGTGCTGCTTTATTGCGGTATCACGCCGTAGGCATGTGGCAGGATACTACCGGGCCAACCAGTCGTGGTAAACACCAAGCATAAGGGGATATTCAACGACTTTGGTATATTGGTCCGGAATCTAACCCGCAGCTCCCGGGTTACGGGTCTGATCATTGCAAAAAAAAAAAAAAAAAAAAAAAAAAATTAGTTTTACCAACCTATTTCTTAACAGTCAAAAGAATTCATTATATTTTCACGTGTTGAAAATATTTCTTTCCCTTGTGTGATTATTTTGCGATTTTGTGATCAAATTTGATTATGACAGCAATTTTAAAGTCAGGTATTTAACAGGACTGTCTTAAAATTATTGAACATTTCATCTCACCGTAATTGTTTCCTGTCGTGGTCAGATGAAAAACACGAGATAAGAGTTGACCGTATTGATTGTTAGTCCGGGCACTGGTGAATTATGACCAGTCCTTATCGAAAGCAAAACAAGTGACCGGTAATATATTTTAGTGTTCTTTTTTGAACTTATGAACCTGGGCTGGATCAAAGAGAGAAAGACGGTTTATCTTTTGCCCAATAAGGCTGGTCGATCATTGGAGATAAATCTGACCGTAACATGCGGTATCCACTTAACCCAGCCCTAGCCACTCGGGAACTGTAGACATACTAGAAAACATGTACACGACTGGTTGTGAACCAGATCAGCATGCAAGTTACAACCAGGCTGAACTACTCGTCCACTACTCGTGTACACAATGTCCAGTACTCATTGACATCTTTGGAATAAGAAGGTGACAGTATGTTACATCTCTTATTAATTTGCTTCTATTACCTACCAAAGTTTTCCGTCCCCGCGACAGTATGGCGTCCACAATATGTCAGGATAAGAAAGATTTAGCAAGGGCGCTGTGTCCAGTGGTAACAAGCATCTCTGCGTATCCGAAGGTTGTGAGTTCGAACCCCGTTTGGACTTTTCATGGCCTTCCCAAGCGCAAACTACCAGTTACGAGTTATCTCTAGCCAGCCGGAAGGTGAAGAGAGAAAACACACACAACCAAAAAAAAAAAAAAAAAGTAATAACACGCTTAATTAATAGACAGTTTTGATATGAGCATATTGAAAACAGTAACTTACATCTGAATTTGATATGCATGATGGCGGTTGAAACTAAAGCTGTTGTCAGGGGGAAAAGACTGATCAGATAGGCTCAGTAATTTTCCTTCTTGTCGTATAGCTGTGCATCTATAATATATAGATCTACATGTAGGATAATGTAAACAATAGGATGCGTGGGAGACTGCCTTTGATGTGGTTCACTAAATATCGGAAAGAGATCATATAGACTTTAACCTTGAAAATTAATTACATTATTCATATTTATAATTTCACTGTTTTAATCTTCAACTTATATTTAATATCGCGTTCTGTCTCTCACTCACTTTCTGTGATATATTTAGAAATCATTAATTTTCGTTGGACACTATTTTTTGTCGATTTCGTTGAGGGTTTATCCACGAATATTGATCCCAACGAAAACTTGTCTCTTATATAGACCTCACATTTTCTAGAACAAAGATCCGTGAATAAAATCACCCACGAAATTCCCTTCGGTACATAACCTACGAAATTTAATGTCAACGAAAGTTAATGATTTTACAGTATTAAAATGCAATTGTATCTCAAATTTATGTGTAAAAGATCGAATCTAAAATAAGAAAGTTGAATGAAATAGTAATCTGACCCAATATCGTTGTAAATACATGCATGAGAAGTAAACTATGTCCTAGAGAGATTTCAAAACATCTAAAAATTGCCCTCTCTGGAAATTTCTGATAGTTTTATTTAAACAATTGAAAAGCACCCTATTGGCAAATCAGAAGCGTCGAAAACTCGAATTTATCAGAGAAAACCTTTCATGTATGATTTAGATCGATCTATTCGACAAAATCAAGTGTAAATTGAGGGTGACTTCCAATTCAGATAGAATCTATTTAAACATTTTTCACTCTGGCCTTCCATTGTCTGTAGAAATGTTTCAAAAAACTGTATCCTATACTTTTTTTTATCATACCATGAGAAATATATTTAAATAATAATATTTATGCATTTTTTTTTATTTTGATGAACATCTCGACCACACAACAATCATCTACTCTTTTCCTGAACAGTCTTAAAACTTTCTGTGAAAATATTTACGTAAGATGGTATGCGAAGGCAGTCGCTGTGTTTATATATTCATCACGAAAAAAAAAATGGTAAAATTTCTTGGTACTAGTTCATTATGCGGACAACACATAATCACGGTAAATCTAACAAATCGTATAAAGAATACTTCGCTTGGATTCCGGCACCGCTGATTATGCCCTTCCCGGGATTCATTATTTATAAGGTCGACTCAAATTATAGCTTTCTCTTTTACCTTATCTTATTTATTGTGAAGCATCGAGACTTGATCACGGTTTTCCTCTCTTGACCCCTGCAAATTATGGCGCGACTTTTTGGACGCCGTATTATAATCTAATTTTTTTCATAACTCAGTTTGTCTACAGGTCTTAATTTCTCCGTGATGTTTTATGATTCTGATTACAAACTGTAACTAAATTACTTGTTTTCATACTTGATTCGTAATTACATATATGCTGTCCACTACAAGAGATCTGTGTCCGCCCAGGCATTTTGCATGATTGTCTATCCGTGTGCAATGATCCTATTCCTGTCATTGTTAGATTAATTTTGAGGGTTGGATTTCTTTTCAGCATATTATTCAATTAAGCTGATTATTATTATACACTTAATCTGTGAAGTTTGAGAATTTATAAAGAGTGTAAAAAAACAAAAATAAACAAAAACAAACAAACAAAAACAATCAACATCGAAAGTAAAATATATACAACACAAAAATAAAAGAGAAGTTTAAAGCTAAGCAGTAGGATTTTGCCAAAAGTACAAAATACACCACAAATAAAGAGAGATTAAAGCTAGTTGTTTCTTAAACACACACCATTTCATTTAAAGAACACTGGATTTAAATAACCACGGTGATGATGCTGACGACCAGGAGGGGGATAATGATCTCCTGTTACAGATATAAGGAGGAATATGTATTTCTATGAAGTTAAATGATGTTACATATCATTTCCTCTTTACCCCAGACATTTCGTTAGAATCCCGATATATTATTGCTAATTTTTTTAATGGGCAGTTTTTCGGTCAAAGCAATGTACCGGGTGCCTTTGTTTCAAAACAATAACATGATAAATTTTCAGTTGTTAAAGTACTATGGATACAATATAATGTGAGGATTGGTAGGTGGTATTACCTCCACTTAGCCTTTCCTATAGGGGGAAACCATGAAAATATCACTGCTAAACCAGATCAGCCTGCGAGTAACTCGCAGGCTGATCAGGTTTATGCTGTTTCTGCTCCTCAGTGTTGAAATGAGGATTTTGTATTAATTTGGTAGGTTTACTGTGGTTTCTGCAGATCAGCTTTATGTGGTACCTATTGAGTGCGTCAAAATGAGTCTATATGAGGGAAAGGGTTAATGGCTCGGCGTAATTATATAACTGGCATAGTTTAAGTTTAAACTTCATTTATTTTACATCAATTACGTGTTAAACAAGTTATCACAACTAATATTTATCACTTTTGATGGCTCTGTTGACGGCGTATGTGGTCATTATTGTGGGAGGAAATCGGAGAACCCGGAGAAAACCCATATGTCTGGACGGCCGATCACCACAACCCTCTCGGAATCGAACCATGTCTGAAATAGAGAACATGGCAGTGATGGTAAACAACAGTTTTAATATATGTTATCGTTAAATAATTCTATAACAAAATTTTATACAAAGAATATTTTAATAATAGATTTACAGGACTTGGACAAGGAGTATATACGAGTAACTTTCATCCTTTAGTTTTATTTGAATGTCAAATCGCTTTTAAAATCATTTGGTTATATTCTTATAGATATACATTGTATATATTAATACAGTATTTTTTGATATTTCACTATCAATATTAAACCATAACAGTGAGATTATATCATGATTGATTTAAATGAGAATGTACTCGTATACCTGTATGGTTAATAATTGGCTTTCGATCTATAAAACCTATATATCATATTTCTTTGTGTACTGGCTGCTTTGTTTTCATCATGATATAAATCAAAATAAATGACCATTGGTCGGACTTGCGATAACGCA
Organism: Solen grandis; assembly: GCA_021229015.1. Lineage (NCBI taxonomy): Eukaryota > Metazoa > Mollusca > Bivalvia > Adapedonta > Solenidae > Solen > Solen grandis. The sequence goes on along the minus strand of CM037786.1, from coordinate 38,652,603 downwards.
TCCGTTCCCAATCAGAGAAAAAGAATTGCATAACACATGGACATCTGGGGAATATATTTCTGTGGAAAATATTCAATATTCATCAAAACCCAATAGACGAGTGGCCGAGGCGCGTGCAGCTTGTATCCGTTTTAATCGTAATAGCTTTTCCAAGTACACATGATTGTCCGAACTGATACGGCCGGTGTAGGGGCTCACAAGGGCATGTGGTCGAATAAAGTAACTTATTGTTTTGATATTTGAATGATATTCGGTTGACGCCTCACAATTGTATTTTTCGCACTATCATATTTCATTGTATACTGGTTATACGTACTACCGCGAATATTAAGCTTCATAAGTCCTATGAATAATGACACTGGTAAGAAATAGTCCTAAAGTTATATGTTTTGACTGTTGCAAATACGCAATTTAACCCTTTCCCTCATATAGACTCATTTTGACGCACTCATAGGTACACATAAAGCCTGATCTGCAGAAAACCACAGTTAAACCTTACCAAATTTAATTGCAAAATATTCATTTCCAGACCACTGAGGAGCAGATCAGCCTGCGAGTTACTCGCAGGCTGATCTGGTTTTATGCTGTTCGCATAGGTCTTTTCATGGTGTCCTCTATGAGGGAAAGGGTTAAACAAATACAGACGAAAACGGATATTTGGACTTAGAGTTTGTCCGTTGTACTTTCGCGGCATTATGTGTATCGCGGTATTATGTGTATCGCGGTATTATGTGTATCGCGGTATTATGTGTATCGCGGTATTATGTGTATCGCGGTATTATGTGTATCGCGGTATTATGTGTATCGCGGCATTATGTGTATCGCGGTATTATGTGTACACACCATATGTGTTTGTATGTGTCAATATGTTAGAATTTTGTTTTGTTGCATTAATTGGAATGTGGTTTGACATGTTAACCATTATCTAGTGTATCATTTCGCCTGAGTTTGTGTGCCTAGTATAAGTGTTTGTTACGCCCCACAACACGTGTGCAACACAACCCATGTACAACCAAAGTTATACTGGTCGCGGAAGCATGCCCATTTTCTTTCATACTTGGGAAATAACTGTTGCTGGTACCCGGTGTTCAAGATAGCCTACGTTCTATGGCACCTTAACATTTTGACCCATTTGGAGTAAACTATAATGGAGCAATATTCGATACATATTTTTTTTTCACGATTATCTATAGTTGCTCAGAATCGGATACATGTATTAATACTTAAACGTTGCTAATGAATAAATAAATAAATAAATAAATAAACAAAAGATAAATAGATAAAAAATAAATAAATAGATAAATAAATATATAAATAGATAAAAAATAAATAGATAAAAATAAATAAATAAATTAACATTTCTTTTTTATTCTATCTCTTAATTTAGAATTGATATATTTGTCTTTTATATGTCCATTTATTTTCGACAGTGAGGATGTCATAGATCGCTGCTTTTTTCAATATTCAACCCATAAAAAAAACAACAAATAAAAAAACAACAACAAAAAAACGCATGCCCATGTGGTATTGACGATTTTTTTCTGGCATTGGTCAGGGTGACCGGAGGCTGATTCAAATTACACGAAAAAGAGCTGTTATTAATATTTTACAAAGGTCGCTTGCTTTACGACCCTGGGGCAAAGGGTCAGTTCATCCCATTTAATATTAGATATGCATTGAATGGCCTTTTTAAAACAGATAACATATGGCCATGCCGTGTGGTCATTCGCACGGCAGCTGGGGCCGAAAATAAAAGGGCAAGCTGCTCCTTCATTCTAAAGAAGAAAGTTGTATGGAAGTTCTTCCATTGATTTTGTGTATCTGACTTGTATGTGTGTATAAGCAGGGGTAATGTTAATAATTATAACATCTTTTGTTTTTGTTGTCGGTATTTCAACAGAGTTGTCTTTCCGTAAGAATTTTCGAATTTTGCCGATGTTGTGCGATTTTATCCGATGACTTCGATCGGAAATAATATGTATAGTGTGTGTGTGTGTGTTTTATATTTGTGAATTGATCTAGTTGTTAGTTTCAGAACTGAATTCCAGCTCACCATGACAACAAATTCATACCAATTCAGGAACAAAAATATGCTTAATCAAGACAACGGGACATAGTCTGAATGTTTCGGCAAGAATCTCAGAAAAAAAGTATATTTTGTAAATGATGTTGATTGCTACAATAATAAAGTCTCAAAGAAATTCTTTCTTTTTGCATGTGATTATATCCTTCAATTATTCATTGCTATGTTCATTCCTCCGTTTGGTGGGAAGAATCACTCAGACTTTTTTTCTCTCTATTTCTCTCTGTCTGTCTCGTTCTCTCTCTCTCTCTCTCTCTCTCTCTCAGCGCACACACGCACGGGCACTTGTAAGTACAAAGTATGTATCGCTGTAACCAAGAACGTATTTTTAACAATCGAAAGTCAACCGGAACCTAACCACTATCTACTGATGAAGATAAAAACAAAACCCGATAACATTAAATGTTAAGTACGATCAATCCAATTTCTCTTTCCATTATTCCTAATGGCCAAATGACCATGTTATGCAATTTGAAATGAATAAATAACGATTAAGCCGGGAAGGCCGTAAACCGACCAGTAACTCTAGCCCCGTCCTCCCGGGTTATAAGATAAACGTTTTTGATAAGCGACAAGGGTCGAGTTTCTTTGTTTAGTTAATTACTATAATCGATTGAAACGATCAGGGATTTGCGGACATGCGCAGTTGTGCCTCTTACAATGCTGCCCGTGATCCAGTGGCTATGTTCAGTGAACATGGATCCCGAGGTCATGGGTTTGATTTTTACGAGAGGTTGGGTGCAAGACTTACTCAGGCGCATAGTACTGGTCCAACCCTGGAACTGTTCAGAGGAATTAGCATAAATAAATGCTAAAACAGAGAGAGAGAGAGAGAGAGAGAGAGAGAGAGAAAACAAAGCAATGTTTCCAATTAACATAAACTAAATAACACAAAAATGTATGTTTATATATCCTTCATTCATTCTTCGTTCCTTCCGTCAAATTTAGTTACGTAAACACTGATTATCATATAAATACACGAAACTAGCTGAAACAGCGGTGTGTGCATCAATTTTGTTTTTGACTTACGGTATAAAATTGTGTTTTTTTTTCTTTTGTATTTTTATAGACGTTAAGCAAAATTATGCTTTATTAAGATAACGGGACAGAGTCTGCATATTTCGGCAAGGATCTCGGAAAAATATTTGTAACGATGTTAATTGCGACAATAATAAAGTCTAAAAGAACTTCTTTCTCCTTGAATGTGAATATATCCTTTATTCATCCATTGCCTTGTTCATTTCTTCGTTCATTCCGTCAAAGTTATTTACGTTAACATTGCTTATTATAAATATATTTGTGTGTACATACGTTCATTTTTGACATGCAGTATAACTTAATATTTTAAAGGCGACGAGCAAAATTATGCTTAATTTAAGGGATAAAATAGAAAAAACAAACAAACACTAAACAACAACAACAGGAAAAAAAAGAAGCAAACACACACACACACACACACACACACACACACACAAAACGTGATTAATTATCTCTATTGCATATTTCAGCAAGAATCTAGAAGGAAGAAATATCTTTAAAAAAGATATCCGGCGTAGCTAAATTATTATCAATTGTAACATATAAAACAGATTAAAACAATTACAATTTTGGAAACGTCAGCAAAATATGTTTAAAAATACCAAGATCATTTTTAAGGAAAAAAAAAAAACCAATTCCTTTTTAAGAAAGACATTTCATATGTAACCAAGCGCAACCGAAAGACCATCCATTTTGAACTGGAAATATCCTTAATTATCCTAAAAATAAATTATAAAAGCGAATGATAGCATTGCATTTACTCTGGCTTCATTTGCATACCAACATTTGATTGGTTGAAGAAGTAGGTCAAAATCAATTTTATACAGCTACGCCGAAAAAACAACAACATTATTTTATGTAACAGTATGTGGATTGCGAAAACGAAATAGATAAAGAAAGAAGAAGAAAAAAAAAATCACAAACTTAACTGAAATCATATACATGTATTTAATAATCTAATGTTTAAAACAGTAAATGAATTATTAATTTGAAGACAGTATTTGTATTATGTGATTTTCAACATTTGCGTGAACAGCTAAAGGGAATATTAAAAAATATTAAACATTTGTTCAAAATTAGGCGGTCTTGAATTGCTGCCTGTTTATAAATACATGGTACAAAAATTGTGCCATTTCCTGTTACCCTCTCTACAAATATTCAGTCAATCTTAATTTTCGACCACTGTGATATGTCAATACCGGTATTTATGTGTTTATGTTGTCCATATGCATCGTGTGTTTTAAACCAAAGATGATGCAGCTAACAAAACATGGGCGTGTGGCTGTCATATAGGAATACTAGATCGCTTTTAGCAATAGTTATAGCGACTTTCAGTGATGGCTATTCAACCCCATGCTTCTGAAACAGTAACTATAAAAGCCAAGTTCCAGATAATTTCAACTGCTGCTTGAAACACCATGGCTATGTAGACTTTATGTCAAAAATATTGCATAACCGCCATGGCCTCTGCATAACCGCCCTGACCTCTGCATAAACGATAGATCATTACTGTCCGCTTATCAACTGCCCCTTGACGTTAATGAGTCCGAAGTGATTGAACAACACAAGCAGTTGGGTTCGACGGCAGGCCTCGGCAATGTAACGAAGTATTTTACCTCATTAATGCATTCATCCACATGAGGAGATGGTTTTCCTAATTAATTTATTTCGCATCCTAATAGCATTTAATAATACATGCCCTGGGCGCCATTGTTCTAGCAAAGACTGGTGCTGTTACGATGGTGAGAAAGGAGAATGTCGAGCAACAAGGTAGTCGTAAAGGGAAATATTTATTCACCGAACACCTTAAGGTTTATCTTAAGCTAGTCGTAGAAGGAGGTACTTCCAAAATTTTTACAAAACTTTTTTTTTTATAAAATTCAAAAACTCAAGGATAATATTTACATTTATAACCTTTAAATGATTAAATTAAAGGAACGGGAAAGTATAAATACATTATTGATTTTTCACTTAATATATATAAGAGGCTTTATGAATATCTGTACAAAAATAAATGATGTAAAGTAGCGACCAATAAAATAAATAAATAAATAAACAAATAAACAAATAAATAAATAAACAAACAAACAAACAAACAAACAAACAAACAAATAAACAAACAAACAAACAAACAAACAAATAAATAAATGAAAAGAGAGACTCTTTTAGATCGATCGTGTAAGATAGAATACAATACAGTTACTAAATACATTTGAAGCTGCTTTGTACATAAACGTATACATTCCATACCTTGTATTCACACAATCAGACCAAATGCTTGTAACACTTGCATATATTGCCCCATAATAATGTGCGTAAGTATTAGAAATAGCACCCCCACCCCCACCCCACAAAAAACAAACAAACAAAAAAACACCCCCGCAAAAAGAAAAAAAAAACAAACAAAACAAAACATTTATTACTTTTTTATATTGCAAATACAAAAAGAAAAAAATATAAAAGTTATATTATTTTTATAGTGTTCGCAAGAGCTCTCGGTGTGATCCGCGATATTGTTATTACCAGCGATTGTTTGCGTCCATTAGCTGATGCGGAGAACTATTATGTATACGCTTCCTGAAATGTCAATCAGAAAATATTTATAGAGTTTTATCTCTCCCGGCTCGGAACTGTGACATAATCATGAACTCGTGACACGACGAATGACTTTTGATAATTTCCATTATAATAACACAATTACATATAAAAAGTCCGCAAACCATCTAAACGCGTCCCGGGTGAATTTCCTGCAAAATCTAAATGAATAAAAAATTCATATGAACCTATTGTGACGTCCCTAATCACTTTATGCCTCTCGTATATTGCGGTGAAATGAATGCCATTTCATAAATAACAAGGCGTGACCGGGGGTCGAAATCCCCGGGAGTTTTGCTGTATTGTAATTAGAAGAGATGCCGGCAGATATTGAATATATTTTGAGTATGTTCGATGTATTCTTGATATGGCAACGTATCGCCAATAAAGGTGCACGGATATATCTGTGTTTGTCTGCCTGCCGATATGCAAAAAATAGGTTCGATGGAAATATGTGTCTTTACTTTGTTATTTAAATGACTTTAGAAGAAGATGAATAAGTGTGTTTTAACTCAGGAAACATTTAATTAGAAAAAAAAATCCTGAAAAAAATGAAAGAAACTTTGATAACATCTATTATATGATATAAATTCATCACCCCCCCCCCAAAATGGAATATATCAGTTAATGTAGAGGACACAAACATAGTTACATATTTTTTCCCCCCTTTTTTTATTTATCAATAGTCAAGTCAAGTCTTGTTAATTAGACTATCAAATTAAATTGATCGTGGATTTTATAAGCTAGCAACATACTTAAGTTGTAAATGAGCACTCTAGTGGTGAGCCCATTCGTGTCACTACGTCTTTTTCCGGAATCCCCCGATCGCTGATGCATTCGGAACACCTCGCCCATTTCTCGGATAACTGACGGTTACGACTACCGCTGACGACGAATTTGAAGAGTTCATTATGGTCAATTATTAGTAGAACATAGAAATTTATAGATCTCAAGGCTCCCCGTTAAAGTCATTACTGAGAGACTACATGAGTACGTTTACCGTGGTTGGTACTTATCATGTTAAAATGTGCATATCAGTTTGATAGTTTGATATAAGGAGCTGAATATTAAAATAAATCCGTTCAGTCATAGTCCGATTTTTATGGTTATTTTTCTAATTTAGAAAATGATATTTATAGAAATGAAAACGTGGAGGCTGAGATATTTTAATTTTTAATTTGGAATTGTGATTTATTTTAAATTCTAAGACAACTTTGTGTGAAATTCAGA
>CM037786.1:38595557-38645557 GCA_021229015.1 Solen grandis | reverse complement strand
AAACTTTCAGTGACAGAAAGCTTATAATGACAATGCAAAGACAAAGCATTCATTGTACACATACTTATAGCTTTTTATTCATGATAAATGTAAAATACTGAAAACTTATGGCTTTTTATTTTGAAGATTAAGATACATATATCTCATATTACAACCTAATTTAAAGGTATCCTAAATTGAGGGCTGACAATAAAAATGTTCCTTCTTCTTCTTTTTCTTTATACACTTAGACTAGTTTTGCGTCAGCCATCGATTGTTATACAGAGTTGGGCTTTTTTTGTAATTGTATGACGGTGTCCACATGTACCTTAGACGGATACATTGCTTACACAGTGTAGCACTTGATACGAATAAGTAGAATCTATTTTCATGTATGGCAAATAAAACTACAAATTAGAGATGACTCCCTTGTAAAAAAAAACCCCAAAACATGGGTTTAGTCATGGTCTCGTAGCTGCTCTGCTGGTGTCTGAATATGATGCAGGATGTGGGTTTGAAAATGAATGTTTATTGATGAAGAATTTGATTTTTAACCCTTTCCCTCATATAGACTCATTTTGACGCACTCAATAAAGGTACCACATAAAGCCTGATCTGCAGAAAACCAAACTCAAACCTTACCAAATTTAATTATAAAGTCCTTATTTCCAGACCACTGAGGAGCAGCAAACAGCATAAAACCTGATCAGCCTGCAAGTAACTCACAGGCTGATCTGGTTTTATGTTGTTCGCATAGGTCTTTTCATGGTTTCCTCTATGAGGGAAAGGGTTAACTACACATGTTTTATGATTATCTTTACATGATTATAATGGAAAACTAGAAGTTAAGAACTATCACTGAAATGCGATAAATACCCCCACATACAACTTTTAAATACAAGAAAGGATTTAATTCTTACAATATCATAAATACACTCCTACAGTTATCTGCACTTCTCTGCAGACTAGTCTTGTGATTAATATGTTATTATAATTATGTATGATACTGCGTGTTTTCAATCTGTTTCCCTAACAGCAAAAATACAGATACTTGTTTCAAGGTCCCAACGTTTTCCAAAACTGTATCATGTCTCTACATTGTGTAAACATATTTCTATGTGCATAGAATGGAACTACTTTTATATGACGTCACTGCACAATCTGGATGTCCCTGATCTGAAAACGAAAGCCGTTTATATGCTGCATATTATTATGTGCTGTGTAGAATACAACCAGATTACTTTCTGTACTGTAACCTAGATAAAAAAATAGTTCCTTTGTTCTTTGTTGTTTAATGGTAAAAAAATGAAGATCTGTTTGAAAATAAATGCAAAAGTAAGTTTTTTTTATATTATGCTTAGACTTCACTTTGTTAAAGACACATAATTTTTCCAAAAGCAGTGTATATTCATCGGACAGAAAAGCAATCGGACAGAAAGGCTAAGACAAATTGTGTCTGTGCTACTGATTTGTTATGAGATGCAATCTGCACAATACTTGTTGACGACGACATTACTATCATCAATAAATAAGAAAGAATCTTTGACTTTATTTCATTCAATTGTTTACAAAAATAACTAATTTGCATATTCCTCATATCTTCTTAAATTTTCCATAGACATTCCCTTTTCTCCAATAATGAATAATGACGTAACTTATAAACAAATTGTGATTAGACGGTTTTTCAAATTCAAATAATTTCAGACTACAGATACTCTTTGAGAATACTCGCCATTGCAAAATGTGAACAATGTGAGAGTGAGTATTTTGACATCCATCCAAAATACTAAATTGCGTTATTGATCATCATTTTCAATGCGTTTAACTGTTATTTTACAGGAGATATTTGCACATTATGTATCATTTGTGTTTAGTCTACAATATGCCAATGTTAATATTTTATATTTTCTTTTTCATGAAAATTGAACCATTATGAAACATAATGGGCCTTTAGCTTTGGTGTAATAATAATGATCATAAAATATTTACAGATTTATCACTTTCATCTTTGTGTATAATATTTTTTCAGCAAGCCAGTGTCCAAGGTTTCTAAGAAAAAGCTTGTACATCTGAGTATTTTTCCTAAAATTTCTTAGGACACCTAGGAAATTCTACAGCCAGGTAGTGCGAGTCTAAATTATAAATTGATGAATCTGAGTCAAGGCCCCATGTTCTTAAAATTTAGAATTTTTACAGTATGATACTCAAACCTGAGTCTGAGATCGTACTGATGTATGAGATGATGAGAACCCAAATGTTCCCAAATACCCCCATATAGGAGTATTTTACCCCCAAATTGGTCTTCAGTACCCCCAGTTTGAGAATAAAGTAACAAATCTCTTATAGAGAGGGTACACATTTCAAGAAAAGCTCAAATTTTACCCCCTTTTTCAAATCTTAGTGGGAACACTGAACCCTGTCAAGGGAGTATAGATTAATAATGTGAACATTTATAGTGTGAATGCAAAAGGAAATAGTACTTAGTGCATTCAGACAAGGTTTCCAAATGACTTAGTACAAGAGTTGTCAGAACGACACATATGCCCCCTTTGTTTTCCCAACTTCCATCAAAGTCACTTTGACCTTGACCTTTGACCAAGTGACCCCAAAATCAACAGGGGTCATCTAATAGTCATGACCAATAACCCTATGAAGTTTGACATAATTATGTGGGCCCAAGCATTCTCCAGTTATTGAATAATTGATCGGAAAGGATTTTCACATTTGAGGTCTCTAACTTGACCTTTGACCAAGTGACCCCAAAATCAATAGCAGTCATCTACTAGTCATGACCAATCACCCTATGAAGTTTGTGAAATGTGGGCCCAAGCGTTTTCCAGTTATTGATCGGAAACGAAGTGGTCTACCGATGGACCAACCAACCGACCTACCAACAACAGACATTTGCAAAACAATATGCCCCTATTCTTCGAAGGGGGGCATAAGAATGGTGTCAGTTGGCACGAGAATCAATAAACAATGCTGACGGAGGACAAAAACACAGTGATAAACTGTAAACACATTATCTGTATGACAAGCAGAGAATTTACTTTAAAAATTTATCTTATCATAAGTAAACTTTTTCAAGGAGTGAATACAGATATACTAAACCTCCTTAGAGTGTTGCTGTCTGATAAAATAGTGATCTACAATACAGGGAATGGGTACAACTGCATATTTCTGGTTTTGTATTGTGCTCTTGACAAAGTTATTACGTCCCAGTTGTATGGTTACCAAATTATAAATAGCTTAGCTATGATGTATACATTATATTGGAATGACTTGATGACTTGTAGCCTTAATTTAGACAGTTGAAAGAGATCATTTTGACAGTGACTAAAACATTTAGTTTTTTTTTTTTTTTGTAAAATGTTGAGTCAGTTTTTTAATCAGTGTATTATGCTGTTTGCATTTGTCATTAAAGTTATTTTTTGTTCTTTTTTTTCTGTCAACTGGATGACTTAAGGAATTAATGGCCTATAAAAATTTGGACATTAGGCTGTCTTATAAAACTTATCCACTATCTGAATCAATGAATGAATCTATGCCGAACATACTTTGCTTGTTTGCTGAGAATAACATCCTGGGAAATGGCAGTACAGCAGGGGATCTAATAGCCCACCATGATCACATTGTGCTCAGGTGAGCTAAAAATATATGTATTTGGAAAACTTGGGGAAATGGCTTCACTTGAAGATTTCTAATGCCCAATCAAACTTTAAATTATGAAAATGTATTTCCAAATTGGGAAGTAGTTTACTTAAAAGAGAAACATAAAATCCTATTAGATTTCTAATAAATAAATCACAGTCAACAAATAACAAATACATCAACGTATATCAAGGTGGTGCCCGTAGCCGCGAAGTTCAATAACTGCTGTATTAATTTCTACATTATAAAATGATTATTATGAGTTTCAATTATCGCAACATATCTGTTTCTATAAGCTCTTTATATTTTTGAACTTAATTAATCTCCTCCCAACTTCCATGTATTCCGACCCGACTGTTAAATTTTGTTATGACTGACTACTACTATAGTGAATTGTGATAATTACAATGTGACATTGGAGAACTAGCGATTATGGTAGTTGTCAGTCATAACAAAATGCAACAGTCGAATGAGGGTAGAATGCATCGATACTAGTGACTTCTGGAAAAAAGCATAACTTGTGAGAATTAAATAAATACATAATCTATTGTTAAATATTGGTATTTGTTGGAAATAACATATTTCTGTGAAGCTGCCATTGAAAAGGCATTGAAAAGGCATTGACTGTGATATGCACTGCTTCGGTCACATCGTACCCAAATACTGTTTCCAATGAGTTTCTCGACTCCTGCTGTCTTCGTAATTTATCTTAGATAATCGACTTGGCAACGAAAAGGCCTGTTGTTTCTGCGTTGAACAAGCCCGGCATATTTGAAAATTGTGTCAGACACGAATTTCAGAAGGCGACCATGTCAGTTTTCTTAAAGATTTTGAACGGTCCTGCTCAGAGTTACATACCTTTTCTTATTTTATGATACCACTATTTTTTTTTTTATCTGGACATGTGAAATCTTATTATAAAATGTGTTTTAAATTGTTACTTAGTATCATTGGGTGGTCCCACGCTGGTAGCTATGATTATACAGGACAGTAGCATAAACATATGCCATGCAATTAATGGCAAAATGAAATATGACATTAACTTTGTCTCTCTCTTTTTTTTTCTTCACAAAGTAGAAATGACTTATGAAAGAAACGGCTATTGAAGGAACCTGAGTTTCAGATGTATATTCATATTTTTATGTACTACATCCATTTGAATCAAGCATTATTAATCAATGCCATGATTCACGAAAACAGACGAGTCAGTCTCAGTCTGACTCAGTAATGTAGCCATCGTCATTGTTAATGTTTACATGAAGGTTAAATAAGATTTCAATATTTTCATGATTATTTGTGATATAATAGAGAAGTTTCAGCCAAACCATAATTCACCAAGTTGTACTACACAAGCAGCCACTGTATCCCTTGGCCTTGGAAGTTAAAACGGCGAATTTCACATGATCACCTTTTCAAAATATAAACACAAAATTGAATGAAAGACAAAAAATCCTTACCCGTGTCAGCTGCCATCTTTGTAGATATGTTACTTTATATATTTTCTATCAAATTTCAAAGAACTTGAAGTTATTTATGTCTAACAAACAACGATTATTTCAGTGGTAATTTTGGCAATAACAACAACATGTGATACCCATATTGGGAAATAGGTAATTCGGAATAACTCGCTTAACTCCGTATAATCGGTAATATTAACGTAGTAGAGCGGAAAGTACTCTTTCTATCGAAACGGGGATAAAATGGTGGAAGTTAATTTTAAAGCTTTTTATTCATTTTTTCTTCAATCTTACCAGTTTACGATACTGTGAAAAAATTAATTGTAAACTGTTATAAGATCATTTCCGCACAATACATTGATGTGTACCTCCAAGAAACCCATCCCACTCTATAGGCCTTTATAGGCGGAATTTAATTTATCTATCTATCTATCTATATATACTGCACAAACTCCCCTTTCGGGTATTACTGGCAGGTGATTATTGTAACAATTGTAACAAGCAGGCCCGGGGGGGGGGACAGGGAGCATGTGCCCATCCCCAGCTGGTGATACAATAGTCTAGGCTATATTTCGGTGAAATTGTCGTGAATTTTTGTGCTCTGTAGTGGAAATCCCCATTGTGTGCCCCTTGTTCCTCACCCGACCGGTCACAATGTCCCTACTGTTTCCGAGCTCCCCCCCCCCCCCCCCCTCGAAAGCTGGCACATGGCAACATCATCACACATAGTGACTGTGACTGCTTTAATATCCCCAGCTGGTGATACAATAGTCTAGGCTATATTTCGGTGAAATTGTCGTGAATTTTTGTGCTCTGTAGTGGAAATCCCCATTGTGTCCCCCTTGTTCCTCACCCGACCGGTCACAATGTCCCTACTGTTTCCGAGCTCCCCCCCCCCCCTCGAAAGCTGGCACATGGCAACATCATCACACATAGTGACTGTGACTGCTTTAATCAGAATCAGTCAGACGCTTTCAGCTTTATACTGTGTATATAACAATTAAGCACCTGAATGTCACAGATGTAGATTAAAGCCCGACAGGCTGTTTAAATGTTTTTATCTATTTTTTTTTATTAAAGAAAAACCTTAACATTTTTCTTTATATTACAATAAGCACATTGCCCCACTCCCTCTCCTAAAATGTTTTAGACCTATATCAGGATGTATTTAAATGGAAAAAAAAGCAAATTTGAAATGACAATGCACACGATTAGTTTAATCAATGTATTTTAAATCTAATAAGAATATAACCCGATAATGTTGTTGTTGTTGTTGTTTTTAAATAGAGCACAAAAATATAAATTTTATACTTCATTATAACTGCATTGTGCCAAGGAAATAATAACCTTATCAATTACTTTTATTTATATCATTATATTTTCTTTTCTTTTTCATTTTATTTATTTTTATAGGTACATTTATATTGTAATTAATTTTTAATATTACTAAGTTCTCTAGTTGGATTCGAACTCGCAAGCTAGCCTTGCAGCGTGCTACATAAAAGATTGTAGGTAGCACCATATAAAACACGGATGTGTTTTTCATCTGGTAAATAATATGACTTTGCACATGTGCAGCTGTAGGCTAAAGTAAAATTTTCAACACAAGCAATATTATTATATCGCTCAAGGCGTAGATCCATTGCCTTAAATTTCAATATATATTATCTAACTTTAAGGAAGTCACACCCGAAGAATTGAAAATAAACAATATGGTTGTGTTGTATGCCTATACGTACACCTCTAAGCAAAATCTAAACAAAATTTACCGTACCGTTTCATTTCTTTTATCTAATGGTATCATTTTTAGAAAAAAAAGATGATAATAAATATTATGTCATATCCTCTTTACGAAAAAATGTTTTGATATTGAATATAAACAAATAATAGCATTCGTCAAGCAAACCCTGACTGTTTCAACTAAAAGTACTTGAAATATGTAATGAATTCTTACCATACATAACCCATTCACACACTGTTCTATTTTTTCTTTTCTTTTGTTTTTGATATTCGAAATAGGCCCCATCGCTAAAATCTACATAACTGAGAGACATATTTTAAAATTTACCTGAATTTTCTACGAAGTAGATCTATATCGGTTGATCTCGCCAAATTAAAAAGACTTTTACCAAGTAGTTATGTTTTTTAGTCCTTCAATATACCAGGTACCATATTTGTTATTAAATTTAGCATAATTTATCCAATAAATACCCCTAACCACGGAACTACTTCAGGTAACTTAAATCTCTGCCTATACAAATCACGAAAATAAAATATTTTATACAGATACATGAATTAAAGATTTCAGGAATTTTCCTGAATTTCAGGATTTTCAGATTGGCAAATGACTTCTTATTCTAACTATAACTTATAAAACTATATAAGAAAATCTTAAAATCTGGATATTCATTCAGCATGTAGGGCCGGATCCAGAAATTTTCAACTTGGAGGGATTGTGATTTGTGATGTCAGTACTAGGGGGTCCGGGGGCATGCTCCCCTGGAAAAAAAAAATGTTTCTAGTGTGATGGAGATGCATTTTGAAGGGTATCTGTAGCGGATTATTGAGTTTTTTTTTTATGGTAGTCACATACATCCATAGATAGGCTAAAATTACTATCAAATGCTTTGAAACTATCAAATAGTTGTCAAACCATTTTTTTTTTCGATTCTATTGGTTGGTCATTATATCTGCATGGGTAAAGATTTAAACAAAGACCTATTAAATATTGTTATTATAGGTCTTTGGTTGGAAGTTTAAGGGACCTATGAAAAAAGGGATATGGGATCTAATGAGAGACATATATATTGGTGTAAACGGCTATAAATTGAAGAGAACCTCAGTATATTTATAATTGATATAAGCAATTTTACACATCTCGCGTTATCTCGAGGTCACATGATCGCACATATAACATAATGAGGGCTTTTCTTGACTTGCTCTTTACCTCTCTGGATCTCTCTTAGGTTTGAAGGTCTTCTGTCAAGAGCAATACTCATCGCATAAATACATATCCTATGACCTCTCCCGCGATTTCTCAAAATCATAGCTGCAACACTTTGATTTCTGTCCTATTGGATGCCTTGTATTTTGTGTCATTTATGACAAATGATTTTTGCTCGAGACAAAAGTTCCTACACTTAACTAATAATGAATTTAAGGAAGCTTTAAGTAGCAAAGAAGCTGGAATGAACAATGGGCACTTTTGATGACAGGCGCAAACACTTCAATGACAATAGCCAGTATTAATTTCCCGTTTAATCATACACGATGATGCATATATCATAAAGTGCGACTTAATTAACATAAACTCGTTCATTTCCAAATGGATGTCCTATAAACCAACTCTCATAATTATTTTTCTTCTTCAGAACTTTAAGACCGTGTTTGGATTTGACTAGTTCGTAAGGTAAACTATATTTTTTACTAATTTATTCGATTTACTTGTAGACTGCGTGCTCTTAAATTTCGAAAATCTTTATTCGATCACTCTCGTAATAGGAAAATCAATATTTGATTTTGTTTTACTGTTCATATTCGCTATCTATCAAAAATGCATGGAATATTTATTTTCTCTTTTGGCAGGATCGACCATAAGGAAAGAGAATTTTATTAAATAAATTGTTTATACGTCGTTCGGAAAGGCGTTTTCACAACAAACCCCTTTAGATGGTGCCATTTGACCCATTTCACTCTACTTTTTATAAAGTAATTTGTACAATAGTACCGGTATTTGGTTCCATATTTTTTTTTCTACATAAAATGTGATAAAATTCTAAAATGCAATTGAGTAAGTCATAGTTTTGTGTGTTTTATTGTTTATATAAGAAGGAAGGAGTAATTGTTATTTTGAATGAAAATATCATTAAACCATATTGAAATATTTAAGTTCATATGAAGAACCGGTAAAATGGAATTGGTCCCTGGGCTTTACCGATACTTTCCACATGAATTGTTCGCCTCTAGTGTGGATCGAAATCCGTGAACAATGACCACATCACTCCGGAATGAGAAAATCATTAAATACTCCTTGAGCATCTAATCTACTTGCTGGTGTACAATATTCAGTGGTTTATTAACATACGGGAATTTGATCCAATCACTGATTGGTCAGTCTAAATCACCGAATTAAACCGAGTATTGCCGAATCCCCGGTGAGATTCTTTGTATTTTTCTAAAAGATTATGGAAAAAAATGTAACTTTGTGAACAATATTGATGTCTAATTATAATGAGCATTTAAGCTATTTAAGATTCAGCTTAAAGTTAATTAAGATGTTAGTCAAATATATAACACATTTACTACATTAAGAATTACAAAATCATAGTCTCCATTCTCCAGACATGGAAATAAATTATTGGACACATAGATTCGACATCGGTTGATGACACTCCATTTTTCAGAAAGGTGATACAATTTTTCCCCTGGGTAAGATTTGTTAAATTACTCATTTATGATATTGATAATCAATAATAAAATGTAATTAAACTCAGTAGTCAAATCAGTGATGGAAATGATGCATATAACAGCGACAATGCAATAGAACAGAAAAAAAAAATTAACCTGTACAATATACACTGTCTCAACAGATATTGGAATACAAATGTTACATAGAAACAATAGGCAAAATGAATGAATATATGAAATCAATAATGAATTGTATATTTTATTAACCTGTACAATATACACTGTCTCAACAGATATTGGAATACAAATGTTACAGAGTTTAACAGCAGTATCAACGAAAGGGTTTTATTTATATACATACATGTATACATTTTAATTGTTTATTGTATTATTTCCCTCTGGAAAATCAACATATTTATTGGGTTTTATTTATTTGTTGTTGTTTTTTTAATCAATTTCAAAAAGTCAATACCATCCGTGGGGTAGATATGTAATAGCGTCCATTTCGCTAAGTGGACCGAGAATAGCAGTAATGAAGATTGTATTATAATCCAAGGAGTTTTAAATATCTCAGTAAGTAGAATTATATCAGTAAATAATGGCAATTCTTAACATAGTTTATAGTGTTTGTTTTTGTACATATATATATTCATCATTTATGAATATTATTCAAAAAATGTAGTCTGAGTCTAAAATATAGTTTCGGGAGATTGATGAATTAGGGTCCTGGAAGTGCCAATCACGGGGTATGGACCTGTACTATTTTAACGACCGGTATATCCCGGCACCAGATCGCGGCGACGGGTGGGGGAGGGGGGGGGGGGGGGGCTTTAGAGCTTGGCCACAGGTATCAGGACAGATATAAATGGCGGAGAGAAGAACATAAAATTATTTAGTCAATACCCAAGTGCAAGAATTTATTCTTTGAAACATATTTTTTTTTTTGTAATTTCAGGTCATGTTGGGTATTTTGGTATTCTGAAAATAAGCATTTTCTATTCAAGTGAACATTCCCTTTCAGTTTTATTTGTATTCAACGGATGATGATCGTAAAGTTGCCATGGTAACAAAGCTCCTCCTTGTCTACCTTTGCGTCATCACTGTGAACGCACAACGCATTTTGATCGATGGCGACGCATTCATAGAGGGCCTGTTTATGATAAGAGGCCAGCGCGGAAAAGAGTGTGGGGAACTGCTAGCAGAGTCTGCCAAGTATTATCTCACAGCCTTCTGGACAATACAGTCGCTGAATCAACAGAACTATATTCCCGGAATCAAACTTGGTGGGTTGATTATAAACTACATTCAGCGGATACTTGACATACAGTGCTCTCTTTCAATGCAGCTTCCACTTTGATCACGCGAGGGGGCGGTAAAAACGAGACCTATGATAAAATTATGTACATTTCTTTGGACTAATTTGCTGTTTTCTTGTGCAATGGGTGGAAGGTTTATAATGTATCAGAAACAAGAAATATCTTTAAAAAAGATATTCGGCGTAGGATGAAAGAAAAACGAGATTTCCAGTCTTCTAGAACATTCCGAGGAAAAGCGCGCGAAAGACCGACGCACAACAAATTTAGTACGCTCTAGAAATAGTTCAGTATTTTTTCTATGACATATACTTATTTATAGACGGTAATACAAAAAATATATCTGTAAATAGGCTTGTTTGATATTTGTTCATATCATTATTGCATATGACAATTATGATATAAAAGCGTTATTAGTTGTTTTGGTTTTGGCGAATTAATTTTCAATGAGAGCGTCTCGGCAGGCTGGAAGAATTCAATATACATAATAATTAAGGGGTTTCATGTCATAACACGGTGGATTCTTTTTTGTTGTTTTAAATCATTTTCACAAAGTAGGATTCCTCAATTGATGGAAAAGGATTGTATTTAACTTACTGAAATCACTTTCATGTTTACATCAAAAAGAAAAGTAATAACACCAAGCTGAATGATATATAAAAGCTGCACCCCTTATTTACAGTAATTTTATAGTCCATAACGATGCGTTAACCAATAACAGGAGTCCTTTTATTCAGCTTAGAATTATTTACCGCTGTTAGCGTACATTTGATTGGTTTAAGATGTGAGTTGAAATCGAAATTATACAGCTACGCCGAAAAAAAGTAAAAGTTTGATTATCACATTTTTTTTAAAATATGTATATAGAATTGAATTGCTTCGTACGTTGCAGCAGGTATACAGTGAATTCTTTGCGTAGGATATTGGGTTGATTAACGAACTATTTTACTGGACCGAATAGTGAATAAATAAATAAAATTCCTATATAATTTTGAAAAAATAGTGTACTGCTCCTTCCCCAGCTGCCCGTCCAGTAAAACAAAAACCAGAGTAAATGTCCGACGGAATGTATTACTTCGCGTTAAAGTCGAACTCGATATTCGTTTTGACGCATTGCATGTTTCAAACAGATTGTATTGCTTTACAGGCAGAAAGTCTTAGTGGAATGGCACAAACTTACGAGTTTAATTCTAAGGGTATATGTATTGATTTAAATTTAAGATAGCTACACGAAACAAGCTATATGTATAGTAATATAAATAAGAATAATAATTTCATATATGCATATATATTACTGTATGTTCATATATTGATGATATGAAAACACAATCAGTTTATTTTACTATTTTGTAAGTGGTATACTGTAGTTTAAGATAAAATTTAAGGGATTGAACAATTATAAGTATAAACTTCAATTATTCATCATTTATTCATCAAAAATTTTAATTTTTTTTTTTTATTTAATATCGTTTCTTGTTAGGATTCCGTCTTCATGAGACCTGTGGGTCACCGGAGAGAGCTTCAGACATAGCCTTAAATATCACTTCCGGTCGAGACACCACTTACAACAGGACTATAGGTAAGACTTATTGAACACAGAATAAATTATATTTCGGATAAGGCATTGTTTCCGGTTATTGATCCTCGGAATTATTCACTGTTATCTATATTTTTGTAATTACACACGTAAAAGCGGCATTTGGACAACATGTCATATTTACAGTTTGTCCTACTTAATCGTCTAATGCTTAAAATTCGATCAAAATTTGAAAAATATATTGCATAAAATGAACCGTGGGGTCTTGATACGGAGAAAACACTACTTTACGTTATGTTTTGTTAGCTCAAAATATAAATGTATCAAGTGACACTGACTCTGAACTATTCTTAAAACATCATATAAAACTGTCAATGAACGAGAAGCTGTTCCATAATGAGATGTCAAAGGCAAAATTGTATGGCGTACGTAACGAACATTTTATGGATTTATCGCAGCGCTCCTCTTCGCTTAGCTTGCGTTAAATTCCATTAAATTTAAAATATAAACGATAACAAATAGTAATACTTATCGACCATTTCACTCCGAAACGAGACAAAAACCGACGTAAATCAACGAGCACTCCCCGATCATCTTATCTATATGTTGGTGTATAATTCCATGGGAAATAAACATAAATTTGAGATTTTCCCCCAGTAACTGATTGGTCAGTTTGATTAAGCTAATTATACCGAGTTTTACGCAACCCATAAATAGTTTGTAGATCAGTAATGGTTTAATAAGAGAAGAACATGTTACGCAAAAAGTTTGCAATAAATTTAAACGCATTTTCGTTTCTGAAGCGAGGAAAATTAAATAAAACACAATTATTAAGATACATGATAGAAAGCAAAGAAGAAAAAATGAACTTAGAGAAACGAATGAATAGATTTTTTTGAAATGGATAACCTCCATTTTTCTCCCTTCAAAATGTTTTCGAAATTTCATTTGTATAAGGTAATTTTTACGTGCAACGTTGCCCCATCGCCTCGGATCGTGTCGTATTGCATGCTTTTTAGGAGTTACAGACCTCTTTAATTTCGAAAATTTTGTGCGATTGGTTATTTTCCTAATCCTAGTCGAGGCGGTATAGCGAGGGTACATTTATGAAAAAAAAAATACCATACTGTTCAAATCAAATATAATTCCATGGCACTTTGAGAATATATTGTAACATGCACCGAATGTAAATTGATTTTGCCGGGATAACATTCGTAAATAAGCATCCGAAATCAATTCTCATTATGTGTAAATTATGTGCGATCCAAAATTAATACTGCACGGAAAGTAATGATTCACAGCATTTAACTTGACACGAAAAACCGGTATATCCCCGCCCAAAATGTTCGTTGAAGGTTGTTGAACAAAGCAAACTATTGAAAGCAGAATTCAAGTGCATTTCTCGGAAGTTTGTGCATCTTTTCATTGGTTAAACCGATATGCATATGCCCATATCGGGGCGATTTGGCGACATGTTAATGGGAGCGCCATTGACGGATTTATTATAAGCCTTTAAGGGACATGGACAAATGGATTGGTAATGGTAAAAAAATAGATTATTAATCCCAAGATTTCATAGAGCAGATCCCGTGATAAAGCAATGGCTATCAGCTATATTTCCCTGTGGACGAACTTCATATCACAACAAAATAACAACTATTCAATAAATGCATTATCCATATTGTATAATGAATTGCCGTTTAACAAGTAGACATTGACTAATAGGCAGTGGTAAAAGCACCAAATATTTCACTAAATTAATTAATAACGTAGCCTAACTTATAACCATGCTTTTGAAATAATATCGATTATTATGATATTAAATTTATGAAACAAATGTGTTTTCGTTCTTGGAAATATATTCTCAATATATGAATAATAAAAATAAAATGTGTCTTCTGAATACGTAGTGTATATATATTGATATCATTTTTGCATAAAAATACAGAATTTCACAGTATATATCAGTAAAAATTAAATGGTTTAAGATATTTTTTAAATCTAACGCCGGAGGCTCACAATTGTGCACGCCGGAGGCTCACAATTGTGCATAATATATATACATATTTCTTTCTTTGAATATAATCTAGTGGTACCTAATAATTTCATCATGCGTTTATTTTCAAGATGACTGCTATCATAATAATCTGTCAACAATAATGTAGTCTAGAAACAACATTATCATTTGCAGCTATACTGGGACCCGAGTCTAGTGCAGAGGCTGACGTTGTGTCAAGTTTGTTCAGTTCTTTGCCCGGCAAGTATCGACCTTTGCAGATTGGATTCTCTACTACCGCAGCTTCACTCAGCAACAAATCATTGTACAAAAACTTCTTCCGGGTCATACCGTCTGACAGAGTGCAAACAAAGGTGACAATTTGTATTGCTCATAACCGAGACTTAGATTTTCTTGAATGTTTTATGATTGTCATAGTAACGTACATGAAATTTAAGTAGACTGCCTTCGTTAACAAAACATAGTCTTGCAAAAGGTACATAGTTTTTCTTTAATGCTATAATTAAATGTGTATTGATATAAACATTTCCTTTACGTATTTGATAATGTTTCAGGCTATGCTAAAGTTCATTGAAACGCTGAAATGGACATATTTTGCTGTCTTTTATCAAAATGATACTTACGGAAAAGAGGTTCTTGGTGCCCTAAAGGAACTTAAGAAAAGTTCACAGTATCCCCTGTGCTTCCCCATCGAGACGCCAATTGCCCCGGACAATATAAATGCTAGTCAACTGGAAACTGTTCTGCGGTCCTATGGAAAGCACAATCCACCGATTCCCGGGGTACTGGTCATAGGTGAACCAGATCTTTTACGGGAACTGATGAAGACAATCAGCAATCTCCAGGTTCATACAAAAGACTTCAAAGCACCTGTAATGTTGTTCACGGATGGATTTCCCATGAATCTAGTCAGTAATGATGTCTATGCCAATGTGACAAATGGGATGTACTTTCTTACCCCACCTTTGCTTGACATGGTCGAAATGCAAAAACTTACAGATCAAATTTTGCAAGCAGATGACATCCGTGAATCCTTTGCAGAGTTAGACGACGATTTTCTTGAAATGCTGCACCCGCCCTTTACATATACACAATATGTCATTCAGGCTGTACTGACAATGGCAAAAGTTTCCAAATCCATATATGAAAAGAGGAACAAAAATATTTGGAAAATTCCGAAATACTTTTTTATAAAGGAGATGAACAACATCAAAATTGACCTTGGCACCTTCGGCCAATTTCGGATCGACGCTTTTACACAACCTGCTTTGATACTGTCTTTTCCAAGTGGACAAGCAGATGTAGTTTGGAATTTCTATTCTCAGGCACACAAAACGCCGACCTATAGTGTCCGAAATAAAAGATCCTGCAAACAAAATTCGGATGATTATTGTATGAAGCCGGTAATTTTATGTTCAGTTATTTCTAATAATCTTATCATGAAGTTATTGCTTTTCAATGACGTTGAGTTTATGGGACATGTTTAAAAATCACTGTTGAGGGTACATGGATTTGTTGTTGTTGTGTCGCTGCGATAGTGTTTCGGTCATGTAGCGATTTCTAGCTTGTTACAATATACATTTGTATAATCAGGCCCAAGGAATGTAAAGGTCCTTTGTTTATTTATCAATTGATTAAATCGCCTAGCTTAAATAATATACAACTATAAACATTTTTTGATGTCGGTTTGGAATTTTTACAACTATTCCCTTTCCTTTCGATAAATCCTGCTTTGAACCTGTACCTTATGCCTGGAAAAGTGATAAAGAAGTTTTGCCTCGGAAAGGATCAAACTCCATATCACAAAACAGGACTAATATTATTATCATTTTTAAATATTAATGGTTGTGTTTGCTTAGCATAAATACTATTGAATACTGATTGCTGTTAGTAAAGTCTTAAATATATGATAACAAACTTACTCTTTGTAATATTTTAATATTAAATGGAACATTTTTATTGAAAAAATGATTTATGATGTTCTTGTCATCACATTTTCTTACTGTGAAATAATAATTGATTTATCAAGTTATATAAATTCATTTTTCAGATATTTGAATACTTTGAGAAAGATGACAGATCTAAGCTTTATAAGAAGGATATTCTAGACTATCAATTCGTGGGAAACGAATGGCATGAAAATAAGTATCCGAATATTCGGATTCCTCAATGTCCGGAAGGCCACATGTGTAGCTCATGTGCAGAGAACCAAGAAAAAGAAGTCGAGGTGATTCCGGGATCTGCCGACGGAACAGACATGTATATTGTTGCAATTGTTCAAATACATTCTGAGTCAGACATTCCTTTTAAATGCGGAGATATTTCTAGTGGCGGGTATGATATAGTTGAGGCAATCAAATTCAAAATACAAAAGATACAACGATCACAAAAAAAGCTCGAAGCAAGGATAGGAGCAATTATAATAGATACTTGCAATGATCCTGATAGAGTCCATAGCAAGTTAGCTGATTTATTCAAGAAAGGTGTAAATGTAAATGGGACGAAAGAAAAAGTAGATGGCAAAATTTTAGGATTTGTTGGCGGACAGGTCAGCGACATAGCATTAGAAGTTGTGAAGCATTTAACGCGGCTAAAATACGTTCAGATATCGTATGCAACGAGCATAGATTTGAGTGATCGGCAGAAATACCCATATTTTATGAGAGTTGTCAAATCTGACAAACATCAAGCAAAAGCTCTTCTTCAGATTGTCAAAGATATGGAATCAAACTTGGTGCAGTTATTGTATTCAAAAACATCTTATGGAATAAGCGGGAAGAATTCTATCCTTGAGTACGCAGCGGAATTTGACATATGCGTCGCAAACACGGTTGGTATTGAAAATAAAGATCTAGGTAACCTAACCAATGTCGTAGAAATGCTGAATTTTCCTGGAAGTCCAAAGACCATCGTCGTCTTTTTAAGCTCTTTTCACGTGGTGAAGATTATTGGCGCCATTGACTCAATGAAGGGTTATAGATTTGTCGCCTCAGAGGAAATGGGGACACAGGAACTTTGTCTCCAAGACAGGTAACCTTAATGGTACAATTACTTTGGCCTATGAGTTAAGAATGGGAGGTTTAAAGGAATACTTCGAGAATCTAAATCAACAGTCACCTGGCAAAAATCCCTGGTTGGAAGAGTATATTCAGAGTGTCTTCAACTGTTCTTTTGAGTGGAGTTTCGATAAAACGCGGCGAACATGCGGGTAAGGTACATCTTTTGAACACGTTTTTATTCTTTTGACAGTTTCGTAATTTAAAAGTTCTTTCATGTATCATGTCATAGCTCTACTTCTAGCACACTTAGGATTGAGTTAATCATTCAAAATACTTCATATATCATTTCGAACTTCATAACATAATGTATACTTTCCATGAGTGATCTTTTCTGCAAGGGTCAAAAGAACAACATGTTGCTATTCCAGACCGGAGGACAACTTTAGCGCTGTGTGTCTTCAAGTAGAAAGATCCTGCTATAAGATTGGAACATGGGCACCCTTTGCCATGTACGCTGTAGAAGCCTTGTTACGCGGGGCAAGGAAAACGTTGAAGCAATTGTGTGGCACAACATCGAATATTTGTAAAGAGTTTCATGGGAATCCCAAGGCCTTTTTGGAAAACATTCGAGGCCTGAAATTCGACTACGACGGTTTCTCTAATAGGCCACTGTTTGATACTAATTACGATGGTCTGATCGACTATAATACTTATCAAATTCACGTGTCCTCTGGAATGCCTGAATACGTTCCCGTAAGTACTGCATTTTATTTAGATACAGGCAAAGAGATATAGATTAAAGAATATTCATGAATCATCTATTTTAGCACACATAATTTGGCTAGTGTTAAAATAATGCAATATAAACTTTTAGGTGCTATAATTATACAATATATATCTGAAAATGTAAACGTACATTTCAATTAAAGATGAAAGCTTTGTATTATACTAGGACATGTGTTCAATATTTTATACAATATATTAAATTTGTTCTTAAGAATGCATTCCTAAATCTATTAACCTTTGTACTTAAATTATCATTTCAGCACTGTATTATACAGTAATTATTATCTAAAAAATAAAACATGAATATATAGCTAAATATAACATATACAAGCCAAGTGGCGTTGTTAATATTGTTGTTTAGGTTGAATGTCTTACCGACAATACATGTATTTCAATCTTTGCTGACTGTAGACTGAAACTACACAAATTCACATCATCTGACACCGGGCCGACAAGTATGCAGAGCACCAAGCAGCGGAGATTCACCAATATCATTTATACCTCTTATGCTGCTGTCAGGGAATGATTGTCAGCAATTGGGCGTTGTTATATCAAGCTAAATAAAAAACGTGTTTTTTTTTCTACCCCTGATATTTTCTGCAAATTGAAAAATCCAGATCATAGCTAATATAATACAAGCAATGGTGTTTTTTGCAGTGACAAATGTTATATATTTTTGTTGATGTTCAAATTTTACTTCGAGTGAACTGGTTCCGGTTGGTAATTAGAAGGGTCTATGATTCAATCATCAGTTAATTTTTTTATAGAATAACTAGAGCTACTAGTATAGATCTATTTCTAGGCTTTTAGCCTTTAAATAATATTCTAGGACAGGTTTGCAAGTTGATCTATAGCTTTGTAGTTCTAAGTTGGTGTATGTTAAATGTAAACACAGAATGAATGTTGATGGAACTTGAAGTACAACTTAAGTGGGTTTTTTAAAGGAGAATTAAATGGCCAGAGTCAACCAAAAAAACCCAAATCTAATAATAAGCAAACAGTACTTTGTCAACATATATAACAATAATTAAAATATCTGACTATTTGAAACGTCATTATGCAATAATGACAAAACAAATAAGTAAAAATAGCAAAGATATTTAACAAGTGCGCTTGTAATATTTTGTTAAACACACCTGTAGTATCGTAACGTTTTCTGTTCATTTTTTAAATCTTTCTTCCTTATGACGGCGTAAACGAAAACAAAGTATGTGCATAATCAGAATCGATTAAGGTAGCCCATAAGTAAGAGTGAGAAACTTATACACAAGTAGTTATATGTTCGTTCAGTCACCATGGCAGAGATTATACTGATACAAATACCTAGGCTGAATTTAATTTTCTCGGGTAGGCAAAGTCATCATGAGACTGAATTACATTTTACTAGACGTTTGAGTCAATTATTTAGTCCTATTTTATTATTAGGGAACCTGGAGAAAATAACTCCGCTCTGATTGGATCAATAACAACAGTAGTTATTGTTCTCCTTGCGACATGTGTAGTTGGTTTCATCTTAAAAGGCAGATCGAGGCGAAAGAAAAGTAAGCTTTCAATTTTTAATACATTCGAAAAAAACAAACAAACAAAAACAACAACAAAAAACAACAAACAAACAATTTATTGCAAACCTGATGTATGAAGATTATTTTGCATACTTTTCCCAGCATGTGTGACCCGTTCAAATTTTCGGCATTTGCTAAAACATTATGTTAATGATACTTAACGGAAATAATAATGGTGATAATAAAATTATTTTTACAGTAAACATTTTTACGGTTATCAGATGAAGATGTCCTTACATCTGAATACTTTTTTTTCAAATCATAACTTAAGATAAAGTCCCCGCTATGTCTTGGACCACTTAACCCCTACCAAGATAACCAAGGTACCCCAAAGAAACATTAGAAAACCTTGGTTATCTCCATGAAAGGCCATAAGGTCCGATATGTAGTGGAACCATTACAGGGACTTTATCTTAACATTTGACGGAACATTTTTGCCTATCTCCTGGCAAAATGTATGATAAAAAACTATTCCTGACATATATCAGTCAGATAGCTGCATTTTCCCTTTTCTCACCAATGATTTTTTCTATTTCAATGTCACTGATATCGTGTTATTTTCTTAAATATGAAAAGGATTTACTGAATGCTGACTTCCATTTAAGGACATACTTTAATTTCAGGACAGACCGACGTCAAAAACGCATACAGTGGAGTGTACATGACCCCGGTGGAAGGAAGCGATGGCTATGCCTTGCCTTCTGATGTTTCTGATCACCGTCAAACAATAC
The DNA here is from genome assembly GCA_021229015.1 of Solen grandis. Taxonomy (NCBI): domain Eukaryota; kingdom Metazoa; phylum Mollusca; class Bivalvia; order Adapedonta; family Solenidae; genus Solen; species Solen grandis. The sequence goes on along the minus strand of CM037786.1, from coordinate 38,625,118 downwards.
AATCGGAAACAGAGGGGATATCTGCTGGAATGGTTTCAGACCTTGACAAGAGACACCAATTGCAATCTCAGGCAGCCATAAGAATGTCATCCACTACCATCGGCGATTCCACATCTGCTGACGCTGAGTTCTGTCTAGGAGATTCACTACATAATTTGATTGCAAACGCAACAATTTGAACATTAAAATGTCAGAAAAAAATCGTAAGATATTCTAAAACCAGATGAGAATGTTTTTGTTTCATTTTGGCCAGATGGTTGCTACAGTACGTGGCTAATTAGAATGAAATCATCAGTACAAATTATATTACAAATTAATTTGTTCTCAGATAAATTGTTAGGCATGAGTTCCATCATAAATAATTATATTTTTGATTTGTTCTAAATCAGTGTAAAGAGCAGCTTAATTTATTAAGGTGACCATTAGATATAAGTACATAGGCACTTTTCCGAATAGTCAATCAGGAAAATTAAATATGGCTATATCCTCTCACTGGATATACTATCTTTTTCTTTCATCTTTTCTTTGGAAGTTCTATCATCATGTAAGAATGAATTTTACGCATTGTGTGAGCTTTTCGCATTCCTCTGTACATGCATATGTTTCTAAAACACTTCATTTGGCATAAAATGGCAACACAGATACATGCTATACAATTTTTTTTTCATAGAATCAAGAAGCAAACAGTATTGGTACGGGTGATAATTATTTTCGTATGTACGTAGATAGTTTTCTTTATGCAAATTAGGTTTTGCGACTCATCAACATACAAGTAAACACAAATACAAATTTCGCAATGTTTGGTATTTTCAAAGCATGACAATATAAAAGACAAGTTTACAATGTATTTGATTTCTTACTGGTTTAATGATGGAGTAAAATAAAAAAAAACACACATACGTACACATGTGCCAATTTGTTCTCTCTCTATATATCTTCCAAAACACACACACAGAGCAAAACAGCGTTCACGCACGTTAAAAAAATCTAAGTTTTTTTGCACACAAACATGTATATACATTTTTAGAATAAATATTAATGGTAATATAGAAAATCGTCTAATCTAGAATATTTCATCTCTCTTCTTTATATTTTATATTCACATACATATCTGTTTTGTATTTGTGTTTTAATTTTTGATGTGAAATGAGGTATTTTATGAAAATATCTGGTGATATATATTGATCATACATGTATATATCTTTGTAGATTTTTATACACACTAAAATATGAGTGTATTATAAAATTGTCATTTAGTCGTAGAGACACTATCAAGACAATTTTCAACATTGCAAACAGACCCGGTGTATTCGCATTTGATATGAATTATTCCCTGTAGAATATGACCTTCTGCGTTTTTTTTAATCAAAACAGTATCACTTGCATATACTGGCAGAACAATTTAACATCTGTCATAAAGGATTTTGTACAAAACGGGTTTTTACTTTGAAAGAAAAAAATCACATGCTTTACAACAAGTGAATGACTTATACCTCATTCCTTATGCCTAATTTGTATAAATTATTTGTGGTTATATTCCACGAACGGTACCTCGTATTGATAATTCAAGCATATAATTATAGCTATTAACAGAAATGGTCAATCAATTAATATCAACAATGTTGCTTATTATTTACCATGAAATATTTATACCCCTTTAAACAGTCGGTAGTGGTGTAAACTGAAATGTACATTTCAATTAAAACAATGATTAATATGATGACGTTGTTGATAATTGTTATCAATAATATGATCATTTTATCATGAGGAAAAATGCATTGTGAATGCGTTCGTTAACAGTTTACATTTTAGAACTCTCCGTATTTCGTAAAACCGACGATTTTGATGAACTGCAAACATCTGGTCTTCTCCACTGACGCTTAAGGAGGTCTAACACTCTTTTATTTACCACAAAGGAAACTGCAATCAACATGCCTTGGCAACCATTAAGGACAATGAATATATACGACAATATAGCAAATCCGTTCCAAGCGGAGAAAAAACCAATTATCCAGGTGACTCCAGTCAATGTAGAGAGTTTGGCAAACACCTCAATGTCATTACGTTCATTCTTTACGTTCCGAGTTACATCAGATGCTTGCCTAATCTTTCGGATAACGCAAACGAACATGACCAAGTTTGATACAGTTACAAAACCTAAAGGAATCCCAAATGTGTATATAACCATTTCTTGGGTTGAGATATAACACGTGACGTTGCCATATCCTACAGTTTCTGACTTGCCACTTAAAATGGAGACTAGAACATTTATCAGTACAAAGATACATGACATAATGAAGGAATAAGCGTGGTAAAGAAGTAATCTTTTCCAACCTGATCCGGTGGTAACTTGCCTCGTTTTGGTCAATACGAGAAACATGTGGTATGTACAAATGTTCATCCAGAAGAATGAAGAGAGCCAAAGAAAATGGGTTAGCAAACCCACAACCTGACATGAACAGACCTTTGTTCCAGTCTAGAAAAACTGCTCACTAAGTACAAACCTTGAGCACTGAGTAGCGTTCCACATAAAGACATGATATTTTTGCCCGGGAGAGTTCGAAGACTAGGAATCATACAATATATACAAAGTGTCGCAAGCATAGCGATTAAAGATAAACTTATACAGATCACGGAAAGAATCGTCTCTGCGGGTAATGGATTTTCAACAGTTGCATCCTGATATTCTTCATTGAACAGAGCAAAGTACGTGTCCGTGCAAAGCAGTATGGTTTTATATTTCGTTACATATACGAACTCAGAATATTCAACTGACTTATGAACAGACAGAAAAGTCAAATCACGTGTATTCAATTCCCATGGTATGTCTTGCAGAGAAATTTCAAACATTGGACAAGCCTGAAAATCTGTGATATCTATCGTATTTTCTGAATGACATAACTGAGAGTTATTTGTATTATAGACGAACGCAATACTACTGTTTTTCTCGTTCAGGAAATATGCGATGCAGTAGCAAGTAAACGATCGTTAATCATGTTGGTTACGACATTACTTTGAACAGGTATTGATTTAAATTTGTTAAGATGACCCGAATTTATGACAACTGGGAATACAAAATTATAACAATTTCCAGTTACGTTGGCAGAAATCACTTGCTTATATTTTGTGAATAAATCTAGAATAAATTGAGGGTCGTGTAGAGATTTCAAGTTAAATTCAAAGGTCATAGCAATAAAGTTAAGCTTTGAATTAAGCAAAGGCTCGTCAGAGATGATTGTTGGACTTTGTGGTTGTGAAATAAGCCAGTGTTCCTGTTCACAGACCTCTAGATGATAAAATTTGTGAAGAAGACTGTGAATATGTAGCTTTAGAATGTCTGAGAAGTTTGCCTCGAGTAGAACAAGTGACTCTTCAATCGTCATGTTGACAGTGGGTACCATTTGGAATGTTACTTGATACCAGTTGTCTTCCATAAATTCAAGGTGTTCGCATTTCCCATCTTTCAGATGTCTTTTTGGAGAACAGTGAACGTCTAAGCATCGTCTCTATTAAAAATAATGATAGTAAAAACATGAATTTGCTTTTATGAAACACAGAACGGTAGAATTTGATGTAAGGGACATAAGTTTAAATGTATCATACTTAGACTAATTTCTAAAATCATGGGGAAAGCAAATCGTTTTGCCATAAACAAAATCATTGTTCTTATTTTATTAATTGTGAATATTTAGATAAAACGGCAAAGACAGATAAAAACAACAACAACAAAAAATTCTTCGTTACTTGAAACTAGAACCATCACTGAAGGCGACTAGTACTCCCGTATCCTACCCAATCTTCATGTAATGTGAGAGAAGGACGTGATGTGATTTCTATATAGACAATTTCTTTTGTGAAACGGGTGTATAAGGAATATAAGAGCTAAGACATCATCTCAACTACATTGATCGGATTAAATTAAACTCACCTGAAAATTATCATAAAGGCTTTTGTTGTCACAGGTTTTGTGATCTTCATTTGTTTTCGGGGTAGCGCTCAAAAGTGCTGAAAATGGGTACATTTCTGCTGGAGCTTTATGCATATTATTGCATACCGCTAGGTCTGGTACGTAACCATTGCATATGGCACAAAAAACATTTCGGAAATACAGCCTTTCTACCGTGCCAACACTATATTCGTAAATTGAGGTATACACAGAACATGCTAATTCGTGAGACTCATTGTACTCCTGCCATTGTCCAGTAACGTTGCATACTGATATGGCTTCCTGGCATTCTGTTGTATTTTGATGATCAAACATAAGGCTACATATCTTTTCATCAAATACTGAACGGAGAATTGCATGAATTGTTGCTGATACAGGGCGAAATAGGCAGAGTAACCTGACATCAAATGTTTCTAAGAAGGCTTCTTTGATATTGTTGCATGCCGCGCAAAACCTATTCCTGTATGTATTGCCAGTATACATGTCAATCACTGGTGTCATTTCTGTAATATCCTTTATAGCGTCAGAGGTGTAAATACTAGAGCAACTTGAATTCAGTCCATTGGTAGTTCCAACCGGACATGTATCTATCATGAAAACATTAGGCGTATTGATGTCAGGATACAGATTTGGCACTTTCATTGATCCACATGAAAATTGAAAGTCGTTTAAATCCTTAACGCTAACAAATTCTTCTTCATCAAGTATGTCCGGACAGCAGGTTCTGTATTTCTTGCAGTTAGATTCACAACTGCATGGCAAACAGCAAGGCTTATAAGTGAATGTATCCATTGTGATGTTGAAAGAGAACTTGCAAAGAGGTGTATAAGGGCAATACATTAAATGATCGACTACAACACGTTTCTTCGCTTCATTTGTAATTGTTGACAGAAACTCTTGAGTAGCTGTTCTGTTTACAAGTTCTTCAATCTGAAACAAAAATATCCTTGTGGCATAACATCCATTTGAAATGATTACCAGTAGGCACATGAATAGCTTCATTTTGCTGTTGTACAAAGTAGTAAAGTCTCCCATTTAGAAAGTTAAGCTGACACCATGTCTGCTTTGGTTTAGCTTGAAAGCAATGTGAACTGCACCATCAACAATGTCAGAATGATTTTAGTTTTATCGCTGAACTATAAACTAGATGGACAGGCGCATGATAATGTATCTTGAATGTTAGCTTTAATATGAATAATTTAACCACTAATGGCAGTTTTCCCCTCAGACACCTTGTACAATCAATTATTAATTTAGGACACGATCCCGGACAATGACTATTGAAAGAACTGAAGAATCAAATTGACACTATGCCTTTACATGACATGGATAACTTTTCGCATATATTCTTCATAATTTACAGACAGATTAATATCAAGTTTAAGTAAATAAGTGATTGGGACGAAATTTAGGTTAATGCAGCTATGATTTAGATATTGGGGATATTGTTAAGGGGGAATTTTTGATATATTAATTTAGTAAATAAGCATGCATACATAAAGAAAATAAAGCTTTGTTTTATCCATTTTTGAATAGAAATATGAAGTATTGTGTTGCATAGGGGGCCTTCATATTTAACTAGCATTTAGCAGATAAACAAAACATCGATGTTTTTTATTAACTTGATTTAGTTTAAAATAATATATATTTACTTTGGTAGCACGCAATCATGTTGCAAATGGACGATTATATTACAAAATGCATATCAACCTTTTAAGTAGTAATGTGGATATTTGATAGAGTACGGCAGTCGCAATATCAGAAAAAAATCCGATTGAATAAATAGAGATGAATTTTCCTCTTTTGTGTACACTAAAAGCTAGATGATATGATAAATAATCATTGCACCATCGTGTCCTATATGTCATGTCCCATGGAAAGCACTCCGATTATATTAATATGCGTCACAAAGGATCAAAACGCCAATCCTAATACACAGCCAGTGCTGATGTGGCTGATCGGTTATGGTCGCTTATATTTTCATTTGACTCCCCATCTAATGCAATCACATTAAATTCAGCTCTTCGTTTTCGCTTCGATACCTTACACTATCTGACAACATCCTGTGACAGGTCGTCTCAAATCGACCCTCTGTAAATGAGGAAAATAATGAATATAAATATTGTTAAACTTCAAATCAATTTGATTTCAAAAATCGGAATACCATGGTGATACAATGTATCCACAATATTCATATTTTCGTTCGCTGCCGTTACCTTCCGAAGTTACGAAGTTATACCTAAGCATTTTGTAGCCGACGATTTGATTGGCCATTCAAAGGTCAATTTGACTCGACCTTTAATGCGATGACACCAGATCCTACCTAGAGAGCTTCATTTAGGATATGGTTTTAATAAGGTTGCATCTGGTGTTTTATCCTGTCATGTCACATTTTTAAAGGGTATTATATCATTACAAATGAAATCAGTCATGGAATATATCTAAACAATACGGGGCAGGCAATTCGTATTTGATAAAATAAAGCACAGGTCTTAAAATTACGCCGCATGAAAGACTATATAATGCAAGGTTTACATTATCTTCACATAATAACAAAAAAACTTGCTCTAAAGTTAATGGTATCTCCCTGTTTTGATCTGTTTCTTTGGTGTCATAATGTCAGGATACAATAAAAAATATATCAGCAAGAGACTTATTTGGCATCTGACTGTTTCGTGGTAAAGTTTTCAGTAGGCTAACACGCGTTTAATCTACAATGTAATCGAAAACATGAATTACCATTCCATGGTTCCCAAAGGTGACGATGTAAACGAGCGACAAGATCTCTAAAGGTCGTTTATTTCACTTAGCAAGAGTAGGTTATAATAAACAATCAACTGAGTGTCAAAACGCATGGTACGAAAAGGTCAACCGTATAATGTTGATTTCCGTTAATCGACATGTATCATAGATAGAGCAAACGCCTACATAATTCATACGAGGGGTGTTAAACGAATTCGTTGCTAGATTTATGACTTTCATTTAATCAAATTATGAAAATATGTAAATGGATTTAAAGTTAAAACTCACTTTTACAAAGACACGCAAAATCAAAATACAGTAAACTCCGCTTATAACATTATTCACAGGACCTTGATATTAATATCGTTATATCCGAATATTGTTATAAGCGATATTGTTAAAAACGAAGATATTGTCCGAGTACTATTTCTATCTGAAAACATGGTCTCTATGCAAACCATAAATACTCTTATTTATATCATTGACGGGCGTATAAGAGAGAGTAATAAGCTGTGATGTACCTTTCTCCTTTTAATCGTAATTTCTTCATTTTTTTTATGAATCAATTTACAACAATTCATTTACATTTATGTACTTACACGGGATAACAAAATTCATATTAAAATAGTTGCTGTGCGTGGACACACTGCAAATTGAAACTGGAAATGGTATAAAATGGTAACGAATGTTTTTACTGATGTTAAAAATCCGTCATTTTCCTTTTTTTTCTGAAAACTTATGTCCCTACCAAACTCTCCAAGGACATTGATATGATTGAGCATTTTATTGCAAATGTCTGTGTGGCTAATAACAAAATGTTTGTATTTTATCCTACCACTTTCAGTGGCTAAACATGGAGTGAAGGAAAACCAGGACGCAATAAATTAATAGTACTTCAATTTTTTTTCGCGAATCGATATTTCACGAAACTGATATTTAACCATCGCTGAATGATATAAGAAGGTTGACCCGCCGAGGAACAAATGAATATGACCAAATGGGCTTCCGCCGATACAGAGGCCATTGTTACACTTACCTGGACAGACGCTATTTTTCACACCTGTCGTAGTTATGTTTTCGCACATCAACCGTAGGTGACAAAATATCGTTACATGCAGTCACAATAACGCCGGGGATCAAATAGTAGCATCGCTATATCTGAAATATCTTTACAAGCGATATCGTAACAAGCGGAGCAGACTACATTTAATTATATAGGGCGTTTGTCGGGACCGTTGGATCTATATCGTTATAAGCGATATATCGTTATAAACGATATCGTTACAAGTGGAGTTAACTGTAATAATAATAATAATAATAATAAAAACAAGACAGAAGAAACAGGAGGAATAAATGTTCTAAGAGACCGCCCCACAACAGATAATCGTCAGATTAAGTCCGTAGTGTGTCCATTACTCAAAAATTATCTTTTCTTCAAAATGGCGTCCCTTAAACTTTACATATTTAAAACCGGTAATCCAGACTTTAAACATACCACTTGGCCGGCATCTGGCGCATTGTTAAGTGTGTTATGTTCAAACTGTCAATCGGCGACCTGCAGATTATTTTTTAAAACAAAAGATATCTAAGACAGTTTCAGTGCTTGCTTTATTTATGATATGATTGTTTTTAATATAGTTATTTTTTACTTTTACTATAATAACCGTTACTTATAGATATACATTCAAAAAAGAAACAAAAACACATACACACTCTTCTTATCTTCATTTTTTTTGTTTACTATGTTGTGTACACATCCTCTGTCATGTCGGTCATCTCTTCCAGCGTAAAACGTAGTTACGATATCGAAACTCTTGTGGCTAAACCTTCTGGGCCACCAACGAGTGTTAGCGTTAACGTGTCGAGCGCTAACGAGACACCAGGTAGTACAATTACTACTTCTACGTAAAACGCTGATCCTTGTCATGAGCGCTAGCGAGACACCAGGTAGTACAATTACTTCTTCTACGTAAAACGTTGATCCTTGTCATAAGCGAGACACCAGGTAGTACAATTACTTCTTCTACGTAAAACGCTGATCCTTGTCATGAGCGCTAGCGAGACACCAGGTAGTACAATTACTACTTCTACGTAAAACGCTGATCCTTGTCATGAGCGCTAGCGAGACACCAGGTAGTACAATTACTACTTCTACGTAAAACGCTGATCCTTGTCATGAGCGCTAGCAAGACACCAGGTAGTACAATTACTTCTTCTACGTAAAACGCTGATCCTTGTCATGAGCGCTAGCGAGACACCAGGTAGTACAATTACTTCTTCTACGTAAAACGCTGATCCTTGTCATGAGCGAGACACCAGGTAGTACAATTAGACTTCTACGTAAAACGCTGATCCTTGTCATGAGCGTTAGCGAGACACCAGGTAGTACAATTACTTCTTCTACGTAAAACGCTGATCCTTGTCATGAGCGCTAGCGAGACACCAGGTAGTACAATTACTTCTTCTACGTAAAACGCTGATCCTTGTCATGAGCGAGACACCAGGTAGTACAATTACACATCTACGTAAAACGCTGATCCTTGTCATGAGCGCTAGCGAGACACCAGGTAGTACAATTACTTCTTCAACGTAAAACGCTGATCCTTGTCATGAGCGCTAGCGAGACACCAGGTAGTACAATTACTTCTTCTACGCAAAACGCTGATCCTTGTCATGAGCGCTAACGAGACACCAGGTAGTACAATTACTACTTCTACGTAAAACGCTGATCCTTGTCATGAGCGCTAGCGAGACACCAGGTAGTACAATTACTACTTCTATGTGAAACGCTGATCCTTGTTATGAGTGCCACTAATCTTTGCTTATCGACGCCTGTCTTCCAGATCTATTGTTATTTTCAATGTTTTCACTTTCATCCGTTAAACGCCAGGGCAATTAGAGATTAATGCAGTGCGAGAAATGGATTTCTCACCACTTGTTTGTTGTATCATTGTTTGATTGCGTGGGTGTTTTGCCAAAATCAATCTCTACAAAACTTTATAAAGACATGCATTTCACACTTATCACATAAGTATACAAAATGGGAATAAGTAATTAAAATACATGAACTGAACAGAACATATCATTTACTCCACTCAGGTATCATTTTGATACAACAAGAGGTTTTGTACAAAGAAACAAAATAGTAAATATAATGGTTCCGGTAAGAAACAAAACAGTCAATACATGTCATTGCAATCTAGCTTGGTTTTTAAAGATGGGATATCAGAAAATAAGTGAAGAAAAGAGTAAGAGAAGATGGAGTTTGAGAGGAGGGTCAGAGAGAGAATAATGAAATTCCAAGGTACAGTAGTAATATTGTGGTTTCAAATACAAATTTAGGTAGTGCGGTTTAATGTATATTCACCTATTTGCAGCACTATTTCTATTTTCATTCAAGTTTACAATAATGTACATACACATACGCATTTATACATGTACAGTATATAATATTAAAAATAAAGATTAAATTTCCTTTTCACAGTACAAAAGCGGAACGAGACAAGAATATATATGAGAGAGAGAGAGAAAGAAAGAAAGAGGTTGTATGCTGCGTACCGAAATTAACAAGGGTTCAACCCATTACTAAAAATAGATCAAGTGCTGTTATTTTCGAGTGTAAGTAGGTACAAAGCATGATTTCGCTGAAACTCGTGTTTTAAACTGTTATCAAAACAGACTGGATGACAAGATGAAATGGAAGGAATACCACCGTCATGTTGTAAGTAAACAAATAAATGCACTTTATAATTAGTTATTTCGCATTATCTACCTAGTATATTGAAGAAAAAAATCACAATAATTGTAAAAGCGTGTATAGCGAAACAAAAAAACATGTATAGCGAAACAAACAAACAAAAATTATAACCAAAATACACACAGTTTAAAAATACAATCATGAGAGGTTTACAGGAGAAACAAACCGGGAGGATTTTTCAGCGACGTACATTAGAAAATTGCTTAGAAATTTTGTATATAAGTTTACAAGAATTTTTTAATACAGGTAATGGTGCATTAGATAGATAGTAGTTCAGGTCTTTACCGTTATCGCAGATACCTATCAGTTCTCTATCAGTTTGAAAATAAGAACAATGGAAAAAATAATGCATTTCAGATCCTGTGGCGTTATTTACGCAAAGGGGACATAGTCCTTCCTCGAGCGGAGTATTGTCATACCGACCAGTTTCAACAGGAAGAAGGTGGTTTGCAATCCGAAATTTAAAAATGTTAATGATTTGATTTTTAGTTAACTTCTGTTTGAAATAATTTTCCAAGCAGTGTTCATCTTTCATGCTTAAATATACGGTACCTTTATTTGACGTTGAAAGTTCTGAATGCCAAGTTTGTTTAAACTGGTTAATTAGTATGTTTTTAACAAAAAGAAGAATATTTTTCAAGTCGAGGTTGGATTGATAAATCCATATATCAGGGCGTCCTACTTGACACAGGATATCTTTTATCTTTAGAAGCCATTTGAAATTATATTTGTTATTATTGAGATACATGAAGTTATAGATAATATGTGATATCTTAGATTGTTTACTAGAGATCAGTCTCGACCAAAAATTAATCATGCGACTTTGTATTATTATAGACAATGGATAGCGACCTAGTTCACCATATATAAAGTTTAATGGCGTTGAGTTTCTGGCTTTAGTGATACGTCTTAGAAAATTTTTATGAACTTTTTCAATTATTTCTAGGTTTTCAAACCCAAATATTTCCGACCCATATGTTAAAATTGGTACAATAGTATGATCAAAAAGTTTAAGCACTAAATCTGTAGGTAAATCCACATTGTTAATTCTCGCGTATAATAAGTAGAGAGCCTTATTTGCTTTCTCGGCAACGAGTTTACGCATGTGTAGAAACGATCCATTATTACAGAAAGTAACTCCAAGGTAATGATAGCGGTCAACTGTTTCAATTTGGGTACCATTAAAGTAAAACTTAAAATTTTTATTTTTTCTAGCGCCAAAAATAATGACTTTTGTTTTATTAATGTTAACTTTCAGGTGCCACTCGAGGCAGTAGGCATGAAAATAGTTCAAACTTCATTGGAGATCTTCGGCGGAGTCAGACACAATAATAGTATCATCGGCGTAGAGGAGGATCAGAAGTTTAAGCCATATGTGCACACTATCACCTACATCTACTCCGATGGAGCCACTACTTTGCAGATACGACTGGACATCATTTAAAAAAAGTGAGAAAAGAACTGGTGATAAGTTTTCGGCTTGCCTGACTCCTATTTCACTTGTAAAAAATTGGGAATGTTTTCCATTTAAAGAGATACACGATTTGATGTTTGAGTACATGTTATTAAGAACATTAAAGAATTTACCACTAATATTATGCTGTAAAATTTTATGCCATAGACCAGCACGCCGAATTGTGTCAAAGGCTTGAGAAAAATCAATAAAAGTGCAGAATAGTTTTTTCTTTTGTTTCTTTAAAGTTTCTATTAACGTATGCAGGGTGAATATATGGTCAGAGCAAGAATAGTTTTTCCTAAATCTGGCTTGGTTTTCATGTAATAAATCATTCATTTCTAAGTAAGCAGTTAATCCATTATTTAGTTTTGATGTGAATAATTTTCCTAGGCAACTTAAGATAGTTATTAATCTGTAATTTTTTACTTCATTTTTATCTCCTTTATTTTTATAAATTGGTATAATAGCACCTTGAAGCCAGGCTTCAGGTATATAACCTGTGTTCAGTACTGCGTTAAAAAGTGAACAGTAAAGTGAAATAAATTTATCTTGCGTGGATTTTATATGCGCATTTAGGATATCATCAAACGGGCATGGGGATTTGCCGTTTTTTAGATTGCTGATGCACTTTTTAATTTCTTCTTCAGAGATTAGACTGTCAAGAAATTGGTTTGAGTCATTATTACAAATATTATCATATTTATCATCATCAATATCGTTTTTGTTTAAATCACTGAAGTGTTCGTAGAATTCATCAAGTGAAGGTTGATCTACATTTTTGTTTTTTGGCCTCAGTTTATTTAAGAGAGTCCAGTACTGTTTTGGATTATTTGTATTAAGTTTTCTTAATTTGCTCTCCGTTTCTACTTTTTCTTTATTGATATAAAAGTTCATTTTCTGTTTATAGTACTTACTTACGCGTTTTAGTTCTTTTTTATTTTCTAGTGAGGGTATTTTCTTATACTTAATTCTTGCCTTATTGTAGGATGATCTGGCTTTTTCTACATTCTGGCCCAAATCAAGGCTTATCACCAATGTTCGTTTGGTAAGTACTTTTATTTTTGATGCACGCAGATTTTGATGTATATATAAATATTTCGGAAATAACGTTAGTTACATACTCAATTCCCTTTTCAGTTGGATTTTGAATAAGCTCCATGTTTATGTCGTTAATTATATTTAAATCTATTTTTTCTGCAAATTTTGATTTACATGAATTATTCCAGTGCTTCATATTAGAATTTTGAGTATTGTTGAACTTTATAGATGTGTCGTGTTTTGTCATAATTTCTACGCAAAAAGATACTGCATTATGTCCATCAGATAAAAGGTCATCGGTTGAGATTATTTCGAAATTCCTTATATATTCGAAGCTCTCAGCTGTTGCTAAAGCATAATCTATCACAGAAGTTTTTTGAAATGTATATGCACCTTGATCTTTATCTTTGAATATTCTGCCATTCAATATGAAAAGATTGATATTCCTGCATATATCTATAAGCCTTCATCCGTTAGAATTAGTTTTAATGTCTTGTGAACCTCTATTTAAAGGAAAAGATAAATTTTCCAAAATCCTATGTTTTGTAAAATACGCATCTGTCACGGCATTTGGCGTATCGGAGAATGAATCCACTAAAATATAATCTTTGAGTCTGCCAGTTCTGCCGTTTGAATCACCAACAAGGTACATCAATTTATATTTTGAGCTTTTGCAAGTTAATTCTTCCTCAAATGTAGTAAGTAGATCTTCATTCAGAAATCTTGAGTTTTCAGGAAGAATATATATGCTACCAATAACAATAAAAAATTAATTTATTTAGTACTTTAAAGAGGATAATCATTGTGACGAAATTTCTCCTGTAACACTGCTCTCTGTGTTTAGAAAAGAAATGGTATCCCGGAATGTCCACAATTTCATGCTCATCTAAGTGCGTTTCTGAAACACAAAAAATATCGAATTTATTTATGAAGTCAAGGAATCCTTTATAGTTGAGTTTGTTTTTTAAGCCCCTTATATTTAAAACCACATATATTAGTGTTCTTTTTTCTATTTACAGATGTAAGAGAGTCATCAGCCCCCCCCCCCCCCCCCCCCGAGTCCTATCCATTGTGTGTCGGTGAGCAATGCGGAGAAGGTCGGTTAACGGGACGAGAAATGTGTACCCACGGACGTCTGATTGGTACATCACTTTCACTCCTTGCGGCAGTTCGTGCATTTTTGGATTTCGACTCGTCAGCCTACCACGACGAACTGGAGACTTGGATTTGTGCCTTGTACAGCTTTGCGGAGGGGGGTTTTGTGTAGGTGTTTCAGTGGATTCCCGTGGGCTCACGCGATTAACGGATGTGGCACGGGAGTCACGAGCCTGGCCTATTGTGGCATTGTGATGACTGGTGGAGCGTACCTGTACACGGTCGTCTTGCAGAGCGAGGTTCCACTGGGGGAATGCATCCGCTTGCACTCGGCCATCTTTAATGATCTTGGAAGGATACACCATGTTGATTCTGCTACCCGGGAACTCCTGCTTAAGTCTTTTAAATTCTGGCCACAATGACCTTCTAGCATTCACAATTTCTCTCGGTAAATCCCGGTTGATGCTAAAATTTGTACCTTTAAGTAGACTGGCCTTCGATAGAACGGCATCAACATCTCTAGTATCGAGGAAATTGGCAATAAGGGGTCGTGATTTACCCCTCTGGAAGCGCCCCAGTCTATGAACACGAGGTGTAGGAGGGCATGTGTTAATGTTAAGTTTATTTTTCAAGAAACTGGCGAGAGTGTCAAAACAGTTTTCGTTCATGGTTTCAGAGATCCCTAAGGAAATCAAATTATTTCTTCTACTACGGGCCTCAAGATCAATAGACTTATACTCAAGCAATCTAATGCGCAGTTCATGGCTATCAACATGTATACCATACATGCTCCCAGAAAATATGATTGATAGGCAGAAAGAACGGGAAAAACATTATTTTTATGTACAAAGTGATAGAAAAGTTAATACAAAGGGTCATAACTCATGTTATATTTAGTGGATAGTAATCAAAATAAACACATTTTTTAAATTCTTTTTTTTATCTTAAACTTATAAACAATATATGAACTGAATCCGTTGAGTCCTTAAAGATGTTGATTGGAAATGAAAAAATGACCTTAAAAACAAAGGGTCGTAACTCTAGTAATATAAAGTACAAAAATCGGAAATACCTGTATATTGATATCATATACTTATAAACCAAATATGAATAGGATTTGTTGAGTCTTTTAACGATATTGATCGGACACAAAACAATCCACGGACGCACTCTTAATGCCCCTTCCATTACTTTTCAAATTGTGGGAGCATAAAAATGATAAAATAACATGCTTGGTGTTGTGATTTTTTAATGTGAGTAGCGATGTTTCGAAGTACTGTAGGTGTATTTTGGCTATTTCAGAAAATGTAAAAATCAGGACCCTTGTGATAATTTTTTTCCTGAAGAACTGAACGCATTGTCATACGTGCGTATACGTGCGTATAACTGTATTTCTGACAACAACAACAACAAAAATCCAAATAATATCCAGAATAATTCATATTATGATTTAAGAATATTTACTATAAAAAAAATGATTTAACATACATACCCATTTGATTATACATGTACATATACACAAACCAATGCTAACAAATATGCATATACGAATGCCTATATGTTTATAAAATTGATTCTCACACCTGACATACATTTAGATAGTTTTAACTAAGATCATACAATTTTAACTATTATACTGATAACCAGGAAAAATGTATGGGACAATAAAAGGAAACTGATTGAATTTATTATTGAGTCGTTTGTTTGCTTTCATATACCTTTTTGAAAATACAAGCACGGTTTGAAAAAATGTTTAAAGTTAAATATAATAATTTAGCAGCATTCAAGATATGTGCATAATCTATTTTGCAAAGAATAATACGAATATTGTGACAGGGTTGGGTCGGTGGTGATAACTTTAGAATATAATATAAGGGAAAATAACCCTACTAACTTTGGAAAGGATTTGAACATGAGTTGTCCTCTTCACTGGAAATTTAAAATTATCCTCTGTAACCAGTTTTCAAAATCTTAAACCTATGGTAAAAAAAAATGCACAAATCATGACATGACGAGAGTCTCTACAAAAATACTCAAACAAAGTTTGTCCATTGAAAAATAAGGCTAATTTCTCACTATAAGTTTTAAAAACAAATATAAAAAGTTCTTCCCTAAAATCAGTGGCCAGAATTTACGCAAATGATAACATCTTGCTGTGTACTGTTTTTGCAAAACAAAGCAAATCATAACAATATCCGAAACCCCAAAAGTTATTCACTTTGGTATTTAAGGATGTAAGAATATACACGTTTATGCGCATGTTTGCAAATACTGACCCCTTATTACGAAAAATAAAATTCTTTATCGATTTAGATATACAAAACTCTAATTAACTGGCAATTAAAGAAAAGGTAACGACGGATTAAGGATACGATGATTATTTATTTGGCTGTCGGAACAAAGGCACACTTATTGGATTGTTTGTTACGGTTTAGTCTGACGATATTCATTCTCGTTCGGCAAGCGATAATCAAAAGATGCGGTAAGTATAATTAAAGGGACAATTAAAGATGGTTAAGACTAGCCTTAGGAATTCCCTCAATGTAAGGTCACTTGAACGTCTGCTTATGATTTCTATTGATGGGCCTGCTTTGGAGGAGTTTGATTTAAAACAGTCATTTAAGAAATGGGCAAATCAGAAGACTCGTAGAATCTTAGTGTAACTTTATGGGAAATGAAACACTGAACTGAACACTGACTCTTACCGAAAATGCAACAGGCTTAATGTATATATGTGTAATATAAGAATGTAAATATGAAATACAGTATGTATGTAAATAACAGAATGTTAATATTTAAACTTATTTTGAATTCTTTGTTTTTGCTGTTAATATCAGATGTTCTGAATTACAAAACATAGTGAAAACTATTAAATAAATGATGGTATATAACAGCACTACTGTCTTGTTACTTTACTGCTTCCCTGTGTTACAAAATGGGTATAGAAAAATGGGAGAAAGAGAGAGAGAGAGAGAAAGATAGAGAAGGGTATGTAAAACAAACAATAAAAAAATATAAAAAAACACAAAATGCACACATACAAATAAAATAAACCAAAGATTTCTGAACAATAATACCACTAGTAGCACATATAATCATTATAAATGCCCATATTTTGTCGCATTCTCATTAAATTATTGGCTCATCCTGGCCCAAAATTTGGCTCAAAGAAAAAAAAAGTGGCCCCAATTTTGGACCATTTGGCTCATGCCTTGGATAAAAAACCCAATTTTTTTTTTTTAATTTAAAGCTTATTTAAATTTGAATGCAAAATAATATTGTTGTAACTTTATACAATTTCATCGATGTCAACACCTTTGTTTTTTCGTTGATAGATTGATAATTTCTCAACCAATGGTGATTATTTTGCATTTGTAATTTTTTCCAACAAATCTTAGAGTGCTGCTTTTTTTTAAACGTTCTTATAACAAAATAAAAATATATATATCACAATGTAATTGTTAAATCCCTTGAGGAAGTTATAAAATTCTACATGAAAATGCAAAACAATACAAATTAAAATATTCCAACATTTTTAGTTATATATTTTTACTCTGAAGAAAATTGATAAACTCCTACTGCTTATACACACATTTTTTTCTTCTGAAATTTGATTATTGTCAATCTTTTTTTAATATATAAATATATATATATATATATATATATTAATTTATAATGTACATTATATATGATATACATTCAAAAATGTAAATATTCATGCTTTAGTTTCAATAGCGAAATAAACCAACAGAATGTTTACTTTTATTATAAATTTTATAATATCCATAAGCAGATCATAGTTTAGAACATTCTGTTTTTCTTGACACCGATGACGCTGCTGAGCGAGGCAAATATTCACAGCCCCACCTACGTCTGAGAAGGTTTAACACGCGTTCATTTACCACAAATGAAACTGAAATCAAAACCCCTTGACAGCCGTTCAGCACTATGAAAATATACGACAGTACTCCAAATCCGTTCCAAGCGGAGAAAAAGCCAATTAACCAGGTGACTCCTGTTAATGTGGACAGCTTGGCAAACACTGCGAGGTCATTACGTTCATTCTGTACGTTCCGAGTCACATTAGATGCTTGTTTAATCTTCCGGATAACGCAGACGAACATAACCAAGTTTGAAACAGTAACGAAACCTAAGGGAATTCCAAATGTATATATAACCATTTCTTGGGTTGAGATATAACATAGGACGTCGCCATAGCCAATGGTTTCTGACTTGCCACTTAAAATGGAAACTAAAACATTTATTAGTACACAGATACTTGGCATAATAAGTGAATAAAGATGGTATAGAAGTATTTTTTTCCAACCTGATCCGGTGGTAACTTGCCTCGTTTTGGTCAATACGAGAAACATGTGGTAAGTACAAATGTTCATCCAGAAGAACGCAGAGAGCCAAAGAAAATGGGTTAGCAAACCCACAACCTGACATGCAACAGACCTTTGTTCCAGTCTAGAAAAACTGCTCACTAAGTACAAACCTTGAGCACTGAGTAGCGTTCCACATAAAGACATGATATTTTTGCCTGGGAGAGTTCGAAGACTAGGAATCATACAATATATACAAAGTGTCGCAAGCATAGCGATTAAAGATAAACTTATACAGATAATTGAAAGAATCATCTCTGGAGACAATGGATTTTCAACACCTGTATCTCGAAGTGTTCCATTGAATAATGTAAGGTACGTGTCTGTACAAACAAGGATTGCTTCATAAAGTTCTCCAGCATACCTGAAGTCAGAGTATTCAATTGACTTATGTATAGGTAGAAATGTCAAACCTTGAACATTCAATTCCCAAGGTATGTCTTGCCGCGAAATTTCAAACATTGGACATGCCTGAAAATCTGTGATGTCTACTACATTTTTTGAATGACATAACTGTGAATTAGTTGTATTATACATGAGAGCAATACGACTGCTTTTCTCATCAAAAATATATGTAAACGATGAAGCCAGCAAAGAGTCATTTATCACTCTTTTTATTTCATTATTTTGAACAGATATTGCTTTAAATTGGTTTAGATGACCCGAATTTATGACCACGGGGAGTAAAAAAATGTAACCGTTTCCAATTACATTGGTAGGAAACTCTTGTTTATGTTTTGTTAATAAGTCTAGAACTAATTGGGGGTCGTGTAGAGAAAACAAGTTAAATTTAAAGGTCATTGCAATATAATCAAGCTTTGAATTAAGCAATGGTTCTTCAGAGATTTTTGTTTGATTTTGCAGTTGTGAAATAAGCCAATGCTCATGTTCACAGACGACAAGATGTTCATCAAATTTATGAAGAATATTTCGTATATACAGTTTCAGAATGTCTGAGAAATTTGCCCTAAGTAGATGGAGTGTTTCCTCGATCGTCATGTTGACAGTGGGCACCATTTGGAATGTTAATTGATACCAGTTGTTTTCCAAAAATGCAGGAATAGTCTTTTCACATATCCCATCTTTCCATTGTCTTCTAGGTGCACAGTGAATTTCTAAACACCGTCTCTATTAATAAGAAAACGTAAAAAAAGAAGTATTAGTTACTATAAAATAATTACTTATATATATTATATTTTTTGTATTATTCTATTATCAATTATAAGGTCGAATGAATCATGTTTGAACTTTAAATGCTAAAATGATCGCAAATAAATATATGTGAAATCATTTTATTTCGTGGGGATACAATTTCGTGGATTCGGTGAAAAAATGTTCGTTGGGACAAGAATTCGCGGATTCGTGTGTTAGAAAAAAAAAAGTTATTTATTTCGACGTTATTTGGACGTTGATTAAATACCTTTACCAGATTTAAGTTGCAAAGAACGCAGCTTAAATTTGGTCATAATATGTTAATGACATGGCGTTTAGAATATGTTAAGATCTGTTTTTAGTACTTAGGGAACGTTAATCAGACTAAAGTAAATGTAAATAAAACTAAGCTTGTGGCCATATAATCTTCGTATCATTTCGACCATGTATTGCTTAGGATAAAAGCCGATGTCACCACAGTTGTGGCACAGCATGAAATCCCGGACCCACTCGTCATCAACTGGGGCTAGACAGGATGTCATGTAGTGCCTGGGGGCAAGTTGACAATGGGACACAGCAGGTGTAAATCAGTCGTTTTGATGACAAGAACAAATCACTGTGTTATATTGGCCATAATAATGCGTCATCTCTCCTATCATTGCAGATTATCTACGCAGGAAAACACGACTAGTACAGCGACCGCAATATAAACAAAAGTGGGAGGAGTACGGTAAATTTTGGTTGAAACCAATTCAAAATTAGTTGCAGCTGTACAATAAACACAATTAGTAACACAACTAACATTATGAAGTTTTGTTTGGCGATTTGTTTATTTGCTTTTTAATACATTATATTCCAGATTAAACATAAACTTTATATATATTATTGAACTCAGTTTACTCAAAGTATGTTGGGGTATGGGAGAAGGTCGTCATTATCGGCGAGCTGTTTGACATGATAAATGAAAACTTTTCGTTGGGACATGATTTTACAGTATATTCTGACGCAATGGTAATTGAATACAATCTTAAACTATTTTTTTTTTTGATTAATGGAAGAGGGTTATTTTTTTGTCTAGTAATTTATATTTGGAAACATTAATCGTATATTATTCTGAAACGAGTGGTAGGTAACCATAGACGCACTGTAATTATGTAAAACATGAAGTCAGATCATTCCTTTGAGAACGGGGTATTGACTACCGCTTGTCCTAACGCGGTATAGTTCGAACGTACGCTACGTCATCGTAACTTACGGCTTCTAGTTACAAGTCATGTTTCCACTCGTCAAACGCCGACGGACGTACACGTATCTGTGTCTACAGACGAGATCATGAGCGCTGCGTTAGAATGCATTCTGCAGCATAACGGTGGGCTTAGATATAGAATTTGAATGTATCAAACATGAGTTTAAGTCCAAACTCGTCATGGGCAAAAAAGTCTCAAAGACAGGCGTTGCACTAACCAGAGATTACTTCATGTGGTTGCCCCAAAAATGTCAAGGTCGGTTCTTTCAGTATATCAACGTGCGACCCAACAAACTTCTACAGTCTTTCACCACTGGCGTCTTGTCTTTGCCGAAGTTTTAAACGGACGATCATCACGACAATATTTATAAGCATGCATATACGCACAGAAACTGTCAGAAGCGCCTCAACACGGGAGTAAGCAAGTACAGGTCAAATTGCATTTTAAAACTTTTTTTTTCGTAAACGCCCACTTGGGGGCATTCCGATTTCATATAGAATACGGTCTCCTAGAAGTAGGTACTTGTTGTATCTCGTGACACATTCTGGAACAAGGCGTCAAATTTAATAAGTATAGAATTTCTACTGCTAGTGACGCTTTAGCCTGTGATGGAGACGACCTATTTTTTTTATACAATCACAGAATTTTGCATTGGGTGACCTTGCGTCGATAGACGTAATACACACGGATATGTTTATGTCAAATTCTTTGCCAATGACCATATGTGAACGAGCTGCTTTAGGTGTCGAATAACTGTTTAATACCTAGTCATATGTTATATATAGCCATACTATTTTAAACGTTCATCGTAAACGTCGATCCGGCACTTATACAATTTATACGCTTGCAAATTCGTGTAAAATCAGTAATTTGCACAAAGGAAGGTCGTGAAAGAAATCTTTGTTCATCCAAACTCTCAATAATCAACTGTTCTGTAATATGTATTTTACTCACCAGGTAATCATCGTCATAACACTTGCTGTCACACGTTTTGTGGTCTGTAACGTGGCTTGCCTCTGTTTTTGCGGGTGTAACACTCAAAAGTGCTGAAAATGGGTAATTTAGCGATCCAGAACCATATCCAAAATCAGATGTGCAAATTGCAGGGATGGGTAGGTATCCATTGCACATGGCACAGAAGACATTGCGGAAATACAGCGTGCCACCTTGATATAACCTATATTTGTAATAGGAGGTATACATAGAGCACGCTATGTCATGTAACTTGTTATACTCCCGCCATTTTCCAGTTACGTTGCAAGTCGATATGGTTTCCTTGCAACTTGTTGCGTTTTGATGATCAAACATAAGGCTACATAAATTTTCGTCAAATACTGAATGAAGAATTGCACTTGTTTGTCCTGATACAGGGCGGAAAAAGCAGAGTAATTTGACATCAAATGATTCTGAGATGTTTTCCTTGATGTTATTGCATGCCGCGCAAAACCTATTCCTGTATGTATTGCCTGTATACATGTCAATCACTGGTGTCATTTCTGAAATATCCTTTATAGAGTCCAATGTGTAATTGCTAGAACATCTGGAGTCTAGCTCACGTGAAGTTCCAACTGGGCATGTGTCTATCATGAAAACACTAAGCATAGAAATGTCAGGATAGAGCACTGGCACTATCACTGACCCACACGAAAATGGAAAGTCGTCGAAATCTTTCACATCATTAAATTCCTCTTCATCAAGTATATCCAGACAACAGGTTCTGAACTTCTTGCAGTTAGCTCTACAACTGCATGGCTGACAGCACAATTGATCAATTCTTCTATCGTCAAAGGAGATGTTTAAAGAGAAAGTGCAAAGAGGCGTATAAGGGCAATGCAATAAGTGATCGACAATTATATGTCTCTTCGCATCATTTGTAATTGTAGACAGATAATATTGAGTGCTTTCGCTGTTTACAAGTTCCTCAATGAATTCTTCTGTAGCACAAGATCCATTCATTACGATTAATAATAGGAGCATGTACAAACTCATGCTGCCGTTGTGATGTAAAGGAAAGTCAACCATTTAGAAATCTAAGTTGTGAACTTCTTCTTTTGGGTTCAGTTTTGAAACCAATGTGAACTGTATCACCAACAGTGACTAAATGGACTTTTCTCTAGTATACAGGATTGGTGGACAGTTATACCCGGTATGATAATGTATCTTTAAATGTCAATAATTGATTTACTAATGGTAGTGTTTCCTCCAGGCTGGATCTGTAATAAATTTTTAATTTTGTACCGACCCTGGACAATGATCATTAATAGAACTATAAAATTAAATTACTTCAATTTAGAAGCACTCTCAACAACTTAAATCATTTGGTGTATAGGTAGTATTGATTGGATATATAGAATAGTGTCAAGATGAATGTTATGCATTAAGATTTAGATAATATTAAAAAAATAATTAGATAGAAAATGTTATACATATAATATCATATATATAACTGTATATACAAAGCAACAGAGCATTAAATATATAACACCACATACATAACATTAGAAAGATAACATTAGAGATATAACATCAAATATTTAACATTATATGTATAACATTAGATATATAACATTATATACATATCATAAGATAGATAACATTAGACATATAACATTATATGTATTATATTAGATATATAACATATATAATATCATAAATCATATAACATTAGATATGTTTATGTATTAATTATAACATTACCATTTTAACCTAAGATGATACACATTACACTATACAAGTATAGTTAGTCATGACACACTACATTTATACAAGTATAGTTAGTCATTAAATATAGACATTCATATGTATTATTGATATATACAATTATATACAATCATAAAGATAGATTATCATATAGAAATGCAGACACTTAATGTATTTTGAATATATAACATTAATTCTATACATTAGTAGTTATACATGCCACACTGACAACTTCATAAAGTATGTATTACATTCAAAATACATTCACTATTGTGTATCAAATACACACCTACATTCCATACAAGTAGTAGTTAGTCATATATAGAATGCAGGACACTTCAATGTATTCTTGAATAAGTATATCAAATTGACATAGCTTTAAAACATATCTGTTTTACAATAGTTCAACCCATTCTTCTTTCTTTGATTCTAGTTAGAGAGAGAGAGAGAGAGAGAGAGAGAGAGGTAAGGGTATAATATGAATGATATAAGTATATTTGGGTCATTTAAAGGCGTTCTCCATTTTGTACATAACTTCTCTATAAAGAACAATAAAAAAGGAATGAAGCGGTTTTTTTTTGTTGTTTTTGTGTTTTTTTTTTTAGAAAATTAGGCTGTTTAAAAATCACGGAATTGGTTTAAAGAACGATGTCTGAGATGGTATTGAAAACGATTCTTACATTCGGATACATGTTTCAGTTCGATCCCAGAGCTGTGCCGAAATTCGCTTCCAGCTCGAGATTCGCTTTTTACGTATATCGGGAATATCATTATCAAATATTCGGGAAATACTACAGTTTCTTACCAGTGCTTGTTTAAAATAGTGCATTCTGTTAAGGCAAAACTTCGCACGATATCCTTATACATAAAAAAGCTAACAAAGTAACAAAGTATTAATTTTAACATGCCTGTGTAAATCATTTTATATCTGTTAAATTTTCTGTTTCATTTTCTAAAGTAGTTTTATCGCCCGAAGTTTTTATTTTACTAAATCTGTCATAAATTACCTGGTGAAAACAACCATGAAAACGGTATCCGCTACAATACCGCTGAAAATTAGATTACATATAGGATTTGACATGAATTGTTATTACATATCAAATTTTACTAAACGAGATCATGAAAATGTTATTAAGCGAGCCTCTGGCACGAAGTACTTTTGTAATCATCCTTGGTACCCAGGCTATTCATATTCACATATGATATGTGAAATGTATAGCCTGGGTACCGAGGATGTACCAAGAAAATAGTTTCAAATAACTGAAAATAACGGTTTAACGTGTGTATTTCTCATACATTTTCAACATCATATGAATAATGAATCAAACACATTTAATCCAGCTGTTCGAGTTCAACACACTATGCATACATATAGAATACACGCGCGTGACACGGAGTGATGTAAAAGTTATATGTAACGTGTTAAATATAAGAAAAAATGTGATAGGAGCAGCTGTTTGAGAACAAAGTCATATGATAAATTGTTATTCTGAATAAGGACTAATGGGCTGAATTTGGCGAAGAGCTTTGTTTGATCGGTATCCTTCCCATAACTGACCAACGAAATTGTAAAACTAGAATAACGTTGTCATTTTAGTAAATTTCATCGCTATGAAAACGCAATATACATGTAATTATTTCTCTGAGTTACATAGCCTTCTGTTATACAACTAATTTCGTTCTGACAATTTGAAAGATGATCCACATCATCAGAGAAGGGGAGCACTGTATATAAAAAATAAGATAAAACATGAAATAAACATAAACTATTTCTTTTTTAAAATCGTTATAATATCAGATATAATACATGTATGTATATATCTATAATTTGGCTGGGTTTCATTATCATAAAAAAAATACGAAATTTCCAAGTCCTTAAAGGACCCGAATAGGTGAAATTATGCCACCCTCTATTAAATTATCGTGACGAACACCTTTCGAAATCTCATAACTGGAATAACTTAGTCATACTTGGGAATTTATGTTGAGACCTAATTTTGGTATGAGTCAAAGTCGAATCCGTAACTACGGAACTACAGTGTCATATTTATGTTGAATTATTAAATAATAAAGTGATATGTGCGATCTATATATTTCGAAGTGCAGAATCATTTATGGGAAAATTTGATCTATGTGTAATATACTGAGAATAAAAGCGCTATACACTGGGCACGTTCAAAAACCAGGGGGTCTATTCGGAACGAGTTAGGGTAGCGCACCCGGACCCTTGTATTCGCATCTGTATCTGTGTGTAGGTGCACCTGTTTAGAAGTGTTAAGGGAGGGCACCCTGACAGAAGAAGTCCAAGAGAACGGAAGTCAGAGGGGCTGGGCCTTAAAGGCGTTCTCTGTCAAAAACCACAGCACCATGCACAATACGCTTGTTGCGAACGCAAACAACAGAATGGCACATCAAAATTCTGCGTCAGTTACAAATATCACAGGATATGTGAAATACGTGATTGTGTTACGTGAAAATTAAGATTTTATTCTTCACAGCTGTGAAGATTCACACCTGGAAATATGTGATCTGGGGAAACATGTGGTAATACAGTAACCCTTCAATGTGATATCACAAGCGGTATACATGTACTACACTCATAATGTTATGACACTGGGCCAGCCAGTCCTGCTGAATCTACCCTTAAGTGCCATATACATGTGCCATTTTATCGGCTCTAATATGTCGTAGCCGGTTATCGAATCCTTGACCTAAAAAAAGTCATTTGTTGAAATTACAAACGAAACGCATTTCCGTTTGCTTATATTGAAGGGATTGAACATATCATTTAAGAAAAATATAAATATGACATGCTGCAGAAGGGTAATCATTAACTTGACTTGACTTGACTTGACTTGACTTGACTTAACTTGACTTGACTTGACTATTGAGTTTACCGTCGCTCACAGTATTTCAGTCATACAGCGACGTCCAGCTAATTACAGATGGAGGAAGACCCCGAATGCACGGAGGCATCCGGGTAGAACCACCGACCTACCGCAAGCCAGCTGGAAGGCTTCCTCACATGAAAATTCGAATGACCCTGCCGGGATTCGAACCCACGCGGTGAGGGGCTGAGTGAGTATTTAAGTCAGCGTCTTTACCCTCTCGGCCACGGAGGCCCCGGTAATCATTGAAGCATCATTATTTTTTTTTAAGTTTAATTAAGATTGACCCAAAATACATGATGCCAGAGCGAGAGATATCTGTAAAAGAATTGATTTTTGTTTTGTCTTTTTAATAGTCATTACCACGTGACTTAATAGAGAAAATTGAGAAGATATAGATCTCCGGGCCGATATGCTGTACAATTTTCATGCTTCTAACTCACCAGGTGCCTTTGCAACTTTAAAAAATATTTTAGTTCAGGACAAAAGTCCGAAACTAGGTTTTGGCATGAAATCTTAATCTTTTCGACTTTGGAAACTTCAATGTCAAGGTGCATATCTACATCCTAATATGCATCTTCTTTGAAAATTTCAAGACAATCCGAAGTGAAGGCTCTAAAGCGCAAACAAACTTTTTAACTTGACGTCAAATCTGACGTCTTTGAAAATTAAAAATAATTCCAAATTAATGTTCATGTCGCTTGGACGTTGGCAACCTATTAAAATCACTCTTGAAACGGATACTACTACTACTACTACTACTACTACTAATAATAATAAGAAGAAACATAACAAACCCTATACGTTTTCCGCAGGATTGCGGAAAGACGTAAAAAAGTGCAGACTACCATTTCGATATTGTACGAGGATTTGAAAATCCAAACTAAAAATTTAATTAATGTTGGTAATGATGGCTTGAGTCTATTTCATGGAAATGACGTCTGTTGATATGCAGCTGTTCTCAACACATATCAATGTATCAAATCTCAGTCTTATTAGTGTGAAAAGTAACCGTAGGGATGTACAATTCAATCATTCTATCTCAAAACTTATTAATAGGTTTAAAAGTCTTTACCTAGACCAGTGTAAATCTACCAATGGAAAACAAAAGTAATATTGGTTAAACCTTGAAAAACCTTCTCAATATGATCTAGGGTATCAAAAGACCACTCGTGGGTTATCCTTTGACCGCAAGGTCTAAATATGGCCATAATAATAATAATAATCAGAAGAAGAAGAAGAAAAAGAAAAGGACAACAACAAAAGCAAAAACAAAATCAAAACAAACAAATACAAAACAGCAACAACAACAGAAAAAATGACAACATCAACTACAACAACAACAACAACACAACAAACAAACAAACAACAACAACAACAACAAACAAAAAACAACAACAAAACAAAACAAACAAACAAACACCCCCCCAAAAAAAAACAACAACAAAAAAAAACAACAAAAAAACGAAAACATAATTGGATAAAGATTTGGGAGGGAAGGATTTTCCATTAGTATTACGTTATGCTGACGACCATCAATTACCGGGCTTGAGTCACATACCCACCGAAAGTTAGCTGGAATAATGCTTCACTATACCAGTCACGGAGGCTCAGAGCGTCCACTCCGTAAATGGGGGTCGTAGATTCATAAAAATAGATCTGGTTTACCTCTCTTTTTTTGACTTGTAGCACATAATGTCAGGTAATTTTAGGGATGGTTGACCCAGTGTCTAAATAATGACATGCTCTTTAGGCGTAAGATCCCTTTAATACAACACCGTATCTGACTCATATAGGAAAAAATCTCCTAAATAAATTAAATACGGTCTGTGGGACATTAAAAACAAGAAAACAAACAGGAAAAGTTATTCGATCAGAATGTATATCATAGCTTGTCTTTTGTAAGTTATAGTAGAAAGACAATGTAATATACACTACCATTACCGTGGTTAAGTCCTTTTGTGACATACGTTAATCGGATTCGTGGTATAATTTTATGAAAAGATGCCCAAAGGTGTTATATATCATAATATTAAACTGAACGTGACCTTTTAATGAATGGTATAAATATCTGCATCAATTGTCATGTCTTTGAACGCATAGAACTGTCAATCTTCAAAGCCTATATACCTATAGGCGGAATGTGAATTTCTCAGGAGAGACCCTGACCAGATGCAGCAATTTCTGACCGTTGATCGGGGTTTATACTTTAATCTAGATGTAATCTATAGCGTAGCACAATGGACCAGGTGTAAACTTTGCTCGACCCGTTGGAGCTTGGGTTAAACAATGCCCATGAGTCTTGGTATATAAAACAATGCTGGTTCTGTAAAAACAGTCAGTTAAAATGACATCTGTATTGCCAAATGTTGCTTTCATCGCCGTCGTCGGGGTTTTCTTCTCCCCGTCAGCCGACGGTCACGGCTACCTGGCGGAACCGCCGGCTAGGAACTCGATGTGGAGGGCCGGATTCGACACGGATAAGAACTATAGCGATATGGGGCTTAATTGCGGAGGAAAATATGTAAGATTTTTGTTTTGTTTAGCGTATTTACACATTAGACACGTTCGCACTGTGTATAGGCGTTGCCGATACTCTTTCATATTTTAACAGCCTTATAGTTTGTATCGATTCTTATAATTTCAACTTATATTTGATATGTATGACCTGAAGATATATGCCCCATAATAGATATCAATTCCATCAAAGCCATGCATATTACTTCACAATATAAGCTTTTAAAATGTCGATTACTGGAAATCTTAGGGGTAAATTGATACATTATATGTGACATAAGTTCTTCTATTACCTCCCCTAGATAATTTTGTTGTCATGAGTTATATCCCCTGAAAACTAAAAAAAAAGTGACCCGTTTGGATTTTTTTCATGAAATTACAAACAGAATCATATTATGTTTCTTTCTACCGTGAGTTTTTCTCGAAAATGAAATTCAGCTTTTCATATTCAGAGACTTCAATGTTATCTTTAATACAGATCATATCTCCCATACGTAATAAAACTTCGAAAAACTCGCGGTGAAACAAATTCAGTTTTTGGATGTCTTCAAAGTGACAAAGTTTCATAGAAATATTGCCATCCAGTGGCTAGATATGGAATATGGCTATTATGGGACTTAAACCCTAAAAAGGGCTTT
>CM037786.1:38545457-38595457 GCA_021229015.1 Solen grandis | reverse complement strand
GTCAAATCAACAGATTAAAAAAATAACTATCATTAAAGATGATGAATACCCCCAGATAATGCTTTGTCATTGTAACCATTTCAGAGATATTCTTAACAAAGCTGAAAGATAAAAATAAAAAGAGGGCCATAATGGCCCTCCATCACTATAGTGAATGTTTCCAACATGCAGACTAAATTATTGTCCTGTTATTTCAGAAAGATTCAATGGATAAAGAAGCCTATGATGTGTACACAAGATTTTCTCTAAAATTTGTCCCACATACCTAGTTATTTACTCAACCTGGCCAGTATTTGATCTTGGTCTTGAAATTGTCAAAAACAAAACAAAAACATTCTAACAGTCTTGCAGGCAAACACTGAAAAAAGGAAACAAGAGGGCCAAGATGGCCCTAGATCGCTCACCTGAGAAAAGTATCATTCATTGCCTGTACAAAACAGATTGCTTTAGAATTTAGATATAGTAAACAATGTTCAGGAATTTTCTGACCATCCACAAAAGATATCATCATGACAACATTCTGCCAAAGTTTTGAGATGATGTGACCAAATATGTTGCCCTCAGAGTATAAACAAATTTTTCAAGATTTGACCTACTGACCTGCATTCTATCCAGCCCACCCATTTCAAACTGGTCGAGATATCACATGATGACAAACAATCTGACCAAGTTTGAGGAGATTGCATCAAAACTGTGGCCTTTGTGTATAATCAAGATTTATCCTAAGATTTGACCTATTGACCTACTTTTCGTTCCGGCCCAGCCCATTTTCGAAAGGGTTCAGATATCATCAAGACAACATTCTGACCAAGTTTGAGGAAGATGATAAATTGTAGCCTCTAGTGTGTAAACAAGATTCTCCTAAGATTTGACCTACTGACCTACTTTTGATCCAACATGACCCATTTCCGAAAGGGTTCAGATATCACAAGACTAAATTCTGACCAAGTTGAGGAAGATTGGATCAAAATTGTGGCCTCCATGTGTAAACAAATATTTTCTAAGATTTGACCTACTGACCTACTTTTTCATCCAACTGACCCATTTTCGAAAGGGTTTAAGATACATTAAGACAAACATTCTGACCAAGTTGAGAAGATTAATCAAAATTGTGGCCTCTAGTGGTAAACAAGATTTTTCTAAGATTTGACCTACTGACCTACTTTTTGATCCAACCTGACCCATTTTTGAAAGGTTCAAGATATCATCAAGACAAACATTCTGACCAAGTTTGGAGAAGATTGGACCAAATTGTGGCCTCTAGTGTTTAAACAAGATTTTTCTAAGATTTGACCTACTGACCTTTTTTTTTATCCAACCTGACCCATTTCGAAAGGGTTCAAGATATCATCAAACAAACATTCTGACCAAGTTTGAGAAGATTGGATCAAAATTGTGGCCTCTAGTGTGTAAACAAGATTTTTCTCAGATTTGACCTACTGACCTACTTTTCATCAACCTGAACCATTTTCGAAAGGGTTCAAGATATCATCAAGACAAACATTCTGACCAAGTTTGAGGAAGATTGGATCAAAATTGTGGCCTCTAGTGTGTAAACATCAAATTGTTGACGGACAACGGACGACGGACGACAGCCGACGGACAATCAAGTATCCCAAAAGCTCACCCTGAGCTATGCTCAGGTGAGCTAAAAATCTAGTGTACACAAAAGGCAAAATTTCACTATTTCACCAAGTGACTTAGTTTTTGAACAGACATGAACAATATCCATACTTGCTCTAGACATGTTCAAATCAACTTCAGACAAAGTTTTGTGAAGAAAAGAAATTGATACTCTATAGTATACTCTAGTGACCTAGTTTTTGAACCAATATGACGATATTCAAATTTGACATAGATAATTTTCATAAACACATTCTGACAAAACTTAAACAAAAACACAATGGAAAATGGCACCTCTGTAGTGTACACAACTGTAGATACAATGGAAGGTGGCATTTGTTATCATTCAAGGGATATAAATCCTCCTTGGACCATATCACTTGACTTGACTATTTGAGTTTACCGTCGCTTCGACAGTATTTCAGTCATATAGCGACGTCCAGCTAATTACAGGTGGAGGAAGACCCCGAATAAACGGAGGCATCCGGGAAGACCACCGACCTACCGCAAGCCAGCTGGAAGGCTTCCTCACATGAAAATCCAAATGACCCTGCCGGGTTTCAAACCCACGTGGTGAGGGGCTGAGTGAGTTCTTAAGTCAGCGACTTTACTCTCTTAGCCACGGAGGCCCCCCTGGGACCATATCAACCATAACTAATTTATCCTAGAGATTATAGCCATAACATTGTCATAAAGTTTGAAGGAGACTGTTTAAGAAATGAAGATGCTAGTAAATGTACACAAAGTGAAATCTGGAATTTCATTCTCATTCAAGGGACACAACTCCAGACTTTATCAGCAGATATCACCAATAATCCAACATATTTGAGAAATTATAATTTTAAACATTGTTATTAAGTCTGAAGAAGATTGCTTCAGAAATGTTAATGACTGAGAGTACACAATGAGAAATCTGGTATTTTTTCATGATCCAAGGGACATCATGGGCAGCTATTAGCCAAACCCAAACTTGGCCCAGAGATTATATGTTTAAACATTGTCATAAGTTTTAAGAAGATTGCTTAAGAAATGAATATGCTTAAGTGTGTATACAACATGAAATCTGGCTTGTTTTTATCATTTAACCCTTTCCCTCATATATACTCCTTTTGACGCCCTCAATAGGTACCACATAAAGCCTGATCTGCAGAAAACCACAGTTAAACCTTACTAAATTTAATTACAAAATCCTCATTTCCAGACCACTGAGGAGCAGCGATCAGCATAAAACCTGATCAGCCTGCGAGTTACTCGCAGGCTGATCTGGTTTTATGCTGTTCGCATAGGTCTTTTCATGATGTCCTCTATGGAGCAGCGATCAGCATAATGTTGTGAAGTTAAATGAAATTTTAAGGGCCATAACTCCACACCTGAGGGGCAGATATCATCCATAAACAAACTTGGCCAAGACATTATGTATATAAACAATGTATAAAGTTTGAAGAAATTGAAGTGAAACTGAAGCAAGCATGAGATACTCACAACAAGGCTTGATACTTATAATTGTTGTGAAGTTAAATGAAAATTTGACCAATGGTCAATGAGAAATAATGTGGACAAAATATCTTCAATAACCATAACAAAGGGCCTTAACTCATATAAAATCAAGCCCGTCATGACATGTCAACAATATGCACAACTAAACTTGATATTTATTAATATTGTGAAGTTAAATCAATATCCAAGAAATAGTGTGAACATATATATTCCATTTAAATAACAATAATAACTTATACGAGGTGTTATCCAAAAGTATGTGGACTTTTAATGTAGTACTAAAACCATTTAGAATATCAGCCTGAAAATTTGATATGTTGTTTTGCGACATATAATCAAACAACTCTAAAAAGTCTAATGAATATTTCTTTAAACATATTAAAATTATAAACACATCATCACGCTCCTGGCACAGTGTATATATAAAATATCAACATCAACTTCCTTGTCAAAATTAGAAACGTTAAAAGTAACAGTGTGATGCACTCGCGTTTTTTACTGTTTTTCAAAATAATGACTGCTACCTTCTCTTCCATACATGGCTTGTGAAGGTGAACCAAGTGTTTGTTCACATTAGCCAACCATGTCCAAGGCCAAAAAAAATTTATTATGTACTGTTGAGCAAGTTATCCACTGACTTGATTTGCCTACCCCACAACTTGCCTTTCATCTTTCAGTCAAAATTATATTATTATTTTATTAATTATTATGATTACTATTGTTGATATTATTATCATTATTATATTAATAATAATATTATTATTATTGTAGTTGTTTATTTATCATAAATGATAATAATGATTTAAACTCATATGGTTGAGATAAAATACCCAGGAATATGGCAAAGTCCATATGAGCAAGGTCCGGGAAGTACAGAGGGTGGGGTGCTGTCCCTAACTCCATCAATGATAGCTCAAGATGCATGTCGGCGACTGTGTTGGCAGGCAAATTGTCCTCATGAAGTAAAAAGTTGCTGATTGGAAGTTCAGGCCGACTCTTGTCCAACACGCATAAAGATGACTTCTATCTATGTTGAAGCACATCTTTACATCATCAATTAAGTTTGCTTTGATTATTATCCTCTGCCCTTCCCTGTCCCTTCTTGTACATTCTATCCCCCCAGTTAATCTACTGTGCCTTTTAAATAGGAAATATTGTGAAACTGCTTTCCCTGGGTTGTCTTGCATCATTTTTTCAAGTGTCTGAGTTGGTGTCATGCCGATATTATGGGATAATTTTAAAATGGAGCAATTTTCAATTTTTACTGTGTCCATCATTTCCATACATTTTCACTATACCCTATCATTGTTAATACAGTAATGTTCATTTATAACAAGAGTGCATATAACATTAGCATGCTTATAACATTAACATTTCAAAGTCCCAACCAAACCCCTTCTTTGTCTATATAAAAAAATATTAGATACATTTTGCAAAATAACATTATCCATATAAGGCCCGACTTACCAGATCCCCAGGCCAATAATCACTTTAATTATAATGTTTTGTTTACCCGACATCCGGTTACAAGGCAGTGGATTGCTGCCAGCGGTATTAAGTTTGTTTCATTGTTAACAGTAAGATAATTATCGTGCAGGTATGCATGACTTTATATGTGAGATGTTTTTTTACGAATGAAGATATATACACAGGTTCAGTAAATTTATGGACAGTATGTTTACATCTAAATGAAATGGCAAGTCCAACTTCCAGCAGAAAAAGAGAAAAATGTGTCTCTGGAAACGAAGCTGTAAATTAGTAATGACACTGAACATTGACGCTCTATTCAAGCAATGATCTTTTTGATGTTTATGAGATGTCTCATATTCAATACAGCGTAGTAAGCTGAAGATACAGGATGTAATGGCCCTTGGAGATATGGTTTTACCATACACTCTCGAAAATGACGCCAGAAATTAAACTGGGTCAAATTCCACCAACAATTCTTAGCGCTAAGTAAAGCTTAAATACTTAAGGGCAAAATTCATAAGTCTTGTTTCCCTAATAAAAATACCAAAATGTTTCATTTTTATCAGTTATTGTTAGTAATTAAGGTAATAATTCATTTCAACTTATTTGTGTGCTTGAATAATTCATAAAATAGAAAAGGTGGAATGTGCGTCTAACTAGTTTAAGAATTTAAGTATTACATAACGCTAAGTATTGTTGGTGGAATACGAGCCTGACGTGTTTGAAATAACTGATTAAACTGATTTTGCTTCGCGGAATTCTATCACAGAATTAAAGTTTTAAATTGAATATGAATTGAATTTTGGTTTTGGTTTTTAGGTTGTGCCACTTAGTGCTTATACATGTATATGTTTTTTCATAATACCATAAAAACTCTATTTGTTAACATATCACTTTTAAACTTCAAAACATGTGCTTATAATACATTAGAATTAATAGGGATAAAAAAATAATAATGATTGAAGTTAAAGTTAAAAAGATATTCAAACAGTTCACATATTTTTGAATAACACCCCTATAATAATAATAACTCATTTAAAATTAAGCTAATCATGATATGCCTGCAGCGATATACACAATTATATCTGGTACTTATCAATGCTGTGAAATTAAGTTAAAATCAGGCCACTGGTAGCCTAGATATAGTGTGGACAAAATATATTCAATAAATATAACAAAGAGCCATAACTCATTTAAATCAAGCCGATCATGACATACAAACAATATGCACAATTATGCTTGGTACTTATTAATACTATGGAGTTAAATCAAAATCCACCCAAAGGTAGCCAAGCAATAGAACGGACAAAATATAATTGAGAAATATAGTAAGGGGCCATAACTCATTACAAGAGGGCCATGATGGCCCTGAATCGCTCACCATATTATAAAATAGCAACATATGTGTCATTATTCATATTGACCTACTTTTTGACCCCACATGACCCAACTTTGAACTTGTCCAAGATTTTATGGAAACAAACAATCCGACTTAGTTTCATGAAGATATGGCCAAAAATGTAGCCTCTAGAGTGTTAACAAGGTTTTTCTAAGATTTGACCTCATGACCTAATTTTTGACCCAACATGACCCAAAGTCAAGCTTGTCCAAGATTTTATGGAAACAAACATTCTGACCAAGTTTCATGAAAATTGGGCAAAAAATGTGGCCTCTAGAGCGTTACGAGGTTTTTCTAAGATTTGACCTCATGACCTACTTTTTGACCCCATATGACCCAAATTCAATCTTATCCAAGATTTTATGGAGACAAACATTCTGACCAAGTTTCATGAAGATTGGGCAAAAAATGTGGCCTCTAGAGTGTTAACAAGGTTTTTCTAAGATTTTACCTTGTGACCTACTTTTTGACTCCACATGACTCAATTTCAAACTTGTCCAAGATTTTATGGAGACAAATGTTCTGCCCAAGTTTCATTAAGATTGGCCTAAAAATATGGCCTCTAGAGTGTTAACAAGTCAAATTGTTGACGATGTACGACGCACATCGCACGACGGACCTTCACAAAAGCTCACCAGGTTGTGCTCAGGTGAGCTAAAAATCAAGGGATCATGATGTGCTAACAATATGTGCAACTAGGCCTGGTACTTGCAAGTTTTTTTCAGTTTAATAAAAATCAGACCAAAAGTAGCCAAGAAATAGCCTGGATAAATCATGAAAACAGACGGACAATGATTTAGCCCCTTATATTTCATGTCTGGGGGTATAACAGTGACTACCATTTGTCCCCAGGTAATAAGCGTCAAAGTGTGAAAATAATGGTCTAACAGATGTCAGACTAAGAGGATTCCAGTGTACAAGTCAATTGTATAAATTAATACAAAACTTCTCAAAAACAAAAACAAGAGGCCCATGATGGCCCTAAATCGCTCACCTGAGATAAATAGGTTGACCCAAGGAACATCTGTACCAATTTATTTTAAAATCTGGCCAGTAGTTTTGAAGAAGATGATTTTTAAAGTTTTCATATTTTTTTTCTTTTTGTAGCCATGGCAACCAGAGTTCTATATGGATCAAGTTTATTTTAGGAACTTTTGTGAAGGTTGACCCAAGGATCATTCCTGCCAAGTTTAATCAAATTCTGTCCAGTGGTTTCAGAGGAAAAGTTGATTAAAGTTTTCCCTATATACATAAGGCAAATAAGCCCCGCCCCTGGCGGCCATGTTTTTTACGGATCGGAATTTTTTTTAGCAACATTGGTAGAGGTTGACCCAAAGAACATCTGTACCAATTTATTTTGAAATCTGGCCAGTAGTTTTGAAGAAGATGATTTTTAAAGTTTTCATATTTTTTTTTTTCAACCAGAGTTCTACATGGATCAAGTTTATTTTAGCAACTTTTGTGAAGGTTGACCCAAGGATCACCCCTGCCAAGTTTAATCAAATTCTGTCCAGTGGTTTCAGAGGAGATGTTGTTTAAAGGT
This sequence comes from Solen grandis, assembly GCA_021229015.1. Taxonomy (NCBI): domain Eukaryota; kingdom Metazoa; phylum Mollusca; class Bivalvia; order Adapedonta; family Solenidae; genus Solen; species Solen grandis. Next base: position 38,587,925 of record CM037786.1, on the reverse strand, counting down.
TTCTCTATATACATATAAGGCAAATAAGCCCCGCCCCTGGCCGCCATGTTTTTTTACGGATCGGAATAATTTTAGCAACTTTGGTAGAGGTTGACCCAAGGAACATCTGTACCAATTTATTTTAAAATCGGGCCAGTAGTATTGAAGAAGATGATTTTTAAAGTTTTCATATTTTTTTGTTCTTTTTGTTGCCATGGCAACCAGAGTTCTACATGGATCAAGTTTATTTTAGCAACTTTTGTGAAGGTTGACCCAAGGATCACCCCTGCCAAGTTTAATCAAATTCTGTCCAGTGGTTTCAGAGGAGATGTTGTTTAAAGGTTTCTCTATATACATATAAGGCAAATAAGCCCCTCCCCTGGCCGCCATGTTTTTTTACGGATCGGAATAATTTTAGCAACTTTGGTAGAGGTTGACCCAAGGAACATCTGTACCAATTTATTTTAAAATCGGGCCAGTAGTTTTGAAGAAGATGATTTTTAAAGTTTTCATATTTTTTTCTTTTTGTTTGCATGGCAACCAGAGTTCTACATGGATCAAGTTTATTTTAGCAACTTTTGTTAAGGTTGACCCAAGGATCACCCCTGCCAAGTTTAATCAAATTCTGTCCAGTGGTTTCAGAGGAGATGTTGTTTAAAGGTTTCTCTATATACATATAAGGCAAATAAGCCCCGCCCCTGGTGGCCATGTTTTTTTACGGATCGGAATTATTTTAGCAACTTTGGTAGAGGTTGACACAAGGAACATCTGTACCAAATTATTTTGAAATCTGGCCAGTAGTTTTGAAGGAGATGATTTTTAAAGTTTTCATTTTTTTTTTCTTTATGTAGCCATGGCAACCAGAGTTCTTCATGGATCAACTTTATTTTAGCAACTTTTGTAGAGCCTCACCCCTGGAACATTCCTGCCAAGTTTCATTAAATTCTGTCCAGCGGTTTCAGAGGAGATGTCGTTTAAAGCAAATTGTTGACGACGGACGACTGACGACGCACGACGACGGACGCCGGACGAAGGGCGATCACAAAAGCTCACCTTGAGCACTTTGTGCTCAGGTGAGCTAAAAATGACCACATGGAATGCAGTTTTCAAAATTCATAGAAATGATGCATAATTTTTTATCTACATCCACTTCTAAAATGTTTCTATTGGGCAGGTTTTCTTTATTTTTATGTACAGTTTTTCAGCTTGAGAAACTGATAAGCTTATGGCTTCCCTGTGTCATAGACAAGTGTTTCATACTGCATCTTATATTTTTTACCCAAACCTTTCCTGATATTTTGTCTAAATATGATATATCTTTACAGGATAAGAGATACAATATTGACTCATCCAAATCATTGCTAAATAAAGTAGGTGATATAAGTGGTAAAGAGACATTATGCAAAATGTAAAATATACATACCTCTTTTATATTATGAAATGTTATTTATCTAACAAGACATGCAATGAAGTTATCAGGAATACTTTGTGAACTTATGTATGCAAATTGCTTGTCCGTCTATGAAGTCTATGGTACAAGCTTAATATGTTACACATAAAAATGGCTTAATGTGAAGTGAGCTTACATCAATTGTTTTTCTATCTTTCCACTGCCACACCCAACAATTTCTCCCAGTGTGCATTCCATTCTGCCCAGGAAATCCTGAAAACAACAACATGCAAAAGGTTAATAGATTCAATAACTCTCTCTGAGCAATTTTCCAATGAAAAGAGGCTGCATTCAGCGGACAAGCAATTGTAACTTTTTCACACCCAATTAACTGATTGCTATGTATAATTATTTGCATATTTGAGTTCCCGTTCTTGATCTCAATGACATCATGCAAGATCAGCTTTTACTGGCAACAAAGGAAACCAAACAGTTCTAACATTAGAACAAAGAGTTCAAGCCTGATATATAAAATTGCAGAGGAGTTCAATATTGGATCCAAAGCTATATATATATAAGGGATCAAAAATGCTGAAGCATTATGGTAGAGTTAAACCAAAATCCCTCCAGTAGTGTAGAAGTTGTGTTCACAAGTTTCTGCTTAAGAACTCTATGCAAGAAAAAGTAATAATGCGCAAATATTCTTTAAAGGTTCAAATTAGCACCAACCCAGCCTTCATGAAAAACAACATACGAAGGTAAGTATTGCTGGTAAGTTTGAACCAAATCCCTCCTGTAGTGTAAGAGTAGTTGTGTAAAAATCCACAGGTTCTGATTAATTCTATATAAGAGCAAGAGGGCCAACATGACCCTGAAGTCGTTCACCTAAAACCATTGCCTTATTTGCCTATACAAGTTATATTATGGCATAATCCTACTGAATATAAAATCCATGCTGAAATAAAGCAAGATCATTTCTGTTCAACATCAAACACTACCTATGGTACAAATTTGAAAGTTGTAGCTTAAAAAACAAAACAAGAGGGCCATGATGGCCCTGAAACGCTCACCTGAGTACCATTGCTACAACTGATTACAAGGTTTTTAAACAGACAAGAATTCTGATATAACTCAATCTTAAACATTTAAGCCCTGACAATACTACACACCAAATATATAAGCACATGGCCTTATGGTTTCAGAGGAGAAGACTTAGTGCGGGGTCATTTATCTCCAAAGGGCCACCATTTTGAAAATCTTGATAATGAACCATTAGATGATGCTACATACCAAAAATCTAAGCTATAAGGCCTTATGGATTCATAGTAGAAGATTTTTTTTAAAGATTTTCCTATATAACTCTATGTAAAACAAGTGACCCCTGGTGTGGGGGCATTTATCACCATAAGGCTATGATTTGAACAATCTTGGTAATGAACCATTAGATGATGCTACATACCAAATATCTAATCTCTAGGCCTTATGGATTCATAGAAGAAGATTTTTAAAGTTTTTCCTATATAAATCTATGTAAAACAAGTGACCCCTGGTGCGGGGGCATTTATCACCATAGGGCTATGATTTGAACAATCTTGGTAATGAACCATAAGATGATGCTACATACCAAATATCTAACTCTAGGCCTATGGATCATAGAAGAAGATTTTTAAAGATTTTCCTATATAACTCTATGTAAAACAAGTGACTCATCGCGCGGGGGCATTTATCACCATAGGGTCATGATTTGTACAATCTTGGTAATGAACTATAAGATGATGCTACATACCAAATATCTAATCTCTAGGCCTTATGGATTCATAGAAGAAGATTTTTAAAGATTTTCCTATATAACTCTATGTAAAACAAGTGACCCCTGGTGCGGGGGCATTAATCACCATAGGGTCATGATTTGAACAATCTTGGTAATGAACCATTAGATGATGCTACATACCAAATATCTAATCTCTAGGCCTTATGGATTCATAGAAGATTTTTTTTAAAGATTTTCCTATATAACTCTATGTAAAACAAGTGACCCCTATTGCGGGGGCATTTATCACCGTTTGGCTATGATTTGAATAATCTTGGTAATGAACCATTAGATGATGCTACATATGAAATATCTAAGCTCTAGGCCTAATGGTGACCCCTATTGCAGGGGCATTTATCACCGTTTGGCTATGATTTGAACAATCTTGGTAATGAACCATTAGATGATGCTACATATGAAATATCTAAGCTCAGGCCTTATGGATCATAGAAGAAGATTTTTAAAGTTTTCCTATATAAATCTATGTAAAACAAGTGACCCCTGGTGCGGGGGCATTTATCACCATAGGGCTATGATTTGAACAATCTTGGTAATGAACCATAAGATGATGCTACATACCAAATATCTAAGCTCCAGGCCTAATGGATTCATAGAAGAAGATTTTTAAAGTTTTTCCTATATAAATCTATGTAAAACAAGTGACCCCTGGTGCGGGGGCATTTATCACCATAGGGTATGATTTGAACAATCTTGGTAATGAACCATAAGATGATGCTACATACCAAATATCTAAGCTCCAGGCCTAATGGGATCATAGAAGAAGATTTTTAAAGATTTTCCTATATAACTAAAATCATGGTGCGGGGGCATTTATCACCATAGGGTCATGATTTGTACAATCTTGGTAATGAACCATAAGATGATGCTACATACCAAATATCTAATCTCTAGGCCTTATGGATTCATAGAAGAAGATTTTTAAAGATTTTCCTATATAACTCTATGTAAAACAAGTGACCCCTGGTGCGGGGGCATTTATCACCGTAGGGCTATGATTTGAACAATCTTGGTAATGAACCATTAGATGATGCTACATACCAAATATCTAAGCTCTAGGCCTAATGGATTCATAGAAGAAGATTTTTAAAGATTTTCCTATATAACTCTATGTAAAACAAGTGACCCCTGGTGCGGGGGCATTTATCACCGTAGGGCTATGATTTGTACAATCTTGGTAATGGCCCATAAGATGATGCTACATACCAAATATCTAAGCTCTAGGCCTTGCAGTTTTGCAGAAGAAGATTTTCAAAGTTTGAATTTTTAAAATCTATTTTTAGCTCCTGTGACCTACTTTTTTAACCAATCTGAATAATTTGTACAACTTTGATAGAGGGCATCATAAGGATGATTCCTGTGAGGTTTGGTCAAAATCCCTTCAGCGGTTCATGAGGAGATGTTGTTTAAAGCAAATTGTTGACGACGGACGGACGACGAGGACAAAAGGCGATCACAAAGCTCACCATGAGCACGTTGTGCTCAGGTGAGCTAAAAAGGTCACTGTGTCATGGTCATTAAAGGTTAAAGTTCAAAGTTCAATTCCACACTCCAAACAGTACCTGTGGTCCAAATTTGAAAGTCATAGCTTAAGAATACAAAAGAATGTCAAAGTCATCCAAGGGCAAAGTTCAATTCTACACAAAACTGTACCTGTGGTCAAAAAGCTTATATAAGTCTATGTAAAAACAAGTAAACATTAGGTGTGGCCAATTTTGACCCCAGAGCCATCAATAATTTGTGAATAAACTTGGTAAGGGCTACTGAAACAAGAGGGCCATGATGGCCCTGGATCGCTCACCTGAGTACCATTGCTACAACTGATTACAAGGTTTTTAAACAGACAAGAATTCTGATATAACTCAATCTTAAACATTTTAGCCCTGACAATACTACACACCAAATATATAAGCACTGGGCCTTATGGTGGGGTCATTTATCTCCAAAGGGCCACCATTTTAAAAAGCTTGATAATGAACCATTAGATGATGCTACATACCAAATATCTAAGCTCTGGCCAATGGATTCATAGAAGAAGATTTTTAAAGTTTTCCTATATAACTCTATGTTAAACAAGTGACCCCTGGTGCGGGGGCATTTATCACCATAGGGTCATGATTTGTACAATCTTGGTAATAAACCATAAGATGATGCTTCATACCAAATATCTAATCTCTAGGCCTTATGGATTCATAGAAGAAGATTTTTAAAGTTTTTCCTATATAAATCTATGTTAAACAAGTGACCCCTGGTGCGGGGGCATTTATCACCATAGGGCTATGATTTGAACAATCTTGGTAATGAACCATAAGATGATGCTCATACCAAATATCTAACTCTAGGCCTATGGATTCATAGAAGAAGATTTTTAAATTTTCCTATAAAACTTATGTAAAACAAGTGACCCTGGTGCGGGGTCATTTATCACCATAGGGTCATGATTTGTACAATCTTGGTAATGAACCATAAGATGATGCTTCATACCAAATATCTAATCTCTAGGCCTTATGGATTCATAGAAGAAGATTTTTAAACATTTTACTATAAAACTCTATGTAAAACAAGTGACCCCTGGTGCGGGGGCATTTATCACCGTAGGGCTATGATTTGTACAATCTTGGTAATGAACCATTAGATGATGCTACATACCAAATATCTAAGCTCTAGGCCTAATGGATTCATAGAAGAAGATTTTTAAAGATTTTCCTATATAACTCTAAAAACAAGACCAAATATCTAAGCTCTAGGCCTTGCAGTTTTGCAGAAGAAGATTTTCAAAGTTTGCATTTTTAAAATCTATTTTTAGCTCCTGTGACCTACTTTTTTAACCAATCTGAATAATTTGTACAACTTTGATAGAGGGCATCATAAGGATGATTCCTGTGAAGTTTGGTCAAAATCCCTTCAGCGGTTCATGAGGAGATGTTGTTTAAAGCAAATTGTTGACGACGGACGGACGCACGGACGCACGCACGCACGCACGGACGACGGACGACGGACAAAAGGCGATCACAATAGCTCACCATGAGCACGTTGTGCTCAGGTGAGCTAAAAATGTCTCAGCTCCAAGCCTTGTTGTTCCAAGATTTTTTAACTTTTTTCCCTATGAAATTCTATATTAAACCAAGTGACCCTGGGGGAATAACTTGAACAAACTTGATAGAGGTCCACTAGTCCATGTTACACATCAGTTTTCAAGTTTTTCCTTTGTAAGTCTATATCAAATCAACTGACCCTGGGGCGGAACCAATTTTGACCCCAGGGTCATGATTTGAACACTTTGGTAGAGGTGCACTAGGTCATGTTACACACAATACATCTAAACTCCAGGACTTAAGATCATTTTTCAAGTTTTTCCTATATAAGTCTATGAAAAATCAAGTGACCCTGGGGAGGGGGCAATTTTGAACAAACTTGGTAGTGGTTCAATAGACGATGCCACACATCATATATATTCTTTGCTACGCTAAAATGGGGTCAGGTTTTGAGGAGAGAAAAGAAAAAAATTTACCCGTTTAAATACGTTACAGGCATTCACTGTAATGATTGGTCCATTTCTGAAGCAACAATTTTTTTACCCGTTTCAATATGCTACAGGTGTGCAAAGGATATCTAAGCTCTTAGCATTGAAGTTTCAAAGAAGATTTTTAAAAATGGTCTTGATGGTCTATATAAACTTGGAAATAAAGACAATCTTACAGATTAGGGCTGAGCCAATTTTGACCCCAAGGCCATGATTTCAACAAAATTGCTAGAAATCCACTTGGCCATGATGTTACACACCAAAGCTCTAAACTCCAGGCCTTGTGGTTTCAGAGAAGAAGATTTTTCTGGTTTTTCTTATATAACTCTTTGTAAAATCAAGTGACCCATACGGTAAAGCCAATTTCAACCCACTAGACAATGCTACACACTAAATGTCTTAGCTCTAGGCCTTTGTGTTTTGTATAAGATTTTTTAATGATTTCACATTTAAAATCTATTTTTAGCTTTTGTTACCCAGATGTGCAATGGACTAAAACTATTTGAACAACTTTGGTAAAGCTTCATGCAAGGAACATCACAGGTAAGTTTCATTAAATTTGGCCCAGTGATCATCAGAGGAGATGTTGTTTGAAACAACTGTGGACAATGATGGACAGACGGACAACATACAGCCATCAATCCTTAAAATCACAGGAATTCCAGTGGAATACCAGATAGAGTCCACTTGAATCTGGATAACTAGTGGAATACCAGATAGATTCAACCGAAATCTGTTATATTGCTTGAAACTAGTGGAATTCTTAGATCGATTTTACTTGAACTGGAATTTGAAATACCATCACAGGTGGAATTCCATATGAACTGGAAATGAGAGTGACTTCCCTTATTTTAATAAACTTCAGCCATGTTTTTAACAAATATTTTTTTGACAAATAAATATGCATTTTGTAGCTTCATGGTGAAAATAATTATTAGATTTGCTGAGGTTTGGCAGTTTTTGTGATACAAAACCAATATTATTTCAAATCACAAGAAATTTATTAAATAAAAACTTTTAAAAACAGTACCTTGCATTTTTGTAATATTGAATAACCTAGACATACTGATTGTTCTTCATGCTTTTATCACCATCATTTTACTATCAGACAACATGGATAAGACAACAGTTTCCTGACTTATGATCTATTCATCTGTTATTGTGATGCTCTGGACTACACCACCCACTGTATCTTATATGCTTTAAACATAGCTTTGAACTCATCTATTTCAAAGAAATTAATGAAATAATTTGCATCAAATACTAATTAGATAAATTTCTGATATACTCGTTTACTGTAATTAAGCTATTGTATGTAATTTTAGCACATGGCATTTTCCTCTCGTCCAATCAGGTGCCAGTATTTGTTCATAGTCATCGTGGACTGTAACGCGTAGTCCACACTTTTGTAAAAACTCAATAAGTGTGGCCTATGCAACCACATAACTCACACTTTTGTGAAGTTTTGTTGCTAGTGGAAGGAAAATGCCATGTGCTAAATAACTTAGTTCATAGTTGCCTTTAACTACACCACATAGTCACCTGTTGACTCTATCGTGTAGTTAAAGGCAACTATAAACTAACTTATACATAAAACATTTTTTGTGATAAGAAAATAAACAGGAAATGGGAAATTTTTAGCCATTAATGATGTCATGGCACTCCATGACATCATTTCCTTTAATCTTGTGATAATTGCAAAAGGTTATGACCACCATGCTAGTATGTGAAAAATCACTAAAATCACGAAAATACCATTGGTATTCCAGATAAAGTTCCAGTGGTATTTCAGATGGACATTTTCACTGGGAAGCTAGTGTTATCCTGGAATTTTATTAACAGCCTTTGTATTAAAGCAAAAAGGCAGACTACTCCAGTGTTCCAGCTAGCCCTGAATAGCAGGGCGGATCGCCCGTTCCCCAAAACCCCCCTGCCCTGTTGCCCTTTGATCTACCCTGTCTTAGATCTAACCGCCCTCCTGCCCTTTGATCCAACTGTCCCTTTGTTTCAAATAGGATGTTTGTTACATCAGTTCATTACTCGTCATTTGCACAGTTGCAGCTTTCCAGTATTGATTAACTGTCGTGTGGTAAGCTCCGCCCTGACATACAATCCGACCAATCAGACGCTAAGCTGCTTGTCATTAGGATTCGCGAGCTATTACCTTGCGTAATCACAAAGTGAGTGTAATTATAAACAATCAAACTGATGAAAACAAGTACTTAAGGAAATAAGCAGGTAATTAATGCAGTTACTGAAAGGAAAAATGGTTTGTATTTCAAAACATCAAATGATATGTCTGTGATTATATTGAATCGTAAAATGATTTTGAATCATTTTATTTCGATAGGTTATGATATACGCACCCAATCTCTTTAATACGATTAAAAATGCCATCGGTGAAAAGAAGATTAGCTCAGCTAGAAAAGGCAAATACTAAAGTCGCCCGTTCGAATCGTACTATATCCTCGTTCTTCACACGTACGGAAACAACCGAACGATGCAGGTATATTATTTAAACTTACAATGACGAAGGCATTTTTTTTTTTTTTTTTTTTTTTTTTTTAGAATTAATGATAAATATTCATTCTAAATGTAAATAATGCCATCATTTTTACAACACCGGCCGATTATTTTGCTAGTTGTACTGTGCAGTGCACAAATTTGGAGGAAAAATACCGGCGAATTCCCCGCGATCATGTCAGACATGAACAACTCATTATATTCAATCTACTGGTTTTAACTAAATGATTTATAACATTAGTACGATTTTTTTTTCAATTAACATGACATGAAAAGAGGAAAAAACGAGAACATTCCAGAATTGATCGGAGATTTATTTAAAATGCAAGCGTGGGTAACCTTTTAAGGTACTGTACTGCACTACACTGTACACTATTAATCATAAATATTTTTTTGAGAACTTTTTTACTGTTTTGGCTTTTCAGTTCTTGAAAAAAAATTCTGTTATGACATTTCACAGTTATAAAAAGTTTTCAAGGAAAAAATGACCTCATAATGCACGTAACAAAGTTGCAGAAAATAAATTATTGCAATTAATTGGTCTTTTAAAAAAAGGAAACTGATAGTAATAATTGCAACTAAGTAAATCTACTATAACTTATAATGACCATAATAATTATCATAGATATCAAGATCTTACTATTCATTATCTATTTTTCACATTTTCTTATTACATTCTTTATTCATTATTAATTTTCTCTACACTAAAGATAACTAAATATTTTTCTTCTATCTGTCATTCCAAAAATAAGACCTGGGTTTGAACTATTGAGCACTTTTTCCAGTCTGCGTGGTAAAATTTAAATTTTATTTTTTAATAAAAAATAATGCTAGGCTACATTATGCCCTGCTGTCTTGTATGGCACTTTAATAAATGCAACAGCTGGCAATGACTTTTATGAAAAAAAAAAGTTAAAATGTAGGTAATCTCATTAAAATTGATACTTTTTTTGAAACCTATAGTCCCCTCCGGCTTTGCCGGTAGGGGACTAATAAAACAGCTTGTTGACTGGTATTCATATATTTTTTTCTGAGGTTAGATACTGGATGAAGAGAATCTAAAAAAGAAATCATATCCTTGATAAAAAAAAAATAAATTGCTCAAATACATAAAAGAATCAGACTATGTTTCATTATTTGCAAAATACAGCCAGAAAACCCTCCAAATGCCATATTTAATGGGTAAATTTTCTTCTGAGGTACTAGCACCCTGCCCCTTTCAAATCCTAGCTGGAACACTGTACTCACATGTTGAGACAGAGCTGAGGAGGCAGAATCCACATCATATCTGTATAAAACATTCAAAGAATGTGATTTTTAGACATTTTATTATTTTAATGGTTTCTAATGCTGAAACAAACAAACGAAACAACAAAAAATACAATCAAGAAGGCATTTTATTTTTTTTACAGAGCTGTTATTTACATCACAAATGTAAGGGAAAAAAGTTTATCATAGAATCATACAGAAACTAACAATTTCTTAATATCATATGAACATTATAGATAAATGCATCAAACACCACTTAATCAGCCTTTTGACTGCTTAATATTAAAATCATCATCATCATCATCATCATCATCATTGACACCATTACTCTCATTTATAATGTTAGTAACTGAGAAGAGAAGCTGACACTCCATGAATAACAAACTTACATCTCAAATTTCAGTTTTTGACTCTCCTCAAAGTAATAATTCATGATGAACTTCTTGACAAAATCTGGATTCAGCGAATCCTTGATCATCTCTGTTCTCCCAACCTGAAGTATAAACAGACATACCTAATATCTAACTGGTCAAAGGTTTCAGAAGTAACTGTACAGTGAAATCTCTGAAAACCAAACTCCCAGAATACCTGAATTCCCAAAATACTGATCATGCTGGACCCGAATCTTTACCAGAATCTCAGAATTTCGCAAACCAAATGAATTTCCTGTCCCCAACTGCATTAAAATTATGTTTGTTTCTTTGTTTACTGGATTTAACTTCCACTGACAGTATTTTAGTCACTTGAAGACGATGTCTACTTGAGACAGATATAGTGCTGCCACACCGCAGTATGTGGCATGATACCACACCTAGTCACATTATCCTGACGCCGGGCCAACCAGTCCTGGAACTACCCTTATATGCTGAGCGCCAAGCAAGGGAGCTATATCAGTACCATCTTTTACCTAAAATTATGTAAAAATCCCCACATAAAAAAAGCAAATAAAACACTGAAGCGTCCCTACTGTCAGTTATTTATTGGGTATTTGAGCTGCATATAAGAGTCAAATGAAAAGACATGCATGTGCCATAACAAAAGGTTCAAACATGCAGACTTAATTTGGATGTGATTGTATTTGTTTAAAACAGTATGATGATTATACGGGTGTGCTGTAAATAATAAACAAGAGGACAAAGTTGGCCCTGGAATTGCTCACCTGAGAACCAGGTATTAGCTGGAGGAAAAGAAACAGCAAAAATCTTATAATTTTATGGAAAAATGGCTCTTCCCCCTGGCAGCCATGTCTTTCAACAGATCAAAAAAAAATAACAATCCTGGAAGAGAGTTTCCCAAGAAACATCTGCAAAAAAAACTTTGAAATCTAGGCAAGATTTTTCAAGTTTTTACTTTGTACATTTAAGGAAAACGGGCTCCACGCCTTGGCAGCCATCTTTTCGACACATCCAATTAATTTTTACAATCTTGGTAGAGAGTCACCCAATATGCAACTTTGCAAAAAAAACTTTGAAATCCAGAATGTACTTTTGGACAAGATGATTTTTCAAATTTGTACTATACTAGTTTACATAAAATTATAAGGAAAACAAGCTCCTCCCCTGGCAGCCATGTTTATTTTGACCGATCCAAATAAATTTTACAATCCAAGGCTATGCCCTGGCAACCAGATTTTAGCATGGAATTTAATTTTTTTAACAACTTTGAAAGAGGTTCGCCCAAGGGACATTCCTATATAGTTTTATGAAAATTGGCCCTGTAGTTTGGTAGGAGATGTTGTTTTAAGTTGAATGTTGACGACAGACTGCAGACGACAGACATTCATCAGTCACAAAGCTTAGCTAAAAAAGTGATAGAAGATGCTAAGATTTGGAACTGAGTCAATTTTAGTATGTTAATGAGAATCTGTTTAGTTACATACAAATTGCCTTTACATTGAAGATTCACCACATGCAAAATTATTACATGTAAATGTCATCATAGTTTCTTATGAGGGGTGATCATTATATTCAAGAACATTTAGTATGAAATTAACCACAGGTAAATAAAACTTTACTCCCTTTTCAAAGTAGACCCCGTGTCACCTAATGCACTTGTTACATCTCTCCAACCAAGAATCATAGGTGAGATGTAAGCAATCATGTGACAACACTGTCAACAACCCCGTTACAGCACTACAAAGCTCTTCCTGAGATTCAGTCTATGACCCTGCAACTGATCTTTAACATTTAAAAAGAGAAATCATAGATGGCCAAATCTGGGCTATACGGTTGGTGTTTAATTGATATTTAATTCTGTCATTGTGGCTCTTACAACACGCCTGTACAGGGGCATGGCAAATTCTTGGCATTTGTCTTTAATAACCTGACAGAGTTTGGTTCAGAGTGGAGTAATATATGTACTCATCACTGATTGTAGTTTTCTCTGGTACCATGTGATTAAGAACTGTACCAAAAGTGTCACAGAAAATGATTGACATAACCTTATAGGCTGACTTGCAAAGACATGTTATAACAGGAGATGGAGACACTTTATGCTTCCAAACCAAACTCTGCTGCTTACTTTCTGGCTCAAAGAAGTGGAACTAGGTTTCAACACATGTATTTATCTTATTAAGTAACATTTCACCTTCCTCAGAAAAATGACTCCAAAAATCTTGGCACAAATTTACTAGGACTTGTTTTAGTCCTTGTGTAAAATTCTAGGCACCAACCTAGCATTAACCTGTTGCATTGCCAGTCTGTTGGTTAAAACATCTTGTGCTGTGCCATAACTAATATCAAACTCCTCAGCAACCTGCCTATCAGTTATTCTCCGTCTGTAACAAATGACTTTATGACAGAGTTGAAATCATCTGTTTTAATGGAGATTTTCCATCCAGGATGAGGATTATCTTCGCTAGAGGATCTGCCAACACTAAATTGATGAAACCACTTGTGGACAGCAGATTTAGAGAAAGCAGACTAACCATAACATTTCTGTAAATCCACTCTGGTCTCTGTCAAAGATTTACTGAGTTTTGTGCAAAATTTGATAACAACATGCTGCACTAAGATTGTATTGTCCTTCATCCTTGACAAACATATGCATGGGTGGTTTAAGCAAAATGATGTCATCAAGTAGATTATGGTGTCATAATAATAAAGATTGACTAAAATCATTAGAAAAAGGGTTGTGTTTTACTGTAAATGTGTTAGATCTAATTTTAAAGAAAATATGGTGAATGTTCTTGAATATAAGGTCAATTACCCTCATACATATTGTAAATTAAAAGGATTTCAGTATTACCGTACCTTACCTCACCTTACCACCCATCTACTTACCATGTGACCACTACAATGGTACCCATTTACCTACATACCAGGATACTCACCTACCTACTATGGTATCAACCTACCACATGCACCTATAACCAACCTACCACAGTACCCACACATATTCCACAGTACCAACCTACTTATCATGGAATATACAACTATGACTTAAAGTAGCTTAGAAAAAGACCAACCTACATTGTACCAACCAACCTACCATTGTACCAACCTACCTACCATTGTACCAACCTACCTACCATTGTACCAACCTACCTACCACAGTACCCACACATATTCCACAGTACCACCTACTTATCATGGAACATACAACTATGACTTAAAGTAGCTTAGAAAAAGAGCAGATAAATAAACTTAAGAAATATGACAAGGGGGTATAACTCAGTGAAAATTGAGGTAAGCATGACATGCCTATGATATGCATGAGTAGGATAGGGACAAAATATATTCAATAAATATTACAAAGGGCCATAAGTTATTAAAATAAAGCCATTCATTAGATGCAAACTATATGCGCTACTAGACACACTAGATTTGGTACTTCTAAAAGCTGAGTAGTTCAATCAAAATCAGGCTATTGGTAGCTGAAACATAGTGCCGCCAATAAATGTAACAAAGAGGTCATAACTCATTTGAAATAAAACCAGTCATGACATGCCAACTTTATGTGGTACTAAAATCAAGCCTGTCATTACATGCCAACTACATGCCCAACTAGGCTTCAATAATTAAATCAATTAATTCAGTAAATATATCAACAAGAGCTGTCAATGGACAGCACGCTCAACTATACAAAATGCTTGTTGGTAAATAAAATAAAATCTTTTTCAATTCTTGCCCTTCATATGCCCTGTATATAATAAGAGTCAAAAATGATATAACTTGATTGATAGTCTAATACCCTTAAATAGGTTTATGAAATCTAAAATCATTCCCATTCCTAGATACTGAGACATAAGCATAATAACACTGTGCATGCAAAACTTTAACCAAATATCAAAGTTAGAAAAGGGCCGTAATTTGTATGAAATTCGGGCCAAGAGTTATCTTGGTTTTCTGGTGCCCCTGAACACACTTCTAAACTTTCTAGTCAATACCAAAAACAATTTCTGAGATATAAGCTGGATAAAAGCTTGCATGCAAAACTTTAAACAAAAAGTCTAAGTCAAAAAGTGGCCCTCATCTTCATTATATTCATTCAAAAACTATCTGCCATGATAGTATGATACCATTGAACATATTAAAGAAGTTTCAAATCAAACCCAAGCCTGCTTACTGAAATATAAGCATGAATTTCCTTACATGCAAAACTTTAACCAACATTTCTAAGTTAAAAAGGGAACATAATTTGTAATATATTCCATCAGGTGTTATCTTCCTTGATATTATAGTACGCCTAAACATATTAAAGATGTTTCAAATCAATCAATCTCATGCCTGGACTCTGAGATATGAGCATTAAAGTACCTTGCATGCAAAACTTTAACCAAAATTTCTAAGTTAAAAAAGGGGCCATAATTTGTAATATATTCCATCAAGAGTTATCTACCTTGGTTGTCTGATGCCCCTTAACATAATTTCATAACATTTCAAGTCAATACTATGAATGTTTTCTGAGATATAAGGCTGATAGTAGCTTGCATGCAAAACTTTAACCAAATTTTCTATTGCATGCAAAACATTTACCAAAATTTCAAAGTTATAAAAGGGCCATAACTTATATCAAATTTAGTCAAGAGTTATCCACCTTGGTTGTCTGATGCCCCTGAACATATTCATGAACTTTCAAGTCAATACCATAATTGGTTATTGAGATATAAGGTTGATAGTAACTTGCATGCAAAACTTTAACCAAGAGCTGCAACGCCAACGCAATGGCGACTACAATTGCTCTCATATTCTTCGAATAGTCGAGCTAAAAAAGGCCATAACTGATTTAAAATCAAGTACTAGTTCAACTTAGGAACCGTCAAGAGGGATTAGTAAAAGTTGTAACAACTGGTCTCCAAATCAACATAAAATAAACAAGTTCCTTTTAAACTAAAATCAAGTTGATCATGACGAGCCAATTAGCGCCGAAAAATCTTGTCTGCAGACTGACGAACATGACTCCTATATGGCCCCAATATCTGGGGATATGAATATGTTAAGCCATATTTATAAGTGTAATGACTGTGCTAAGCAATAAACCATTATTTTTACTTGAGAATTCTGCAATACTTATTTTTATATAATTACATAAAGATCAACTTTACCTCATGAAATCGCCCACTTTTTATGTCATAGGTAAACAATACACACAGAGGGTCGGACTTTGAAAAAGCATCCTTGTCTTTCAGATTCCTGAAATATTTTAAATATATTTTGCAAAAAAGGTCAAATAACTGCCATTAAACTTTAACAGAGTGACCAATAAACCAAAATGTCTTACATCTCTGCTGCTTGCCTCTAAACATTCCTAGTGTTGGACATCCCAAATTCTTTGCTAGAGTGACTGGTCATGATATCAAATCAAAATAATTAATTTGGGGGATGGAAAAATCAACCTGTCTCAAGATTTATGAAACTTTCAAACTAGCATATATGCAATCATGTTTTAAACCTTGTCCATTAAAAAAATGGCCAAAGTGATGCTGATACACACATACTAACAGTGAATTCATGATAGTTCAATTTATTTGAATGATTGACTTAAATATCCTCTGGTACATCACTTTTACAGAAACTAAGAATTTTTGGAAAAGGTGTGACAAATTTAGTTTTAGCGTCCATTATTTTGTAAAAAAACAAGGAACCAACATTGTCCTTCTTTAACAGCTATCTCCCTTGTTTTTAGTTAAATAGAAGAAATGATCAAAATAAATGTATGTTTGGTCATATTTATTTAATTGCTTTCCTCAGTTTTTACAAGTAAGACTATTGCAAAACAATAAAAGTCCTCTACAAGAAAGGGCTTTGTCACACTAGATAGAACCAAAATTAAAATATTGACAATAAGGTAGCTGAAATCAATAGTTCATAGATATATATATTGAACCCTTCAGTATATGTCTATGAAAAGTTTGTTGTTAATGATACATGAAGTTATGTTTTATACAACAGATTTTTATGTGGACAGAGATCAGGTGGTGGTCGGAATAGTACAATGTCATGTTAGCAACATGACAATTTCCAGAGAGGTACAATAGTTAGTGAAGGCAATACCCAGGATAGATCCAAGTTCATGGGTAGGCTGCTCAACCAACTGTATGAAGCCACTGTTTGAAGCTTCCTTTTCAATAAGGAAAAGCAATTGTGGAAAAAAGGGCATAGTTTTTTCAATAACTTATAAATGCACCTTGCTGTGTGATCTGCAAGACTTTACCAGTGATCAGGAAAGGCATGTGCCATGCACCATAGTCAAGTTAAAAATCAAAATGTAACATCATTTTGTGCACTGGATGCACCCATCACATTCCGATTTTTGGTCTTGCCCAGTACAGTCTGTTTAAAAAGTATATATAAAAATGTCTCATAAATATTGTCTAGGTGCTAAACTATGATGCTATGAAAATGGGTACAATGAATTGGCCTTGAGAACAAAATTCTGTAAGAACAAATAACGAATATTCTGTCACATGGGAATCATGCTGTGGTTGATATCAATTGGATTATTTGATTGGATTATTTGATTGGCACTGTTTTCTTTGTCCAATAAATCAATGTTTTAGTGTTCTCATGTGATGAAAAATGTTTACAGTTTTGGTAGTCATCGAGCTTTTTCAAGAAAATTAACCCTACAGATACCAACAATAATGAAATTAATGTTGATAGAGACTGAGCTATCACTCTCACTCAAGTCCCCTTTCACTAGTGTTTGTAATGTGTCAAGCAATGACAAGCCCAGTCATCCTGATACCCCACCCACTCAGAGTAAAACTGGCAAAAGTTTGGAGGATTCAGTCTCTTCTGTAATTGTGAGTGATGACCAAGGTGTTAATTGTAAGAACAAGGTATCTGATGAAACTTTCTTGCTCCCTAGCACAAGTGAAAGTGTTGACAAACAAACCAAAAAGAACAAAACTTGTTTTATTAAATAAGCATATGAAGTATGTAATAATGTTGCCAAACTTATGCAGACATCACCTTGCACTAGTATATTGTGTAATGAGAGTGCATAAGAAACCTGTGATGTATGCAAGGGTACTTGATCAAGAGCTATTCACACCATCCACTCATTTTTTGACTACCGGTAATGTAAAAGTTCAAAGTGCTACTGATCAGACTGTATACACTAAACTTAAGCAAACATTATGGATTTAGGAACAGAAGGGGCCAAAGTCATGATAGGCATAGGACAAGGTCTTACAGGGCATGTGGATATGGTGAGAGACAATCCATTGCTTTTGAATTATCATTGTATTGCACACAGATTAGCACTGGTAATGAAGTTCCATACCTTTTAGAATACCAGATTGTTTTGACAGGTATAAGCTTCTGTCAACTGTACAACAAGGCAGAAATAAAACAAGTACTTCATGAACCAGACCTTAAAATCAAGGAAGTTCATGTTAATGGATGTACTACCAATGTGTCTGAAATGTGCCTTGTATTTCAGAAAGTTAGTTAATCTTTATCAGCTACAAAGTGAACACCTGACAGTGCCTATTGACAAAAGAAAAACAGTGTACAAGGCAACCATATTATTCAAGATAAACAAAACATTAACAACATCAAAAGATAGTTCATTGACACACTGCTTAAGAAGTTAGACGAGAGATTTACAAAATTGTAATGATGGTAGCAATGTAATCTAGGCTTTCACTGCTCTTGTCACCAATAGAAAGAGAAACCTGGGGAAATGATAAAATTCTAGTGAAGCAATATGAGGAATGTAAAACCTTTGTGTCATTGAATGACCAACCTAAGTTCACAGTTGAGCCCATCATCAGTAAAGATGAAACAAGACTGAATGGTCAAAGTTGAAAGAGTGTTCCAGGAATGCTATCCAATAGATAACATGGCTACACTATGGGGTTTGATCAACCAGCATCACAAGAATCTCTGTCCCAATCTTCTGAAACTAGCTGCCCTGGCATTGACTGCACCTAGTCACACAACACTGTGAAAGATGATATAGTGCCAAAAATGAGACAGAGAGGCTAGATGACATTATGACCCTCAAAACTGAGGGTGGGGACATGAAAACATTTGACTATGTTGGAACTCTTGAACATTGGAGGAATGAGACTGAGAAGAAAACCTTCACAGAGTCAAATTAGTTCAAAATTAAAGCTTACTCAAAAATCCCATTAAGACTTTGTTACACATAATGTTTGACAATTAATTAAGTTATTTTATTAGAAACTACAAGCAGTGGACATTTTAAGAAAGTGAAGTAAGCTTACTATACAGCTGCTTCGGAAGAAAATATGTATACATTCAATAGATGATTTTATTACAAATTTATAGTTCAAAAAACTGATGAACCTTAATTTTTGCATGTGTCCCCATAATTTGTGACCATGGTGTCATGTGTCCCCATAATTTGTGACCATGGTGTCATGTGTCCCCATCCCCACAAATTTTCATTCCCAGTCATTAACCCTAGTCATTAATGCACAAATGAACTACATCTTAAATAATAAAGGAAGAATTTGCTTAGAAAAATACTCAAAAAGGATAATAACTCCAGAAATGCTGTTGAAAAATATGGAAGTTATCTGCAATTGCTAACAGATGGAAGTAAGACAGATGGATGCTGTGTACCAGAATATGACCCTTCAGGAGTATAAATTACAATGAAGAAGAGCTCTTTGAGCCACATATATCAATGATAAAGCAAATTTTGTCCCTGGCAAAACAATAAAGACAAGAGAAAATCTAACCTGCAAGAAACACTAATTTCCACCTGGCTACAGGGGTTGGCTGCTGTACCAGGCTGGTATCCCTGACCTGGCATACCCGACATCTTCCTGGTGTCTCACAGTCTGAAATAGAATAAAGTAAACAGAATCAAACTGCAGCAGATCTGTAACCCTTCACCACTCCCACTCTACCTGATCACATAAAGCTTTAACACAGTGACAGTGATTTTCAGAATATTTTAGCAAATCTTACCCTTCTTATCACAAAGTTTGTAATGCAAGGTTTATATCATGTTTCTGACTTCAAACATGGTGTGCTGTGGGATTTTAGCCACTTTTTCTCAGCCTTCTAGTTTTGTTTTGTCTTTCAAGTTTTCTTTCAGTTTATCATGGTATACAATGTACTCACTTTCTATTCAAGGTCTGAATCTGAAACCCGTGTGACCTAATGCACTTGTTATATCTCTCCAACCAAGAATCGAAGGCGTGACATAAGCCGTCACGTGACAACACTCTTAACTCCGCCATAATGGCACTAGCAAGCTCTTTCTAACACTCAATCTATGATCCTGCAAATGATCTTTAACATTTAACAAGAAGACGCTCACCTGAGAAATATTGCCTTCATTGCCTAAACAATTTGCTATATTATAGCATAGATGTACTGAATACCTTAATCAATGAGATCATTTCAATTTTACAAACCAAACAGTACCTGTGTTCAAATTTAAAGTCAAACTTGATTAAGTGATTATGGCCATAAACATTGTCATGAAACCTCAAAAGGATTGCATAAGAAATGTAAATAAATCAAATTCTGGCATTTTTAATAATTAAAAGGCCATAAATTTCTGACCTAATTTGCAGATATTGCCATAGTCAAATTTGGCCAAGAGATAATGGCTAAAGTTTAAAAATGATTGCTTAAGAAATGACTTGACTATTTGAGTTTACCGTCGCCTCGACAGTATTTCAGTCATATAGCGACGTCCAGCTAATTACAGGTGGAGGAAGACCCCTAATGCACGGAGACATCCGGGTAGAACCACCGACCTACTGCAAGCCAGCTGGAAGGCTTCCTCACATGAAAATCCGAATGACCCTGCCAGGATTTGAACCCAAGCGGTGAGGGGCTGAGTGAGTGTTAAAGTCAGAGCCTTTACCCTCTCGTCCACGGAGGCCCTGCTTAAGAAATGAAGATGTTAGAGTGCAAACAAAGTGAAATTTGACAGTTTTTAATATTAAAAGGGCCATAAATCCTGACCTTTTCGGCAGATATCAGCCATAATCTAATTTGGCCAAGAGATTATGGCCACAGATATTGTCATAGAGTTTGAAGATAATTGCTTAAGAAATGAAGATGCTAGAGTATAATCAGAGTGAAATCTGTTGTTATTTTTTTCACATGAAAGGGCCATATCTGGTCAATATTAGTCATAACTAAACTTGGTTGAGAGATTATAGCTATTAACACTGTCATAAATTTTGAAGAATGAAGATGCTAGAGTGCAAATGAAGTGAATATCTCCTGACATCATTGGCCAATATCAGCCATAACCAACTTTGCCAAAAGATTATGGCTCTAAACTCTGTCATAAAGCTTCAAGATAATTGCTTAAGAAATGAAGATGCTAAAATGTAATCAGAATGATATCTGTTGGGGTTTTTTTAACATAAAAGGGCCATAACTGGTCAATATTAGCCATAATCAAACTTGGCTAAGAGATTATAGCTATTAACATTGTCATAAAGTTTGAAAAATAAAGATGCCAGAGTGCAAACAAAGTGAAATACATTAACAAGAGGGTCATAATAGCCCTGATTGCTCACCTGGTATCATTAGGCAATGTAAAATCAAGTGACCCCTGGGGCTGGGCCAATTTTGACCCCAGAGCCATGATATGAATAGAATTGGTAGATGTCAATTAGGCCATGTTACATACCAAATATCTAAATTCCAGGCCTGGTGGTTTCTGAGAAAAAGATTTTTCTAGTTTTTTCCTACATCAGTCTATGTAACTACCAGTGACCACTGGGACAGGCCAATGTTGACCCCAGGGCCATAACTTGAACTAACTTGGTAGATGTCTTTGAAGCAATGTTACACACCAAATAACTAAACACCAGGCCTGGTGGTTTCTGAGAAAAAGATTTTTCTAGTTTTTTCCTATATAAGCCTTTGTAAAATCAGGTGACCCCTGGGGCGGGGCCAATTTTAACCCCAGGATCATGATTTGAACGAACTTGGTACAGATCGATCTACTAGACAACACTGCACACCAAATATCTTTACTCCCGGCCTTGTGGTTTCTGACAAGAAGATTTTTCTAGTTTTTTTCCTATATGAGCCTATGTAAAATAAAGTGACCCCTGGGGCGGAGCCAATTTTGACCCCAGGGCCATGACTTTAACAAACTTGGTAAATGTCTTTGAAGCAATGTTACACACCAAATATTCAGACTCCAGGCCTGGTGGTTTCTGAGAAAAAGATTTTTCTAGGTTTTCCCCAATGAGCCTATGTAAAATCAGGTGACCCCTTGGGCAGGGCTAATTTTGACCTGAAGGTCATGATTTGATTGAACTTGATAGAAGTCTACTAGACAATACTATGAAACAAATATCTAACTTCTAGGCCTGGTGGGTTCTGAGGAGAAGATTTTTCAAGTTTTTTTCCTATATTTGCCTAAGTTAAATCAAGTAGCACCTGGGGCGGGGCCAATTTTGACGCCAGCGCCATGATTTGAACAAACTTGGTAGAAATCTACTAGGCCATGTTTTATACCAAATATCCAACCTCCTTTAATTTTTTTTCCCCCCAGGGTCATGATTTGAACTTGGTAGAGATCCACTAGACAAAGCAACACACCAAATATCTAAGCTCTAGGCCTTGTGGTTTAGAAATTTAAGATTTTTAAAATTTTTTCCTGTGACCTAATTATAATTAAAAATTTTAAGGGGACATCTTGGAACATCCTTGCCAAGTTTGATCTTTCCCTTTTTTAAGAAAATTGTAATGTTGAACAATTTTGACCCCAGGGCCATGATTTGAACAAACTTTGTAGAGATCCACTAGACAATGCTACACACCAAATATTTAAACTCCAGGCCTTATGGTTTCTGAGAAGAAGATTTTTCTTGTTTTTTCCTATGTAAGCCTATGTAAAATCAAGTGACCCCTGGGCGGGGCCAATTTTGACCCCAGGGTCATGATTTGAACAAACTTGGTAGAGGTGCACTAGACAATGCTACACACCAAATATCTAAGCTCTAGGCCTTGCAGTTTTGCAGAAGAAGATTTTCAAAATTTGCATTTTTAAAATCTATTTTTAGCACCTGTGACCTACTTTTTCAACCAATCGAAATAATTTTAACAATCTTGATAGATGGCATCATAAGGATAATTCCTGTGAAGTTTGGTCAAAATCCATTCAGTGGTTAAGGAGGAGATGTTGTTTAAAGGAAATTGGACGCATGACGGACAAAAGGCGATCACAAAAGCTCACCATGAGCATGTTGTGCTCAGGTGAGCTAAAAACTGAATGTACTGTTGATGATGTTCATGAATTCTGTCTGATTAAGTTTCCCTTTCTATAATATTTAAAATTGTCTATTGGCAAGTCTCTATTACTTCCTTTCCTATTTATTTATGTAATATGCTCCCACTGGCATAAAACAAAACTTTTAATCCTATTCAGAAAATTACAATTAAAACTAAAAGTATAAAATAGTTTGATATGCAAATATAAGAGAAAACACCATATGCAATCAAATGTCTGCACACATTTGTCATCATTCCTTTCACCTGGGTTGCCCTTGTATTTACACCTTTCTCCAAGATGCATATAAGGTGATACAAGGTGCCATTTTGGAAGCGGGGTGGGGGGCAAAAGTGTTAAGCATCTCCTGACTTGGGAGATCAGCCCTGTGTTCAGTTAACCATAAGTTTAGCGCTCGCAACTGCTTACATTCTATATGCTATGATACAGCAAGGATATAAATGCTAAAGTTATGGACTTTAAAGGGTAACTAATCGCAGGGCAGGTATCACCTGGTTCCAGATATGTGAGGGATGTAAGCTTGACGGGGGTGGAATAGAAAGAAGTGTCAAAAATAACAAGTAACTCAATGCATAAAGCTTATTTAAATGATATATTAAAATATGAATTAATAAACTAATCTTCTAAACTCAGCACTAATCTTCACAGTTGATCTCTGAGCCAAACTGACCACCAGGCACCTTCTCCCTTCACACTGTCCCTGAGAATGACTTTTCTGGACGGTGTTCAGTACTATATATATTTTACTGTTACTAAGTAATGTGTATATATTAATATGTCCAATTAAAATGGATTTTCACTTCCATTGGCGCATGTGCAAATTGGTATTGCAGTTGATTGTAAAGCTGTGATTGAAATAATTTTTAGTGAGCAATAATTTTCTATATGATTGGGGGTATCAATATGTGTTTGGTGTTTGTTAATAATAGTTTTGGGAGCATCAAATATGTGTTTGGTGTTTGTTTTAAATAGTTTTGTATATGACTGCAGTAATTTAGTGAAATTGTAAATGATTGTTTAAATTTTTTTTAATTCCTTAAGATACAGTTAATTACCTATAAATAACCTCATTTGCACATTTGATGAAATGGTATAATAATACAGTTGTGGAATTAACTCAATTTGTAAGAACACCAATCAGATTCTTTTTGCAAGAGGTCCCGAGTTCTATTCCATCTGGGATTTTTTCTCTTTTTTTACTTATTTTAGTATCAAATTTCTTTATCAAAAGAAATAGTAAAATAATACTACATTAAATAAAAAATAACATGCATAAATAAAAGGAGAAAATTACTGACAAGGTTGTTTTAAACGTGACACAATGCAGTTAAAGTATTTTAAAATAATATTAGAAGTTCCTGGGCTACATATGTTTACTATAAGATACAGCTTAACAAAATTTGACTTCTTCCAAATAAAAGTGTCGAGATCCTAATTATTCATAGAAAAAGAAACAAATACTTACATTTTACCTGAACTTTAATAAATTATATTTATGTGCGTTTCTCCCTGACAGACACTCTAAATAGCTTAATTATAGCTGAATCATTCAGATTATATCCTGGGTTGACAGATAAAACCGGAAGTAAATAAACAGAAATGGTGTAATTGACGGGTTCTAGCAAATTCAATCTCCAAGCAGAGTTGTCGTTCGTTCCTCACATAACATGTGCCTGAGTGTAAGAGAGTGAGCAAATCCCTAACTCCGCCGCAGTAGTTACCCCCCCCCCCCCCCCCCCCCCCCTTACAGTTTTTTTTTTTTTTTACATTACTTTTAATGAAATATGAATTTTTTTGTAAATCGTTTAATTTACATTTACATTGCCATATGTACGAGTATATAAAATTTAATATTGTGTAATTACTGGTATGTCAAGAAAAAATTTGAATAAATGCATAGAAAATTTGTTTTTAAGATGTTTTAGATATATACCATCCGTGTTTTGTGAATTAAAACAAAGTACTACTCTTCAACGAAAATGAAAGCCTGGTGGGTCCATGTGAAGTTGCAGAAACTGAGAAAGTCATAGTACAGGAATTCAGAAAATAAAATGTGTCATAACTTTTAGCATAAGTCTTAAATATTTACAGATCGAGTTATGCTGTGGACATTTTTTTAACAAATGATAATAACAAATTATCTCCATGTTATTGGTATACCATAGTGGTACCATACCAGGCCCGGATCCAGCCGGGGGGGGCGAGTTTTCCTCAGATTTAAATTAAACAAAACTGTCTTTTACAAAGTTGAGTCTAAAACTGATGAATATTCCAAGCATTCACTAATTGATAGTGTACACAAGTTACTTTTATTGGGGGGTGGGGGTCCAAAAAGCACTTATTTTTTTATGCCAGTCTGCCCCCCCCCCCCCCCCCCCCCCTTTACTACCGTCATTTTTTTTATACAACTGTAGTCAAATACTATTGCACAGTAGTTATTCAAAAACATGGATTTGCGAAGGTAAAATATAAAATTATATCGCTCAAGGCTCAGTCCCACTTGCTTGACCTTTTTTGCCTAGGGGATGTACTCCCGATGGAAATTGATGAGCCTCGGGAGGCGTCGGGAACAGGTTCCCCTGTGTCCCGCGGAAGCTTCGAAAGCATTACGAGCCTTGTGGAGTCATCGGGAGGCCTCGGGAGAACTCCATTGCTTGCATTGAAATTTTATCCTATATGTTCTCGAAGTTTTATCGGGGGAAACATACGCATAGCTTCCCGGAAGTTCCTTGGAAGCATTCACGGAGATTCCGCGAAATATTTTTCCTCCGAGGAACCCCCTAGGCTTCGGTGATGTCTCGAAGGTTCGGCGACCTTTCTGTGACACATTCCAGAACTTGTGATAGAATCTCAGAATATTCGCAAAAAAAAATCGGCAAGTGTACTCTAAAATTTGCTGCTTTTTTGGTCAACTTTAGACTGAGACGGTCAAAAAGGCCATGGGACATTGCTGGGAGCATCCTCATAAACCCCCGAAAGTCTACCCTTGATTTTGTCCATCACCAAATTCTCATAATCTCCATAATCTCCCCGAGGCACCTAGGATAGTTCGATACAACGATACATCCCCTAATCTACGGGGATATTCCCCCGATGATGTTTCAAATTCGGTGAAGCTCCAATTAACCTTCCCCGATCATCGAAAAAAATTCACGAGCATCCCCGATAATACAAGGCCCATGGGACTGCTCCGTCTTTTTGCTTCAAACATCTGATGCCATCGGGAGAAAATTTGTGTATTTCCACATCGCCGATGACTTTTCTCCAGTGGGACCTAGGCATTAGATCAATGGTCTTCAAGTTTCAAAAAAAAAGAAGAAAGAATGGGAGAAATTTTTTTTAAAAAAAACCTTCACTTTTATCCCCAGATACGCTTCAGAATGCATCTCCGTCACACTAAAAACTTTTTGGAAAAAATCTGGATCCGGGCCTGCCATACACACATCATCAACCTATCTTAAGACATTTAAGCTGAATACAAAGGGAAATGACCGTGAAAGTAAATGCCCATTCTATAAAATTAATTTACTTTAATGTCCTTTTTATGTCATTCAAAGTAATGCTGCGGACATCATTTTTCAAAAGGAGGAAAAACTCTGAAGAGAAGAGATGTTCTTGGAAATTTTTATTCACAACATCAGACTATCTTAAATGGGAACAAAGTGATGCTGCAGATTATTTTTAGAAGGCAATAACTCTGAAAGGAAAGGGCTCTAATGGAAAATATTTGCTCGCAACACATCATCTCCAAGTCATTGATACATGCACCAAATATCATCAAATTAACTTAAATACGCACATATATAGAGAGAATTATGCTCCGGGAAGGGAACAAAAAAAAATAACAATGTGCATTAACTGTAAGAAAAGAGGGCAATAGCAGGCAGAGTACCATACACCTAATTATAACATTTCTGGACACGTGGTTTTACCTGATTACCTTCAGCAGCAACCTAATTCAGATGTATACGGTACAATAAAGGTTTTAAGTTTCTATACAGATGATAATTAAAAGAAAATTAGTCAACCATTGGAGGCCTCATTTTCCATGGGATCAATAACTTAAATGAATTGCATTATAAGTAAAAAAAAAAATCTGAACACTTAAGCTTCAAGAGAATGATTTTGAATTTGTCTGCATAATAATATGAAGAGTACATTAGGAAACTAGCTGATCCACTTTAGATTATAAACAGTACATTAGGAAACTAGCCAACCATCTGGTGCTCCATTTTCAAGGGTTAAACTGAAAGTAAGCAGTTATGGTAATAACCATTCGTGCCATTTGAAATTAAATGCTGACCACTGGTTTCAGAGAGGAAATATTTGGAAAGTTTCCATACAGCGTACAAAAGGAAAATAGCAGAAACACAAGGAACCAAGTGGTTTCATAAGATAATTATATCTTTTAAAGCAAATTGTTGCCATCAGAAGATGGAACACGGGGTGATCAGAATAGTTCACCATGAGCTTGTTTGTTTTACCGGTATGTTGAGCTAAGAAAGATCATGTTCAGGAGACATGGTTTCAGTTCAATGATACATATCCAAAAAGAAGGAAAGTAGAATAGTGTTATTTCAATTAACTTAAATGAGAATCAGTTCTGATACATGCATGCACCCAGTGAGTTTTGTTAGTTACCAAAAGAAACAAGAAATATCTTTAAAAATATATTCGGCGTATCTAAATAATTGTCAGTTGTAACATGTAAAACAGATTTAAACTATTATAAAGTTGGAAACATTGGCAACAAATGTTTTTCCCTTGCAACCACATTCTCGATAAACACACTAACACACAAAATATATATTTTTTGGTATAGCAGTGGGATGTACCGACTGACAGGTACCATTTATTTCGTTTCAAAATACAATAACATACATACATACATACATACATACATATGCAATAAAGTCTAAACTCTATAAACTCAAAACCGTAAAAAATCAGCACCAGGCATACCAAATGTACAAATTGCTTCTCCACAACGTTGATGAAAAGGTTATGACTCCATCCGGAATATCTACGCAAGTGCCACATCTTGCATACGTATAAATAATAAGTTAACAGATTGGTTCAGTTGTGGCACCGGGGTGAAACAGGGATGCTGTCTGTCTCCGACATTATTCGCCATATTCGCCAATGACCTTGTGAAGGAAGTCAACGACCTTG
This sequence comes from Solen grandis, assembly GCA_021229015.1. Lineage (NCBI taxonomy): Eukaryota > Metazoa > Mollusca > Bivalvia > Adapedonta > Solenidae > Solen > Solen grandis. The sequence continues at coordinate 38,559,548 of CM037786.1, read as the reverse complement.
AAATTGGTATCTCAATGGGAGAAGCAAAGGTGTCCATTCTTATGTATGCGGACGATATTGTGTTAATCTCAGACAGTGCAGACAAATTACAAATTATGCTAAATACACTTCACGACTGGTGCAAACGATGGCGAGTGATAATTACAACTAATAAGTCGAAAATCGTGCACTTCCGGCGCGACAGAATACCAAGAACAGATGTCGTATTCCGAGTCGGCGATAATGTCATTGAAACTTGCTCAGTACCGATACCTTTGAGTATTCTTGGATGAGCGTAACAACTTTAGTGCAAACTGTGAGGCATTGCAAAGGAAGCAGGTCGGGTGCTTGGAGGCATAATCAGTAAAATACATAACATGAAACACTTCCGGTTCCGGTCTTACGAAAAACTTTATAACGCTTGCCTTATGCCAATTCTGGATTACAGCGCCTCTGTGTGGGATGCTAAGACATACCAGTCGCTAGATAATGTACAAAACCGCGCATTACGATATTTCATGGGCGTACATAGATTTACACCACTTCCGGTGCTGTACGGAGACTCTGGCTGAAAACCGACGTTGTACAGTAGCTGGATATGTGTCATTAGATACTGGAATAGACTATTAAAAATGGATGACAATAGACTTACCAAACAAGTGTTTATTTTTTACTATGAAACATGCGCTAACAACTGATCAAGCGACGTTAAGCATATATTCACAACGTTGGGCTTTAATGATCAGTTTCAAGCTAAATCAACTGAACATTATAAAGATAATTGGTCGCACGACGTGCTGAACATGCCCAAATTAAGAATATACGTAACATTCAAAACGGATCTTAAATGTGAAGACTATATGACAATGAACCTTTCGAAGAACGAACGATGTGTCAGTTCATTGATGTCAGGTGTGATATAAAAGTCATTTCAAGAACATGTAATAAAAGTATATCAACTCGCATATGTTGATGAAAACCCTAAGCCTTGTGAACACACTACGTATAAACTCCAGTTAACTGACAGAGAGAGAGAGAGAGAGAGAGAGAGAGAGTTAGTTTTGATTTTGACTCTAAACATGACTATCCCTGTAATATAACAATATCACCATAACAACTGAACTGCATCAACAATTTTTATATTATCTATCATTGATAGGCTTGGATCCCCAAATAATAAAGTGTTAGTATTAATTGAGAAAAAACAGTCTAAACAGTTGTATAATACATTCCTTTGCAAATTAATCGTTGACATTCAAAGAAGTGATTTGCATTTTCTATAGTATGACAAATGCTACAAAAAGGGTCAGTCTTAAGATGGGTTTAGTGAAGGTCTCCATTCAAATTACTACAATTATTTCGCAATCGCGCGTGTATTAATGACCAAAGACTTTCTCCCTGATTGTAATACAAAGGAACACTAAACTCAAGCATTTATATACTGAATGTTTGATTCTTCAGACTGAATAATTACTCTTTGTTTCTGTTTGCTAAATAATAAGTTAGCCAGGTCAGTAGATTTCCACAAAAAAACATATTGTTGTAATTTAAATATCAACCCTTTGTGCCAGACTCTGTCAAAAGCCTTTGAAACGTCACAAAAAATCATACATCCATATTGTTTATTATTTATATTATCTATTGTTTGACATATATGGTGATAAATATCTATTAATTGATGTTGAGTGTTGAGGTATAAAAACCCTGACTGATACTTATATAATAGGTAATTTCATATCAAAATATGCATATACTTAAATCTAATTCTTTCCAATATTTTCCCACACCAACTTAGGAGAGATACGGGTCTGTAGTTTTCAACTTTCTGTGTGTCACCCTTTTTAAAAAGAGGGATTACTTTTGCAAATTTCCATAAATCTGGAAATTTAGTTTCAACTAATGATTTGTTAATTAACATACACAAAGGTTTTCATACTGTTTCTGCAGTGTTTCTTAACATTCTATGACTTATCATATCATGAACACAAGCTTTATTTATGTTTAGTGTCTTTATAACATCAATGATTTCTTGTTCAGTCATAAATATGTTAGATAATTCATTTTCAGTTTTTCGTTCAAAGGTTGGTAACATGTTGTTTTCATTATTGATTGTAGAGACAGATACAAAGTAATAATTTATGTATTTGGCTTTATCTGTATTTGAAGTATAAAAATATGTTTCCCCATAAGCATTGGTATCAAGTAATGGAGGTACATTTCCCGGGTCATCATTTTTATTTTTCACTAAATATCTTATGCTAATCAACTGACAGACAATACTTAATTGATGAAATTTACTCCAATAATTAAAACTAATTACCCTGGGTATTGCACCGGTTAAATTAGTGAGGATCCCTAGCCACGTGGGAGTACAGGTAAATGATAAGCAGGGCTCAAACACAGGTTTCTCACTATAGAGAAGTTTACAAATAACGCATACTAAATTCCGCAATTATGGGACGACAGTCTAGTCAAAATGAAAATATTTGTCCCCGTGGTCAAAACCAAATGCGTTTTATACAATAGCAAAGTCCTAAAACCAAGAGATAAGCTACTCGGTGAAATATCGTATATTTTCGGCGCGAATTCGCGGAGGTGCGCGCCAGATCTAGAGTTCAGTGTTATTAAGCGATAGTGAAAGAGTATCAATAGAACAATTAATTTCTTTGTGCAGTTGTATATTTTACTAAAATATATCATTTTCGTCTTTTTGTCCTATTCTTTAATGCTTTTATCATAAAGTGAAAGAATAGGGTGTAGATATATATATATATATATACATATTTCAATAATTAATCGTAATTAATGTTTGATTTACTCGATATATTGGCCGATACCTGATTGTGTGACATAGAACAGATAGGCGTCGATGAAAAAGTATCGCATTCTAAAAATAAGCAAGTATATTTGTTACTCAAAATAACCCACTTTGATAACTGACTTCATAACCAACGTTGAAAAGTGTATTTCATCCAAGATGGGCTTAAAGTGAAAACATTTTATTAAAAATCCTGAAGTCATGATCGACTTATTCCTCTTCCTCCGAAAAAATAAGTTGTTATGATTATATATCAATTAATTTGTCGTGCAGTGTTGCATGTAAGTATATTGAGGGTAAAAATATACAACCTCTTTCGCAGTTTTAAAAACAAGCAGGCGGTTGGTTTTGAACGGAATAACAATAATTAAAAGATCGCTCTGAAAATTTTGTTACATGAACTGAAATTGTACCCATTCGCCCATTTCGTGATGGAAATAGACGCTAAATTAGCCATAATATTCCTTAATGAGAAATTAAAAGCTTCACATATTACTGAAAAAAAATATACTTTATTGTTATAATCGTTCCTCGCTACTTGCTGGATATAAGATTAATACCTGATGAGATGTTTGCTCGCTCAGTATTATGTGTCAATCTAGCAGGTGCGCTTAGGTTTAAATTACGGCTTCCTGTTGTCTCGATAAAGAAAACACGATGCCAACCTAAATTGAACTGATCCCTAAAAAGTCCTTGAATTTCTTGCTTCATTTCCTATGCTGCCATGATTTAAAGCTAAAAATGAACTTAAGAAAGTTTTGACTTGGAGAAATGTGCAACCATAGTAAACCAATACAGTTTGCCCTCTTCGTACTTTAAGGTTATACATTTCATATACAAATGCTAAAATACAGCGATCAGTTCATCCTTCATAGTTTGTAAATGCCCTGGAAGAAACCTTTGGTAGGCTGAAACTTATATAATAGGAGGAGCTTAACCCTAGCCGCGGGTAGTTACGCCCAAGACAACCGGAACCCGGCATGCAGCATGCAAATATATGTTCACATGAAATACAACCCTTTATTCGTTTGGTTTATTCAAACATAACAAGGGTGGATTTAGAGGGGACGGAAGCGGCGTACCCCGCCCCCACCCCGCTTAAATAGACAAAGGTGTTTTTTTTATGCATTTATCCACATATCAACTTTAAAGTTTATATGTAACAATTAGAGTCAGTCAATTTGATCAAAATTGAAATATTTGTTTCATTTTCGCTTGTTTGTCATCTTTCCGCTAATTAAACGAGCAATATCAGTCTAGTCTGGTATCCGACCTTACTACAGAGTGTAGTAAAGGGGGCTCTGTAGTAAGGTCGGATACCAGACTTTAGCAGTCTTTCTGCCTAAGCTGGATCCATACATTTATACGCTCTCAGACAAATTCGAAATGTTAATTTTTTCGACAAGTTCGAAAGAAAAGAAAGGGCTTATTTTGCTTTTGCTTTTAAATATTGTCTCAAGGTTGTATTTTCGTTTGCAGATTTAGCACTAGTGAATTACCTGATCACCGGGAGTAGTAATGGGGCCGGTTTAGCCCCAAACAAAGATGACGTAATAGGCGGCAATTTTGTTTCTATTAATAGTAACTCATTTGCATATAAGCGTATATTAATTAAAAACCTATTTCATAATATACGAACATGAATTATCATTTACAGTTATAATCAGTTTACGTTATAATTAAAACACAAATTAAAGCACCTATCTTCACAGCATACCACAAAATACAAACATTAAAATGTAACATTTGACCATTATAGGTTATTCAAACAGACGCTTTCGAAGTGAAACATCGGTCCCGACGACTTCGGATTTCCGAGATCCGACTGTACATGGGTTATTGTAACACCTTAAAATGACAGAACCCTGCATAATTAATATTTACAAGTCAATTTTGCATCTCAAAACAAACTATATTCCTCCGCATGATATAGTGACAGTTACGCAACATCATAGAGAAATTAGTTCTTTTGTGCTTTTATGCCACAGAAAATGATTGTGAACCGTATATATTTATTTTTGACACACAATTGATTTTCAACACTTTTGTTTAATCTCAGCATACCGATGTTGTACAGTTATGTTTAATCGTTTGATCATTTTTACAACATTGAGAGGTAATTGGGTTTTCAAAGTAGAGAATCGAATGCTCAGAAAGTAGGTACTATAGTATGAAGAAATACAACAAAGTGTTCAAAAAGTGGTGTGAATGGGCAACACTGCACAATATTTCATATTTGCCAGCTTTAGATATACATTTGTCATTATACATGATATCTGTTTGACAAAGATCAAATTCTTTTTCATGTGTTGATGGAGTTTTTTTACAGTCTTAAGTGCGTTCATGATGTAGCGAGACACAGAAATAATCCATTCGATTTACACTTGGTCATATCACCCAGTGAGGCAGCTCATTGGATATTGGATCACGCTGTGACAAAAAAAGGACCCAGTCAGTCCTGAGATATTGAATAAATTACTGGATGTACACGGAGACGAACAGGCATCATTAATGAATTTAAGGAATTTGCCAATGTGTTTCATCGCTTACGCGTTTTTACCCCCGGATTTTCTGAATTATGTAACATTAAGAGGTCATATTTAACTTTTCACAAGGAATATGTTTCTTTGCATATAGTGTCTAGTACAACAGATGTTTATCGTGAAGGGAATCCTTGTATTATAGCCAGAACAGGTAATAGAACGTGTCCAGTTTAACTTCCTGAGCGTTATTTGTTATTGGCAAAGGTAGATCCTCGTTCAGATGAGTACATATTTAGGTAATTTTCTTTCTGCAAATCTTCAAATGAGTATAAACTGAAAGGTGCTACGTGTATGTCATATACTCGATCAAAGGAAGTGGTTCTGGACATGTTCTCTACTACAGGTTTAGATAAATCTAAATTCGGACTTCACAGCTTGAGATCAGGCAGTGCAAGTGCAGCTGCACATTTCGGAATAACTGATAGACTATTCAATCGTCATGGTACATGTTCGGAATAACTGATAGACTATTCAATCGTCATGGTACATGTTCGGAATAACTGATAGACTATTAAATCGTCATGGTACATGGCGGTCTAAAAAAGCCAAATATGGTTATGTGAATGACAGTTTAGACAATATACACATGTATTAAAAATATTGGTATTTTAATGAATATTATGTATTTCATATTATATGTGTATTTGTGATTAAAATATAAATGGATCACACAAAAATCTCGTTTTTTGTTTTTACTAGAAAAATGCGATATGTAATTCGGTCAATGCTATTCAGTGTTTTGTAGTCTTTATACTCCTGATTACTAATTGGGAGAGAAATGATTTATTTTCGTTTGAGCAAAGCGAATTAGAAAAAAAAGCGAATCATTTACGGTTAACAGAGAGTGATTTGATACGAGAGTATTTCCTTATTATTTATACACGGAGATTCTAAGCATTTTGAATGACTTTTTTTTTTTTTTTTTTTAATTAAAAAAGTTCACTATTTGTTGTATTTGCTGTTGTATTCAAATAAGTCCTCTAAAAATCGATTTGTATTTTTTTGTACATTGCATTTAACTAATTATCTGGTATTGATATACTCCATTCCTTTTTCCATAATGTATTACTATATTTCATTAAGCCTGTACTCTGAATACTATTTCCGTAATAAAGGAAAGTTACACCAGACTATTAGTTAACAGCCATACTGCGCTTGCGTACCGGAAGGCGAATGGACGAGGCATTGTATTTTGTGTTGACAGGGTTTCGTGGCGCCAATACGAAAAGACAAATTTTTTACTTTTGGTGAGGAGAAAAGACGAAAAGTCGATTTGTATTTTCTTTTCGTCTTTTCGCCCCAAAATTTCTACTTTTCGCCCCATAATCTCGCCCCGAAATTTTTACTTTTCGTCCCGCAAAAACAGGTTATTTTTCTCTTTTCGCCTTTGAAATTTCGCCCCCAAAACCCGCCACATGACATGGTAGAAATCAACCACCATATCAAAAAGAAGTAATTCCCTTCCTTAAGATGTTACACATTATTTCAATTTTCTGATTGGCTGTTGATTATGGAGGCTATTCGTTGCCAAAAATCCAGCCTTGTAATCATGACAATTTATACTTCGGTTCAACTAAACAGATATGTAAAAGTATAAACGTTTATCCGAGAGGTACATATTGTGCTCGTATTGTGCGTTTTGATTATCTCGATTTAACTAGTAACGTTTTTACTTCTAGAATGTAATTTGGTAACATGCAGCTAAGATAAAATGCAAATAATATTTATAATTTTTAAAACTCAAATTTACGAAATGTACAACGACTTACACGACACGTTTTACGCCGTACATCACGACGTTCGAGAATGGAGCCGCATCAGATTACACTCTCAGGTTTACAACTGCATACTTGACTTTTACATTTCTACGCGATTAACATTTGTAGACGATTTTGCAACTTCCACATATATGGCAGTATCACGGAAATAGGCGAAGATTTAAAGGCGGAGCCAAATTTCACGAGTGGAAAATAAAGTAACTCTTACACCATGATAAATCGGTAAGTACAGAAAGATTTCGTATTTACCTGAGTCTGAAAATGATATTTTGTAGATACAATAATTTTATATACATCAATTGTTAATCATTATACTTACCTTTGGACTCTTTTAATATATACATGGTAAAATGAAAACGAAAAAAAAATATGGTTGAAAAAATGTTATGTAGATCTATGAAAGGGAGGTTGCTATGTACAGACATTTAAGCTTCATAATTTTGGTTTTAATTTTACTAACGTTATAAGTAATATTAAAAAAAAAAAGATTTTTTCCCTCTTTTTTCTTATCCAGTCATACCCTAGTATTAAGGTTTGTGATATAGTAATTAAATGTTACTTAATATTACTGGGAAAGGCAACAGCCAGAATTTGGCCTGTAAAAATTATTGTATAGATCTATCTGTAGCAAATCTTCCATCTGTTTTGAATTGAAAATTGGACAATAGTACAGTAGCAACTTAACAGAACCTTAATTATCAATTTGACTTATTCCTTCTATAAATATATTTGTTTTGCATAAAAAATCTTGATTTATAGTTAAGCAGTAATTTTTACTGTCTGGAAAAAAAAAACATTAAGAGTTGGATTAAGACACAGACAGTTGATGGCATGTTACTTTTGTGTATTTTCTAATAGAAATTAATCAATCTGCAGGTATGTATATGAACAAATACAGAGATTCAAAATAATATTGGAAGTCAGACACTTTTTTTTGCATTTAAAACATTAATATACTAGGTGACAAACAAAGGATCAGTCTTTATTAAAGCAGGAGATATCTTATATCTTTAAAGAACATCTCCTGATTAAAGACATAATGAATACTTCAACTTGAACTTTATACTGCCAATAGTCAATATTGACTACTTAAGGCACCTTAATTATGGATATTTCTTGAATTGTTATTTAAAAAATTGAGTCCGGTACACCTCAGCTCTGTTTGTGAAAATTATGCATTGTTTTTCTGAAAACATCGACTTTTTTATGAAAGTGGCATTGAGCGCGAATTCACAACACCAGTAATGGCAGTGGCTAGATATTAAATCTTGAAAAAAGCTCAATTGTGGTGAAGTGGGTTCTCATATCATGTGGCTTTGGTGGCTCGACTAAAAAAACATCAAAGTTAAAATCCTGGCCAGGGATATAAAAATCTAAATATAAATTTACGCCATGCTGCGCTTATATTGCTGGCTTTACAATGTAGGTGGGGTACGTTTCAAAAACTAATCTTTTTTATATCTTCTGATGTTGATTCAATATCTGCATACAATGGTACTCGTGCAACTGAAACACATGATGCTTAGTAAATAATTGTGATACTGTTTAATTCTCATAATGCATTTACCTTGAATGTGTAGACCTACACGCTGCAACACTTCCCTTATTCGTATATGGGAGATAACTGCATGGAAATTTGCCAGTCGTTGTCGGAAAATACCGAAAGTGAGCGGACAATTACGTTCATTTACGATGATGTAGTGGGCGGGGAAATGGGCGGAGCTTATTTATCAACATTGCAAACATGTAAACCTGGATTAAGCTGAGCCGAATCATGATGGTCGGACAACGTAAAGTTGCGAGCGTTAAAGTAAGAAGGCGTTTTGTAGTTTATCAAAATGCATTTTGTTGAAATACGTATTTACAATGATGCATCGGCAAATTCAGTCCAAGATCTGGAGTTTAAATACTAAGAAAATCAAATGAATTGTGTATTTTGTCGGAAAATAAACTGTTCAGATCAGATCAACAAGGCTGGATTTTTGGCAACGAATAACCTCCGTAGTTGATCGCCCCATTGAACAACTGTTTAAGCCAGACATGTTATCTGGCTGATGCATGCACAAAACAATATGAGTATCGCGTATAAGAACATTTTCCGTTCCAGCATCAAACCGCAGCATTCTAGGGACTCTTTAAGTTACATAAAGAAACTGAGATAGTAATGAAATATAATGTTATTCTTTGAGTGACACTAACGGCATCGCTGACTGTTCCTTATTTCATTGCTTTATGTATGTTTGTATCAGTTTTTATCGATGTCATTGTACAACGCCATTGAGTATGTACATGTATTTTATATGTAGAAATAGGCGTTTCATCAAATTTTCAAATTTCAGGTTTCAAGAAATGTGTGGGTTTTAATTCGATGGCTGTGCTTTGAGCCGTAAATTTTCCTTGAAAATCTGTCTATAACTCTACGTATGGAGATTCCAAAGGGTTTGAGTTTGTTGCAACCATCGATGTGAACAAAATTTGGACGACGTTTTGCATACTGTCGCCTTAGTATCCTTCCGTGTCGATCTCTTCTTTCTCCTTCTGGATCCATCACAGACAAAGCGTGTCTTACATTTTCTTGGAACGCCAGGATTCCTCGAGTATTTATTGAGAAAAAACCATATCCATTTGTAGCCATTACTCCTATACCCATGGGTGTGAAGCCATCTGACCCCCCCTGACAATTCTATAGAAACAACTTTCAGTACGCCTTCTAAGGTTCAGTCGAATGAGACTCTGAATATTCTTGTCACTGATTTTTCACTGACTTTTGTATATTTAACAAATAAAGTGGCAGTTACAATTTACTTCACCCTGTAGCCAGCGCAAAATTATTGTTTTACTAAACTGTTAATTTCTTCATTGTTTGCTGGAAGTGAAAACACACGGGTAAACAAAAGAATACCATAAGCATTGCCTGAAATAAAATGAACTAAAATAAGAACTGCCCAAAAGACATTTCTCCCCTGCTTATCACGATACTTAAGTATGTGAAGTTAAGAGCAATAGTATAAGAATAAACTGAATTAAACCGCAAAATTACCCAACGCCGATGTTTACGAAAGGGTCAGGACAATAGCTTCGCCTTTTCTTCGAAAGCTGGAGCTAAGGAAAACACGAATAATGGCTTAATCCCATCTTTGATGAAAGATTAAATAACCTAATAATGGCTTAGTCCCATCTTTGTTTTAAGATTAAATAACCTAATAATGGCTTAGTCCCATCTTTGTTTTAAGATTATATAACCTAATAATGGCTTAGTCCCATCTTTGTTTTAAGATTATATAACCTAATTATGGCTTAGTCGTGATCTTTTTTTTTTTTTTAAAAATTAAATAACCTAAAAATGACTTAGTCCCATCTTTGTTTTGAGATTAAATAACCTAATAATGGCTTAGTCCCATCTTTGTTTTAAGATTATATAACCTAATAATGGCTTAGTCCCATCTTTGTTTAAAGATTAAATAACCTAATAATGGCTTAGTCCCATCTTTGTTTTAAGATTAATATAACCTAACAATGGTTTTGTCCCAACTTTGTTTAAGAATATTAAACCTAATAATAGCAATGTCTCATCTTTTATTTAAGAATCAATAACCAAATAATGACTTAGTCCCTACTTTGTTTAAGATTAAATAACCTAATTAAAAGTTTAGTCCTATCTTGATTTTAAGATTATATAACCTAATAATGGCTTAGTGTCATCTTTATTTTAAGTTTAAATAACCTAATAATGGCTAAGTCCCAGGTTTAGTTTAAGATTAAATAACTAATTTCTTTCCATTCACAATGGATTTCCTATACTGTGTATTTTAAGTATATTCTTGCTGCATACCAATGATTGAATAAATGGTAAAATAATGAAAGATTAAAAAAGATTAAGTTTAAATAACCCAATAATGGCTTAGTGTCATCTTTATTTTAAGTTTAAATAACCTAATAATGGCCAAGTCCCTTCTTTGGTTTAAGATTAAATAACTAATTTCTTTCCATTCACAATGGATTTCCTATACTGTGTTATTTTAATGTATATTCTTGCTGCATACCAGTGATTGAATAAATGGTAAAATAAATGAATGAATGATTAAAAAAATATTCATACCTTCAATACACAACCATCTTTCAAAATAACGTCACATAACTACAGTATTCAGAGTGTGATACCGACACATACCCGTAAAATGAAAAAGTAACGTGTCTTTTTTTTAAAAAAGGAAATACTCTTTCAATTTGAAAAGGAAATGCATAAATCTGTTTAACATATTTTTGTCAAAACGACTGAATGATTTATTTGGCGAAAAGATATCAATTCGTCTAGAGAAAAACATCTAACAACACAAGAAGAATATAGGTGCTTTGTCTAATTGTTTCTCGTGTTTGTGAATTAAATAAATTCACTTTTGTTAAAGTATCTATTCAAGGTGAATAAAAAAGAATCGATTTGATTAAAACACATCATCAAATAAAAGCCCTTAGACGTTATTTACTGAAACTGATCTTTCTCATTGAAAAATAATATTCAATTTTAGTAAAACATATTTGTTTGATGTATTAGAGGCCTTTGTCCAGCTAAAAAGGGAAGACGATACATTGTTTTACGTCCTTTACTGTGGTTCACAAAAACAGTGGATATGTGTATCCAAATGACCAATTGTTCTCCCCTTTTTCCGCCTCAAAACAATAGCAAACATTTAGAAATCATAACAGAAAGCTGTACATTATTGAGAACAATGAAATGTATCAGTCCACAACAATCGAGGTTTAAATTCCCCTTCAACATGTAGATTTGACATGTAGGTTATTAAAGTATCAATATATTAAAGATGGAGTTTAGATGTATATATTACCTAGAAATAATGCTTGGATGCACAATTTAAAAGTATTGAGACACTTCCTGGAAATCAGCATTGCTCAAAGTGGTTTGTACATACATGTATGTGACATAAATCAAGTAGACAGCTGACACGAAGACGAAGTATTCGCAATACGAATCGACTGAATAAATGAATTTGGAGTAAATTATGTCTGATCGTTCAACTCCGTTCCACATGATTTAAAATCTGACTCTCACTTTAATTTCTCATTAAGACATATTCAATATTTTACTTTGGGGATTTTTCTTAAGGATGGAATACATGTACTTTACATTTAACATTTAATTGATCTAAAAGAAGGTCTAAATTGATGTTATTGATGTAAATTGATCTCTTTCGAAAACAAAACGCAGTAAATCTATGAACATCATCACGACGCTGAAGTCAATATTCATGAAGCTCGTATGTTGAAGGGTGTAGATAAACTTCATATTAAAATAATTTAAATATAATGAATGTAACCATCATAACAAAAATATTGTGAATTTGTGGAAACGCTCCTAAAATGTTTAAAGCAGCTCGTTGACAGATGATCGGTAGAAAATAATCTACTTTCCCTCGTTAATGTAGGTGAAATCCTAAACAGGGACACTGTCCTTTTTCAGGATCCGTGTGTTGGTATCAATATTAGCTTGACATATAGTGTCATGTTAACTGCAGTTAGGCAACATTACATCATTTCATTTTGCCCATAATGAAAGCAACAAACCAACTTATAACGAATATTTTATCTTATTGGCCCGTATTTTCAGCAATACAGCTTGCTTTCTCGGTCACTTTAATTGTCACTTGCTCATCAATGGAGAACAATTGATGGCGGAAATTAAATTCATTTATAATGTATTGTCAGATATGTAAGATAGAAGATCAACAGTTGAAACCATACATCGCAAAAGAGACAGATGTTTGTTTGTTGGGTTTTACGTCCCCAAATGAAAAAGAAGGAAGATGAACACAAAAGGTACTTATTCAAAATTAACTTTTTGCAGTGTATAAGAGTATTTAAATTATTGTATATAAGTGTTTTATATAATCATTTTACAAATCTTTTATCAGTATGGGAATAAAAAAATATTTATTTATTGATTTAAGTGCTTGAGAAATATGTATGAATACATAGTACTGGTTTTATTCCAGCGCGTTTGTCGTTTTTTAGTGGTTTCATTTTGATTAAAGTCTTATAAACTGTATGAGAGAGAAAGGAAGGAGGGATAAGCTAAATTTAAACACACAATTAAAACAAATTTTAATGTTGTAAAGTGTGTTTAAGCGTGTAAAAGCAGGTTTATAATATTGGATTTACTGGTGCAAAAGCGACATAATAACATCAAAAACCCAGTTCTATCAGTGTTATCAATGCTTTGATTGTAAAATACACGTAATATACTAAATCATGACTTCAAATGGCAACGTGTTTGAAAAATGAATCCGCTTTAAATACTATTGGCATTCATCCGAATAGTTTTCAGGAATAACTGGATGAAGCGTGCGCATTTTTTTCCCATCATCTGTATGTTAATACGTGTATATATCATCTGTATGTTAATACGTGTATATTTTCAGAATCACATATTGTAGCTGTTACACTCAAAGCAATGGCGTCTAATTTTGTGGGCATTTTGTTGTACTTCCTGTTGACGAGGTTTGTTTCGTGTCAGTATCTGGAAACCTTTAGTTCACAATATGGAAGGATTTCAAAAATCGTACTAGATCCGTCAGGAAACGTTTTCGTCGGTGGACGTAATGTCATTTATCAGTTTGCTGACGAAAGTGTTTCAGAGGAGAATTTGAAAGTAACTTTAGACACAAGTCGATTACAGATGTCTCACCCGTTGACGTCTGAATCGAATTCTAATTTGGCCATGGAAAACAACGTGTCTGTTTTGATGCTTTATGAGCTCAATGCAATACAAACCACACCGAGACTGTTGCTGGCATGCGGGTCCGTCGGTTATGGAATGTGTGACGTCTTTGACGTTCGCAATATTTCCAACAACTGGCCGGTCATTGCAATGGGGAATAACAATGTGGAGGCGTCATTGGGCAGCAAGATGTCAGCACTTGTCGTCCAGGCACCTGGTGGTTACCTCTTTTCAGCAATA
>CM037786.1:38495357-38545357 GCA_021229015.1 Solen grandis | reverse complement strand
AATGGCATTGGAATGAACATAACCAACGCAACTTTTACATTTTCCATGCGGAAGTTTTTCAAAAACAAAAAGTCACAATACGTCCTGCGATACGAAAGGCATAAGCTTCCCGAGAAATACTATGTAACCGCTAGGCCCGAAATGGACTTTCGTTTCCTTTATGGCCAATTTTATTATGGTCACATATACATCATGCGCAACACCATCGCGGACCATATGTCTGAAGCATACATGAGCCAAATGTGTACTGCTGATTACTACTTCCGGTCTTACATAGAGAGCAAAATTCATTGTGGGGAATATGTTGTAGCGGAAGCAGCGACTGTGTTTAACCATTCCGATAACACATACCTGATCGCAACGTTTTCCAGCAAACTTCATCCGGGCTCAGCCCTGTGCGTGTTTAATTTATTAGAGATAGAAATGTACTTCAAGAATGCAAGAAGGGACTGCTTCAAGCAAAAACTAGGCCAGTGGCCGGACTGGATAGAAGAAATGGGCTCTTCGTGCGATGTTGTGGTGGTAAGTAGACTGTAAAGTTTGACACAATGGTAGAAAAATCGAGTTTTACACAGATAATGGTAGCTCGAGTTGTATCTTGGATGACTGAAAAAAAAGTAACAACTATGCACTGAGTTTAATCAACAGTCTTTTATGGAACAACCATTTTCATTGCTTGATGCATGTGAAAATGTGATTGGAACAGCACTATAAGATATGAATTTTAAACAGGGTTGCTTGCAACGTTGTTCGACAGTAGCACATATTTCTGCATGGAAAACATTTCGGGGCTTTATTTAAACATATATATTTAGATTTCCCCCCTTTTTACTTCGCGGAGATAAAGGTTTCAAACTTTGATTTTGTTTTCTGTCTCAGAACTGGGAATCAGAACTGCGTCTTACCCGTCATTTTGTAAACAAAAGCTGCCAAGGGTATATTTAGTCTATTACTGTGCCTGTTGGTATATATGAACACGCTTCTTATTTTTCCTCTTCATTTGATGTACGTAATTTGCAAGTCCAATTAAAAAATATAGTGAAAATTCGAAGTGGACAAGATTTGGCGAAAAATTGACAGATTAGACCCAGCTGAAAATGCCTTGTCTGCCGTGTTTACCCTTAAGTTGCTTTTACATTCATGTTTTTGACAAGTACAAGGTACAAAATACATTTTCACCTCATGAGTTAAAGTGTCATTTGAAGTGTCAATAAAACAATGACTTTAAGAAAATGGTAAGACGCAGTTGAAAAATAGATTTGGTAAGACGCAGATGGTAAGACGCAGTTTTTTAACGCAGCCTATTCAGCGGGTTTTTGCATATTTTACCAACTGTTTTCGAACGATTTCTTGTCTTTGATGAATATTTGGGTGCACATAGTTAATTACAATATTTCTATTGAATTGCAATAATCACATGCGTCGTTTTATTGAAGACTAAATTTTGTTAAGGGATCGCATCGTGCGGATTCAGTAAGTGGTGAGGCCACACCACGTGGTATGTGTTGTCATTTTAAACTGTCGCTAGCAGGATCTTTTGCCTCGGCTGCAAAAAAAAAAAAAAAAAAAAAAAAAAAAGAAAAAAAAAAAAAAAAAAGAACAGAAAAAGAAAAAACAACAACCGGAAGTTGATAATAGAGCAGACCTAAAAATGTAAAATATGCTGACATTTCGCGTTATTATCTTTAAGGTAACCTTTTGACAATGATTCGTTATACCATGTGTTAATTGCATATCAGACTGATTGAACCATGCATAGAATATAATGTAATATATATTTGTTCAAAGTTATGACCTTCATAATCAAGTAATGTCAGCATGTTGAACATACAGTACAGAGGGACAAAAAAATCTGCTGCTGTAGTGCTAGTATTATTTTCTTAGTGATGCGCTTTTCGTGATAACAAACAAACCTTCATGAATTCTGAGGTTTTCCCGATTTACAGGAAATACTATACATCAGACAAAAGAATCATTATGGCCTATGTGTAGTGCGCATTTTTCCGTTTCGCATGCGCTATATCCCATTAAAATTGATGAAGAAATAAAGTACCTAATCCGAACCGAGACAAAAGATGCTGCTTGCGACAGCTTAAAAAAATGACGTTACGTACCACGTGGTATGGCCCACACTGGTCAAGCTACTTTTCAGATTTACTGTGGATTCGTTTTCCGTTTTTATAATATCTTAAGAAAGTAATACTTCTTTGATTTAAAACTTCTGCTTGAGGTAAATGATACTAAATAGTATCAAAGCATTAATTAGTACAAAAAGGAACGTTATAGACTGTCGGGTTAGCCAAGCGAACAAAAACGGCGATACGTGCTAAGCAAGTATCATAATCTTATTTGGTTAACCTAAGTTTGCAATAAGCATTCATTGTACCATACTTTGCAGAAGGTGCTTGCTGGAACTGTCTTGGACATTTTTCATAGGGTACTATTATATATTTCATAAGCAGGCTTTCATGACTAGCAGATAATCAGATTACATAATCTTATGAAGTTTAGAAATGGAATTAGTTTTTCCGTATTTAAGTACGGGAAAGGTTGCGCATGGGCTTGCAGTGTTTTATTTAAGAAATGAACAATTTTTGTGAGATGTAAAACCTATAAATGACAGATATTTTGCGTACGTTTGAAAAAGATGACATCACTAAAAGGTTTATGAACCTAAACGACACAATGTCTTTATTACTCATGAAGGAATATTTATAGCATATGTACAATATAACATTTAATGTGGCATAATACAACAGTTTATGGAAGATTTATTATACTAAATTTGCCCAGATTATAAGTAGACACCAGAATTTTAACAACTTTGATAAACTGAATAAAACGAAATTTAAATACAAGTAATAGCAACATGTACATAGCATTAGCGAGGCCTTATTTGCATTTTATTCGAAAAAAAAAATTAGAACATGTCCCTATCATTTAGTCTAATAATTAAAACAACAAATGTAAACACGGAGTTTTAAATGTTTTATAGGCGACATACAGTTGGCTAAACCACTTCCGTTTTTGCTGCTTACATGTGACCTATACATTTAAAGTTAATGGACACAGTTGATCAACTATTGACGCTAAATGTGTTATAAATGCGTTTCCTAATCATAATTTTGATTTTACCAAAATGATTTTTACACATTGAAATATGCTATGTATGTGTACAAGATCATGTAACATGTCTCAAGTGGTCGTATCAGTTGATAGGTATAGGATAATGTCAAAGATTTCATTTAAACTTTTTTACTTACTCTATGTTTATTTTTCTTCTTTTTTCTTTTTATTTTAAAATTTAAAAACATAATTAACGACTCCAATCAAATGAAAGTGAACGATTTATGAGAACTAACATAATTTTAGTATAAACAGGACAGCTAGAGTAGTACAATACACGTATATGTAAAACATATAACAATTTGTTTGAAGAAGAACTTGCGTACATCCTAATTATCATTAAAATCAGTAGGTCGTTCGAAAAGGTTGTTTAAATTATGCACTCATTTTCGAAACGAACCCCACTGAATAGGATGCGTTAAAATACAACTGGAATGTAGCGCAAGCGAAGCGAAAAATTGTGTCGTACACATTGGTCCCAATGATTCTTTTGTCAGATGTACAGTTTTTCCTATCATTCATTATCATGTCATAAAAAATGTTGTTTGCTAACACGTAAAGAACATCGCTAATGTTTTCCCTAATGTTAGGAAATACTGAACATCTGAAAAAAGAATCGTAAGACGTGTGTGTAGTGCAATATTTCCCGCTTCACAATCGCTTTATCCCATTAAACTTGATGAAGAAATAAGATACTTACAGAAGTTTTATTTTTCGAATCGATGCAAATTATGCTGCTTGTGATAGCTTAAACTGACGTCAAACCACGTTGTATGGCATACATAGACACATGCAACACACACACACACACACACACACACACACACACACGCGCGCATGTAGAAAATCGCCCCTACACACCCCTGCTATATTTTGAGCTTATATGTACGGGAGTTGCTTCCTGTCCAGTAGCTGTGTGACGTCATTGAGAATATTCTAATCTGCCTTACTCAGTACTGTTTACAACAGCTCAGTGTCATGTATGAGTGAGTGAATGTTGATGAATGGCCATTTCGAATGCATGCACATAACCTTTCAGCTTGCATGAACCGCCAAAATCTCACCTCACAGCCCTGAAAACTCTTTCCTTTCATCTGCTGTTCACATTTAGTTATGGAATGAGAATGACAGTCGCGAGACTGATTCTTGTTAAATATGATTTCTTTTACTGTCTTTTTATATATTGTCACTATATTTTATTTTATTTTTTTTTATGATTGCCATCGTCTAAAGACCATATTAAAGTTATTTCATCATCGACCCTATATTATTATCTTCTGACAACCCTGGGTCCCTGGGTTACACTACCGTATACTATGAAAGGCCATAACTATCTTATGTTCGGATTTGGTTTTGGATTAGTTCATGTCATTGTTGTTTGGGTGACATATCAACACATAAGGTCATATATGATATTCTATATCGTTTATCATTACTACGGTATCAAATGAGATGTGTACTGCGCATGCGCCAATCAGTGTGCTTGCGATTCCGGTATCGGATAAGCGTGTTGATCGTAAACGGATAAAATTAGTTTTTTAAAGTGGCATAAACGGACGCAGTTCGGGTAAGGCGGTTTAATATTGTTGAGTTTATATTGCCACTCTAGTTTGTACGTAGTACGAACAATTTAGTGCTTGGTAACGTGCGTTATCGAGCTTTAAGTTGCCGCACGTGGTGGGGCAGGTGATAATAATGGCGGACGCTCTGAAAGAGCGTGAAGGAAAGACTGACAAAACTTGGGTCACTCGTAGCAGTGAGCCAATAAAAGAAAAAGAAAGCAAAGTAAAACAGTCTTCACGTGGTAAACAACCTGCGAAGCAGGTTACTGAAGCAACGATTTCGAAAGTTCAGCCGAAAACCGTTGATAAAAATGACGAAATTTTGTCGATCTTGAGTGCGATCAGATCGGAGCAAGTTACTGCCAGTAAGAAAATGGAAGAATACGAACATAGATTAGATCAGATGGAATATGGCACATATGACTATATTGAAAACGAAGGTCATGAGTATGACTATGAACATGATGAAACTCAAAATTGTGAAGAAACGTGTAGTGTGGCAGAGTCCCTGGTGCAAAAACGAAAACGAGACGATGACAATAATGACAGTGTCTCAACCACGCCTGTAGATGGTGCTGGTAGTAACAGTAGATTTGCTAGTTTAGCAAAGAAGTTCAAGACTGTGGAGGTCTGTGATAAAACCATTGATTCGGTGTTGGCATCAAATGTCAATGAATTGTTTAGACAGGGTATGGAGGAAGAGCAGTACAATCAGATGATGAAGGATGAGGTGAATCCTCGTCCATCGAATTGTGAAAGTTTAGTGACAGTTAGGTTAAACCAACTTGTATGGGACATAGTCACTCCTGCAGCTCGTTCTCGGGACAGAAAATTACAAACAATTGAAACTAGCATTGTTAAATCGGCTCCTATCTTGGCTAAGAATGCTGATACAGCGGCTCAAATGGAAAAAGATGCTAAAGAAAAAGGATGTGACATTGGTCCATTAATTGACAGTTATAATGACGCCTTAGCAATTCTAGGGCATGCAAACAGGCAGATAAACATGCTACGCAGGGACTTGCTTAAACCAGAAATGCAAAAAGATTACTCCCACATGTTCACGCATTCTCTGCCATTCACGGAACAATTGTTTGGGGATGATGTCTCCAAGACAGCAAAAGAAATAGAGGAGTGTTCCAGACTTGGACACAAGCGTCAATATGGCCCGGTTCGGGGAAGTTATAGAGGGAGACCTGCATCTCGGTTTAGACCACGAGGTGGTTTCAGTCGGGGCTTTCGAGGCCGAGGAAGCTATGGACAATATGGTGGACACTATGGTACAGCAGATTACCATCATCAGACGCCAAAAAACTCCCTTCGCCGAGGGGGGGGGGGGGGGGGGGGGGGGGGGTAAAGAAGAGGTAGACTCGAAGGTGAGTGAACCATTTCTAGCTGGTAGATTGAAACATTTTGCCTTAGAATGGAAAAAAACTTACAAATGATCCTGTTATTTTGGACATGGTTGAACATTGTCATGTAAAATTCATAAATGATCTTCCACCTAGTCAGAGCCAATTTTCACAGCATAAATTTAATGCTCAAGAAATTGAAAAATTATCACATATGAAAGTTTTGGTACCAGTAGATTGGGATGAGCATCAGTTCCTTTCGCCAATTTTCTTAAGGCCTAAGAAAAATAAGGAGTATCGTATGATACTAAATTTGAAAATTTTGAATGAGCATGTACCATATCATCATTTTAAAATGGATACTTTTGAGACAGCTCTTACATTGGTAAGGAGAAACATGTATATGTGTACATCTGATATTAGAAATGCTTACTATTCTGTCCCGGTGGCAAAAGAAGATCAAAAATATTTTAGATTTCAGTGGAAAGGCAAAATATTTCAATATACATGTACATGCATCCCTAATGGATATAGGGAAGGTCCTAGATTGTTTACCAAGTTGTTGAAGCCAGTGTTTGCAAAACTAAGAGCAGACGGCCACATTTGCACGGGGTTCATTGATGATAGTTTCTTAGGAGGAAATACATATGATGAATGTTCAAACACTGTTTGTGTAGCTCATGAGTTGTTTGAAAAGCTGGGTTTTATCTTAAATCTTTTAAAATCCATGGTAGTACCGTCGCAAAGAGCGACTTACTTAGGTTTCATCATTGATTCTGTCATGATGGTGGTCATACTACCACAGGAAAAGAGAGAAAATATTGTAGCTTTGTATCTTAAGTTGACAAATAAAACAAATGCAAAAATCAGAGAGGTAGCACAGGTTATTGGATTACTAGTATCTTCTTTCCCAGCAGTTGATTACGGGAAATTATACTATAGGGAATTGGAAAAGTCCAAGATTGAGGCATTGAGAAAAAACTGTGGAAATTTTGAGTCTGAGATGTTGATTTCAAATGATATGAGAAAACTCATAGAATTACAATCAAACATCGACTTAACCAAGGTAAGTCTCGTTTGATTTTTAAATTCTATATCGTTTATTATTACTACGGTATCAAATGAGATTTTAAAGCTAAAATAATGTCAAAAACATACCTCAGCAGTTTAGCACCTGGTGCCCAAACTTGCTGTCCTTCACAACCTTCTTGTTGTAATATTTGGCAAACGTACTCCCATTTGACCAGCCTGCTCTGCTTAAAATGTCTTTTAAAGGCACTCCGCTCAATTTCGCCTTTGACACTACTGCCGACCGTACACTGTGAGCTCTAAATGTGTCACTTATGCCTCAATCTCTGACCATGATCCTATGACAAAACTGTTTTCGTCTTCAATGGCACCCCACCCCCTTATCCACAACCACTAGCATCACAGTACACCTATACCTGATCATTTTCGGCCCCACTATCTACCCAAAAGATGGAAGTTTTCCTTCCCGAAAACGATATCACCAATAGCTTTAGAGGTTATCTTTACAGGAGCTTGCAAGCCATACATTGATATAGGTAACGTGCCTCTAATAGTACAATATTTCCTGCCGCACTCTGTATGGAAAATATTCTAGTGTTCAAATTGCTTACCCGACACGCCTCATTAAAGATGGTCGGGTCATTCATGACAAGTTGTCTGAATGGGGTATATGCGTTAACGGTGATAGATTTACCAATATCACTCACATAGGGTCATTACGGGACAGGAATATTAGGACATTCCAACAGTACAGCATGCAGACGAATGACAACACAAACGAGGGGTACGGTCTAAACCACAATGTCCCTCATTTTAGATGCCATGACAACATGGAAACAGTGGAAGGTACTGAAAGTAACTCGGCGCTAGCATGCCCGATTGAGCAGATGCCCGTAGAATCAACGAGTGAACCGGGAGATGCAAGTCACTTCCGGTTGTTCCTTAATGCAATCTTCGATTAATCCTAATCACATTAAGCAACAAGGACTAAACATCTGCACGTGTGAAAATGAAAATGCTTCGTTAGAGCCGACAGTTCAACCGTCAATATTTAGAGCCACAGCCCCAGTGAATATACCGGCAAACTAGACACCCTTGGAACAATCGGAAAATCCGGCACCACCAGAACGAGGCAGATCGCACGCTTCACGTGCTAGCGCACGAGCACATAAAAGGACGCAGTCAGCTGTTCCATACAGACGACAGAGTCGAGTGTATCAAGCAGAGACCGGAAAAACATTAAATCCAAAAATAGTGTAACCAATCAGGGGTTTGGTAGAGACATAGGCATCGGTCCCCGTATCTATAAATAGCACGATGGAGGGGGGAGCAGTCGGGGCCATAGGAGGGGATGGAGAAGGTTCGGTTAA
The DNA here is from genome assembly GCA_021229015.1 of Solen grandis. NCBI lineage: Eukaryota > Metazoa > Mollusca > Bivalvia > Adapedonta > Solenidae > Solen > Solen grandis. Next base: position 38,536,918 of record CM037786.1, on the reverse strand, counting down.
GATGTGCACTTCTGAGTTGTGAGCATGTGAAATATGTATATAAATGGAACTCAGATTACATTGAAAGTTTTAGAGATCCGAACAGTTGCGACAAGTTTAATGGTTTACAGAGGTTCGAAGAAGCGCAAGGTGCTGCGGATATCAATTCATTCATAGAAAATGTGTCTCATATTATTGATGATATTGTATCACCATTTTGTAAAAGAAATATTAACAGTACACCGAATAACATGTCCAACAATATAGAGTTACACAATCTTGGTTTGACGAAGAATGTATCGGGAAAAAGGTTTAATTTCTTTCAAATGTTAAATAAATATCGAAATGAAAAAAAAGATAAGAATACGGTTAACATGGTGCATGCACGAGCACAATATAAAACAGTTATGTGTAAGTACAGCACAATATAAAACAGTTATGTGTAAGTACAGCACAATATAAAACAGTTATGTGTAAGTACAGCACAATATAAAACAGTTATGTGTAAGTACAGCACAATATAAAACAGTTATGCGTAAGTACAGCACAATATAAAACAGTTATGCGTAAGTACAGCAGTTATGTGTAAGTACAGCACAATGTATGACAGGTCAGAGACTTTGGAATTAATAGAAGCAAAACATAAAAACGCAAAATTATATTGGAAGATGTTAAAGTCTGGTTCTAATGCACCTAAATCCAATATATCCCTTAACCAGTTTGAAATGTACTTTAAGTGCGTTAATAATCCAAATGATAATTTTTCACCCCTGATGAAGACACTTTATATTTTATTGAGAGATATGAAGTGTATTTTTGATGAATTAAACATGTTTTACGGAGAATGAAATATTAAAAGTCATCAAACAATTAAAACCTTCACGTTTTTTTATTTTTATATCGACTGTCACATTATATGAATAATCCGGGTAAATGCCTTGGGTTCTTCCCAGATATATACCGAATTTTGGGCAAATATGATTTAACTAACTGTTTTGTTGAATATATTGATAATAGTGTATTCCCAAATGTAAGGCAATGGAAATCTATTGTAAAGGAAAAAATCACCCTTCAGGCAAAGTCTGATCATATTAGGAACATTACAGCTGACCATGATCTGCATTCCTTTGTTAATATACAAGTTCAGATAGTACCCTGTGTGTTTTGGCAATTCAGTCAAATATATCGGTAGAATCTCTCTTCCTGTAGATCAGGTCTCAGTATTCTGTTAAAATTATCAGTCTATTTGTCCACTGTGTCAGCTTACCACTGACCAAATTACACAACATGTTATTATGTACTGCCTCTGAAACAATATTAAAAGACTACAACTCTGGAACATTCTATGAATTAAACTCGGTGCAGTAGAATATGAAAAGTTCATCAGACTAACTCCCCGTGACCAAATAACAGAGATGTTAACTGGTTTTACAACTCTTGAATTAAGTGATCGTTTAATGGTTAACTGTTTTAAGTTAATACTAAGATATCTGCATAGCATGGTTAAACCATTACTATAATATAAAAAATGCATATTGCACTAGATATGTATGTAGGTATAATACATAAATACAATGCTGCATAGCAACTCAGATAAGGAATTTGAACCATTTTTTTTATATTTCATTAATCTCTCATCTCGGACTACATGTATACTGTAATTGTATGTATATAAACTATGTATATATTCATGTATATGTTCACTTGTTCACTTTAATTTGTATTTTCCACTGTAATTCATGTATTTGATATGCTCTCTTCATAAGAAGGAATAAAAGATTGAATTGAATTGAAGTATATATATATATATATATATATATATATATATATATATATATGGAAGCGCAGGATTCCGGGCGAACATGAGTACGACCGATATTTTTTTTATTTTGCATGGTCTTGTTAAGCATTTTATTAATCAGGGAAAGAAACTTTATTGCGCGTTTATAGGTTTCACCAAAGCCTTTGATTACATTGTTCGTGATAATTTATGGTATAAATTGATAAAGTTAAAATCAAGTATACTGCCATAAAATCTAAGTTAAATATTGTACAATATCAGTGAATCATTTGTCTGTTTTCTTGGCACAAGACAAGGCGAGTGTTTATCGCCATTTTTGTTTTCCATGTTTCTGAATGATTTAGAAGAAACATATTCAGATAGTTGTTTGGATGGTATTAATCTTGAGCTGTTTAACTGTTTATGATATTATACGCTGATGATATAGTTATATTTGCAGACAGCGCTGAGCAGAAAAGTTAAGATTTGTTGTTAGATTACTGTAATCACTGGAAATTAGTAGTAAATGAATCTAAAACAAAAAATATGATATTTGGTAATGTAGTTATTCACGCAGAAACTCAACATTTACATATTAAAACCAGTCTAATGAAGTCACTAACAAATTTTCGTATTTAGGGATTGAATTTACACGAGGTGGATCTTTTTCTGAAGCGCAAAAGACACTAGCTGGACAAGCGTTAAAAGCAATATTCAGTATAAATAAATATCTCTATAAATTTACAGATTTCTCAATAAAACATAGACTGGAATTATTTGACAAGCTTATCCTACCTATTCTTAATTATAGAAGTGAAGTTATGGGGTTTTCGCAGTCGAACGTTTTAGAAAGAGTAGATCTACATATCCAATTTTGCAAAAATATACTACACGTGAAGAAAACGACTCAGAACGATTTCATATATGGGGAGCTGGGTAGAAAACCTTTTATACAACATAGATTACTAAAATAATAGAATAAATTTTTTTTAATATGATGATTATTGATGCGGATTTTATCCAAACAAACATAATTGGGCTTTATTATTTAGACAACTACTATGTGATTTAGGTTTAAATGATGCGTGGATTTTTCAAACTGTAGGGAATCCAAAAGTATTTTTATCATTAGCCAAACAAAGATTACATGACTAGTTCATTCAATCATGGAATTCTAGATTGCAAAATTTAAGCAATTTATTATAAATAATAATTTAAATTCAAAATAAACTTATTAAATTTTTGGTTAAATAGAAGCAGGGAGATGGCAAAACCAAATAAAACACCAAAAAAGATTATGCAAAGAATGAAGGGTTCTTAAGGATGAATATCATTTTTGTTATGGAATGTAAGATATATAATGATTTAAGAAAAAATACATAGCAAAATATATAACAACTAGACCAGATATGCAAAATTTCGTTACATTAATAAATTCAAATAGTGAAGTTACTCAGAAGAGATTAGCAATGTACACATACTATGTTTTTAAAACCAGAAACGAAACTCTGTTCTCTGTTTCTAACTAAAATATATCAGAAAAATACTATGCTTATTTATAATCCAATTATTTTTCTCTGTGTAGTTTTCTGTTGTGTTATCATCTCTCTCTCTCTCTCTTTCTCTCTCTCTCATTTTTCATATATTAAAATATAAACAAGCCGTCCTTAAATTTTTTTAAAAAATAACAAATTTTGAAAAAAAAAAATCAAAGGTGTTTTGTTTTATGGTATAATATTTATGTGAGTATTTTGTAATTTGGTACAATCCGTAATGCTATGTTTTCGAGTTTTCGACTGTTTTTTTCAGGCATTATATATTTATCATTATTATTAGGAAAAAGAAATGACATCTTCTCCGTTGATCTTTTTTTCAAATTTTTTAATTTTGATTATAAAAAAAGAGAGAAAAAAAAAGAATATAACATGTTGTTTATTTATCTTGATTACATAACCTGCCCAGTTTAAATACTTTGTCTACAATATGATATGTATATGTGATTGTAAAACTGTTTTATCTTGCCATTATATTTTAAGAAAACATTGTACCTCATGGGCCTATAGGATTGCAAATAAAATTCTATCTATCTATCTATCTATCTATCTATCTATCAATCATGTAAACATTTTCTTTGCGTTGCAAGGTTAATTGTTACGATTATAGTTTTTTTTTACACAATGCAGGAATAAAGTATACCATTTATACTTTGGGGTATACAGTTAATGATAACATTTTTGGGCTATATTCTAAAAATGTTTGAAAAACTTGTTGTAAACATTGAGTCATTATATTTCATTTTGATTTAAATCATATATCTATAAAAGAGACCGTTCTTGACTGTGTTATAAAACGGGTTTAATACAATCTATATCTACTTTCCGTTTTGCATCACTTAAAATTTGATAATTTGATCCTCGTTTAAATTTACGATGATATACAAAATACGAGGGCTGATCAAGATATTCATAGACTTTTCTTTTTTCATTCTTTTAAATATTGCATAGATTATTCATGTTGGCGTAAAAATAAATGGCTAGCTCTTCTGAACAAACAAACAAACAAACCAATAATCAATATCTCTTCTGTATCGGTAGTGTAAAATCATTTTTGTGCAACATATGATTGAATTACCATGGAACATTTCATCAGAGGATCACTGAATGAGTGACTTGGGGAAACTCTCAAATGTATGTTTATTTCCAGTTGAACAATGTGTTGAATTATATGCATCAGCACGAGGATTAGATATGCGGGACGAGCTCGTTGATGTACACAGGTTTACGTCTCATTTCGGAGTGAACACCTCAGCGCCACTGTCTATTAAATGGTCAGATATATAAAAGTATCTGCCTCATGTAAAGATAGACGTCAAGTACCGGAGGGAAATTCGCGCAAACATTTTTTTCGGCAAATACTTCGGAAAGACAAAACAACTCGAGCAATCTAGAGATGTGACCGTGATCAAACGGTGAGACCTTTAGGCTAAGGAACGGTGCAAACGAATTTTGAGATATGATATGAATATTGGAAAGTATGTATTATTTTAATGTTTTATCTTATGTGTTATTAACTTGAAGTAACATATAATTAAACATACAATTGACCCTAACATCAACAATGGAATATGAGAATACAACACAATATATAAGAATATATGAAATTATTTAAAGTTTCAAATAAATTACACAAGCCTAATTAGAAAAATATAAAAAGCCATTTGATGTGTGATACATACTAAGTCTTATAATTGACTAATATAATATTTTAAATGGTTATCTGTAACTTTTGTTTCGTAATTTCAGGTACATGTGAATGGGTGCCGCGCATACCTAAAAGTTGTGGGCAAACGGATCTAAATACTTATATATGATAAGAAGACAATGAATTCATCACCACGAAAGCTGCATTGTCCATGCATGACAATACTTCGAAAAAAAGTGAAACATCATTTATCCAGAGAGAACAATAAGATAACTGTGATGTCAACGACGTTGTTATCGGGACGTTGACGTGGGGCGACAGTGCAAACATGTATTGTTTGTAGTGGGCATTACTCTTATATACTGTATCGATTTTTTAAAATAAAATTTCTTGTTGAGATAAAGGAAGGTTCATAGATATGAATATATGTATTAAAATATTGAAGTAATCTACGAACTTCTGGATCAATCCCCGCAAATGTGACATAATTACATTCAAAACTACCAGTGCATTGATGAATATTGTTTCAAACATTGATGCTTAGGATATTCTCTCGGGATGGTTAATGGTGTTTTAAGCAAAAATTCGATTTTTTTGTATACTTATTCCAATTGTTCATTGAAATTGTTGCTGATTTCCTTGTTTGTTTTTTTTTAACACGTTTAGTTGATGGTTTTAACAATAATTGTTTAAATCAAGCTATCAAACTGTTTTGCTGTACATATTCCACAATATTTTAGTTCGAATATCAGCCGAGGGAAGTTTTCGAAAATCAAATTGCCTCAGGCGTTGTTTGCGGTCATATGCTCAACCGCTCGGGCAGTACTTTGTAGATACATTTATTGAAAAGAGCTTATTCATGACAGTTTGCTTTGGGATTCGGTTGTAATTACTAAGCAGTTCTTTGGAAGCTGTCACCTCCCCCACCCCCACCCCAAAAAGATAAAAAATAAATAAATAATAGATTATAAATAAGTAAAAATAAAGGAGATTTTGTGCGCCATGGATGTATCAGGAAAACAAACATTTAAAAGCCATTTTATTAATAAACTTTTTGTTCGAGCAACGCATCCCTGACTCTAAGTCATCGTATAATATTGATCAGGAACTAGGCTAATTAAATGTTAAATCGGATGAAGCCCCGCCTACTTTACTTCGCACATTTCCATTATCTGTTCCATGTTTGGAAGTATATACTCGCTATTGGAGTATAAGAGTTATCCTCTTTAGCGTTTCTCGAACAGTTTGTAACTGAAAAGAAATTTCGGTTACTGATCACTGATCAAATCAGTGGTTCTTGTAGAAAATAGGGAATATCTTAAAAACACTGAATATTTGCATATATATGGTAATGAATCATAGCTTTTTAATATTGTAAATACAAGTTATGTATGGTAAGTGACAATTGTAGAATTCTGTTTGTATGGTCCAACCTTCACAAATACATTTGTAAGTATGGATTTCCACATTTGTACGTCATCATGCTTGGATTTTTTGCTATTAAAAACAAAACAACTAAGTTTCTGGTTGCTTGTGTCATTTTCATAATATGAATTACAGAATCGTACAAAAATCGAGTGTGGCTATACATACTGGAATAGACGCATTTCAACCAATAAAGTGATCGAAGTCAAGCCTGTACGCGTAAACTCGACGGGTTTGATGACGTCACTTGCCATGACAGCGGTTGATGACACCCCAATAGGCTACGTTGGACATGCTGACGGCTCAATAACAAAGGTATAATGTATAATAAACGAGGTCATGCTTACTGAGGCTGCTATGGGCTGGTATCAAATAATAATGACAGTAGAAAGATAAAATTAGCTGGTCAGTACAAGAGAACGATGATATACAGAAACAGACATACTGGTATAATGACACAAACGTACTGGTATACTGACACAGGCAAACTGGTATAATGATACAGACGTACTGGTATACTGACACAGACATACTGGTATACTGACACAGACATACTGGTATACTGACACAGACGTACTGGTATACTGACACAGACATACTGGTATACTGACACAGACATACTGGTATACTGACACAGACATACTGGTATACTGACACAGACATACTGGTATACTGACACAGACATACTGGTATACTGACACAGACAAACTGGTATACTGACACAGGCATACTGGTATACTGACACAGACATACTGGTATACTGACACAGACATACTGGTATACTGACACAGACGTACTGGTATACTGACACAGACATACTGGTATACTGACACAGACGTACTGGTATACTGACACAGACGTACTGGTATACTGACACAGGCATACTGGTATACTGACACAGACGTACTGGTATAATGACACAGACATACTGGTATACTGACACAGACGTACTGGTATAATGACACAGACACACTGGTATACTGACACAGACGTACTGGTATACTGACACAGACGTACTGGTATACTGACACAGACGTACTGGTATAATGACACAGACATACTGGTATAATGACACAGACATACTGGTATACTGACACAGACAAACTGGTATACTGACACAGACATACTGGTATACTGACACAGGCATACTGGTATACTGACACAGACGTACTGGTATACTGACACAGGCATACTGGTATACTGACACAGACGTACTGGTATACTGACACAGACATACTGGTATACTGACACAGACATACTGGTATACTGACACAGACAAACTGGTATAATGACACAGACATACTGGTATACTGACACAGACATACTGGTATACTGACACAGACATACTGGTATACTGACATAGACATACTGGTATACTGACACAGACGTACTGGTATAATGACACAGACATACTGGTATAATAACACAGACATACTGGTATACTGACACAGACATACTGGTATACTGACACAGACATACTGGTATACTGACACAGACATACTGGTATAATAAAACAGACATATTGGTATACTGACACAGGCAAACTGGTATAATGATACAGACATACTGGTATACTGACACAGACAAACTGGTATACTGACACAGACATACTGGTATACTGACACAGACATACTGGTATACTGACACAGACATACAGACATACTGGTATACTGACACAGACATAAAGAGAAACTGGTATTGACACAGACAAAAAGACATACTGGTACTGACACAGACATATAGACATACTGGTACTGACACAGACATATAGAGGAACTGGTATACTGACAAAGACATATAGACATCTGGTATGACACAGACAAAAGAAAAAAAATACTACACAGACATATAGACATACTGGTACTGACACAGACATATAGAGAAACTGGTATACTGACACAAACACACTGGTATACTGAGTGAAATAGCTGTATACTGTCACTGATATACTGGTATATAGACACAGATATACTGCCATATTGACATTGATATACACAGACGTTTGGACATACTGGTTTATAGACACAGACATACTGTCATATTGACATTGATATACACAGACGTATGGACATACTGGTATATAGACACAGACATACTGTCATATTGACATAGATATACACAGACGTATGGACATACTGGTATAGACACACACATACTGTCATATTGACATAGATATACACATATTTTTGGACATACTGGTATATAGACACAGACATACTGTCATATTGACAAAGATATACACAGACGTATGGACATACTGGTATATAGACGAAGACATACCGTCATATTGACATAGATGTACACAGACGTATGGACATATTGGTAAATAGACACAGACATACTGTCATATTGACATAGATATACACAGACGTATGGACATATTGGTAAATAGACACAGACATACTGTCATATTGACATAGATATACACAGACGTATGGACATACTGGTATATAGGTACAGATATACTGTTCATATTGACATAGATATACACAGACGTATGGACAAATTGGTAAATAGACAAAGACATACTGTCATATTCGACATAGATATACACAGACGTATTCACATATTGGTAAATAGACAAAGACATACTGTCATATTCGACATAGATAAACACAGACGTATGGACATACTGGTATATATACACAGACATACTGTCATATTGACATAGATATACACAGACGTTTGGGGTATACATGAACGGACATAATTAAGTGAGATTTTACTTAACTCAACCTATTTTAGCCACAGAAACCCTCATTAATTGAAATATGTTTAAATAATACGTCATTTAATATCTTGATACTGAAATTGAAATTTTGGTTGAGGAAAATCACCAACTTAGTCATGTACACAGTATGTTTCCCCCAATGCACACCAGGTAGGATGAGCTCTCTGCTTAGAATTTAAGTTTTAATATGTATCGTCATTATAGCTACTGGGTCATCCCCGGCCCATACCGTAGGCGAGGTCCTTAGGATGTGTTCCTGCTTAAGGTGAAGAAGCTATATATTTACATGAATATTGATGTATTTCAGATGATGTTTGATTCAAAGTTGACGACATCTCACGTGATTTACTCAGTAACAGTGACAGACAATCAACCTATCGACCAAGACATGGCGATCAATGACAATGGCGAAAAACTGTTTTTCACCTCATCTAACATGGTATATCAAATTAAAGGCCAATTATTCTTCCTAATGCAGTGAATGTTATCGAACAGAAAAGCAAAATGTGTGTTACAGATTTGTTACGAGATGCAACCCGTTCATTCTCATTTTTGACAACATTAATATAATTCATAAATAAAAAAGTATTTTACTTTAGGACATTCAAAAAATAATACACAAGGGGTCACTATTTCTAAAGGTTAATGAGCAGGGTTGTTATTCTATTGGGTTATTTAGTTACACCGGTAGTCTTGAAGATGTCATACTTAAAACCCAACAGCATTTACTAGTATTTGTCAATGCTTGAACTTAGGCATTGAGAAGCTATGATACAAATAGGAAAATAAACGTATTAATACGATCGAAAATACGTAAACACTCTGACTCATATTTTGCTCTAAACTCCCAACTGAATGTACCTACCATTGTTTGAAAATGAGCCTGAGAGCTAACAGAAGTATGTGTCAGACGAGAAAGTTGTTTATCCTCAGGTGTCCATGCTGATGACGGAAGAATGCTCCCTGATGCAGACCTGCACTAGCTGTCTGGTTGACAACCGGCCCTGTGTGTGGATTGGTCATTGTGTCCACACCAATTACTTGTCCATCTCGCCCACGTCCCATCTCGTCTATACCGACTTCTGCCCACCTGAAATATACTCAGTATGTTGCCTGGACAGAGATAAAAGTTCTTTATAGACATTTTCCTAATTGCTTCCTTTTCATGTAACCAGAATCATGCGGCACCTCGATCCTTATAACAAATATTGGTTCGCAACCAAAGGTTACATGTGTTATTGGTCTAAGGACAGAGTTTTGGTCTAAGATCATCTACTGTTGACTAAGGCTAAATCACGAAACAATATTTGGACTTCAGAAGCTTGTACATTAAAAACTTGACACAGTGGTCGTTTATAATTATTGGTTTATCATATACTTTCCAACAATGGCCATTGACACAAAGTCAAATTAACATACAATAGTTTCCACTTTTTTCCTTTTCATTCACTTTTGCTGTTTATTATTAAAATTAATAGGCCTCAAGTAAACACTTGGTTGAGGGGGTGGGGTCAGATAATATGGTCCTAATATGAAGGTGGTGTTGAGGTTGTACACTACTTTATCGTGTTTAATAGGTATCACCACTGACTGGTCCGTATGAAGGTGGTACAGACGTTACTGTGACCGGAAACTTTGGAACCGCCGGAAATATCCTGACCATTTTGGTCGGCGATGTCTCGCCGGTAGTAGTAGTTCACGAAATTGCGGGATCGTTCAAGTAAGCTTCATGACAACTAGAACTTGACTGTTCTTTCGCTCGATATTTTTAATGATTTTCATCATCATAAAAATTATACAAGTTTTAGCCTACCAAAATTTCCTTCCAGGGCATTTCTAAATGATGAAGTATGAAGTGAAAGCCGTTTTTCAGCATTTGCATATGGAAGAGAGAACCTTAGAGTACGAAAAGGACAAACTGTAGGTGGTTGAACATTTCTCTCCAAGTCAAAACTTTCTTATGATTTTTTTTCTTTAAGTCATGGTAGCACAGGAAATGAAGCAAGAAATTCAAGGACTTTAATAGGGCTAAGTTCAATTTAGGCTGATATCGTGTTTTCTTAATCGGGACAACACGAAGCCGTAATTTAAACCTGCACGCACCTGCTAGACTGACTAAAAATGGTCGATAAAATGGCGTATAAATGGCGCCACGTAATGACCGTTAAAATGGTGGATAAATGGCGGTTTCTGCTATCACGTCACTTCCGATTGGATCCCGTCTCATCGTAGGTATCATGGGGCAAATCAGATACTAAGCGGGATAACATCTCCGCAGGAAGCGAATCTGAAACTGACAAGTTGAAATGTATGACTATAGATGTTCCTTCCCATGGGAAGGAATTTTTTTAAAAGATGGATAATTTTCTTTTGTACAGTTATAATTTTTTTATTGTAACTACAAATTTGATAGAATTGCTTTGGCAACTATGTTATCCTTAAAAGGATTGGTATTTTATTATTTTTTTTATTTGTTTTATAATAATTATATAAATTTATGATTTGGACACTTTATTGTATCTTTCTGAATCTATACAAGAATGGATACATTTGTCTTTTTCATACCAGTTTCGTTAGAAAAATGATTGCATAGCTTTGGTGTTTATTTTAAGTATTTGAGAATGAAAATTTAACTAAACAACGTGATTTATTGACACTTAGTAACTACAACCTATTGCGCTGATAGTTAATGGATTGACACTTAGTAACTACAACCTATTGCGCTGATAGTTAATGGATTGACACTTAGTAACTACAACCTATTGCGCTGATAGTTAATGGATTGACACTTAGTAACTACAACCTATTTCAGTCCAACTTTCAAATAAATATGGATATAAGAAATTTTCACTTTTTGAAACATTGAAGCAAAAAATCAATATCTGCGTAAATGTATTAGTACAAGATAGTCCACATTTGTGTACCCATAATTTGTGATATCGTTCTACTTTTTTTTTTGCGATATCCCCCGAGACGTGTCAACCAGTAGGCGCGGATCAATGATGGGACTAAGTACAAGACGGCTATCACGTAACGGGAGTTACGGAAATGCATACGCATCTTGACCTGGCACTTACTGAGATGACACTTACTGAATTTATACATCTTGATCTGGCACTTACTGAGATGACACTTACTGAATTTATACATCTTGATCTGGCACTTACTGAGATGACACTTACTGAATTTATACATCTTGATCTGGCACTTACTGAGATGACACCTACTGAATTTATACATCTTGATCTGGCACTTACTGAGATGACACCTACTGAATTATACATCTTGATCTGGCACTTACTGAGATGACACTTACTGAATTTATACATCTTGATCTGGCACTTACTGAGATGACACTTACTGAATTTATACATCTTGACCTGGCACTTACTGAGATGACACCTACTGAATTTATACATCTTGACCTGGTACTTACTGAGATGATACTTACTGAATTTATACATCTTGATCTGGCACTTACTGAGATGACACCTACTGAATTTATACATCTTGACCTGGTACTTACTGAGATGATACTTACTGAATTTATACATCTTGATCTGGCACTTACTGAGATGACACCTACTGAATTATACATCTTGACCTGGCACTTATTGAACTGACTCTTATTGAACTAAAACGTATGTTGTATTGTTGTATTGGGGTTTGCCGTCGCTGCGATCGTATTTCAAGCATATAGCGACGTCCAGCTAATTACAGGTGAGGAGACCCCGATCACGAGGTACCGGTAAACACCGACCTACCGCAAGCCACTGGAAGGCTTCCTCACATGAAAAATCCGAAGTTCCTACCGGATTCGAACCAACAGCGGTGAGGGGCTGAGAGATTTGTAGTCCACGACTGTAACCGCTCGACCACGGCGGCCCCCACTAACACTTATGGACTGACATTTCTTGGATTATCACTTTGATTACATCTCTATATGGCGTTTATTGAAAAGAAACATACTGGATTGACACTGATTGAAATGACATGTTTTGAATTGGCTGGACTGAAAAACCGACACATTTTACAGGGCCTAAAAGTTGAATGGAATTTCATATCGTATACTGGTAATATTAAAAAAAAGGAAGGGGGGAAACTGTTTTGAGATCAAACGTTGGAAATAACATTGAAATGGACCAAGTTGTGTTTAAAATAAACCCTAAACGTTATTGTGACGATCGTAGTTTTAATGTTCCAATCGAGTTTTACAACTGCCAGAAATTGCTATAACCGGTTTCATTCGCAGTGAATAAAAATGCAAGTTTTCATTGGTCAATCGGAATACATAAATAAACTAAACGCATTTTTCCAGGGGAAAAAATACGACTATTTTAAAGGAAAATATTACCATGACACTGGATGTCATTCATAATGATGTATTTGTCATTTTTATCCAGGTTTTGAATTTTCCGCAGTATCATCCTTTCTTTTTCTAATGTTACCAATGTATATACGATATGACTCGACCCATTAAACTTCGAGCCCCTGTGACACATTTCGAGAGGACACTTTATTGAACTTTCACCCATTGCACGGACACTTATTTCACTGACACCTTATTATAATTAAAACTTATTGAACTGAATAATATTTGAAGTACCTAAAATTTTTGCTTTCCATAGAGTGACAACACCGGAGTTCCCGAGGGATGGGATCAAGTCAATATCACAGTCACCGTGGTCCCAGGGGCAGACAACGCCCCACAGTACATTTGGGACACGCCCATAAACGGATCTGCTCTGTTTTCTACCCCTTTTGTGTATAAGGTAAACATACGTTTATTTTGACCTTCCTCAGTGGTATCAGACTTCTAATTTTGAATAGTGCTGTATTTTGTCTATGATAATGAATATATATCTTCTATGATAATGATTATATAATTTTAGATCGTTATGAAACACAAAACTTAACGAAATTGAAATTAATATGACTTCTTAACTTTCAATATGTAAGTCAAATTTTTACATTTACTTTAAAACTGTTTACAGAAATCAGTCCTAGATACATTTCAAAGGCCGCAACATTACGTCAAGATTTCTGGTAATATAGAGATCAATATGACTGGAACCAACCTCAATATTGGTAGAAGCCGCCGAGTTCAGGTCGGACAGGTGCCATGCATTGCTAATAGGTAAAGAACATGCGAGGGTGATCAGAAAGAACGCGGAAATGGCCAATAACATTTTCATACATTTTTTTCTCTCACAAAGACATCATAATAATACTCCGGATTCAATGCATTATTGCATTAACCCGTCATATCACATACTAGTACCATCAATGAGCCGCTTTCGCCGCGACATGCTATTTTGGTACTGGTTGTCACGCTCCTGTATCCCGTTGGGGATATCGCCAAAACGAAATTAGAACGATATAAAAAAATTATTGGTACACAAATGTGTACTAGTCACAATGTCATACTTACTAGCGACTTGATCATTCCACAAAGAGTATCCTTTAAAGTAAGACATAGCCAAAAAACACATGGGGGCAATTTGGACAAAACTTCTCAGAGAGTCTAGAACAAGTCAAGTTGGAACACGGGCGCATTTATCCTTGTAGAAAAAATAGATAAAATTATTTCAGTAAAAGGTGAGCATAATATGGCAGTAATTACATGATGCATAAGCAAACAACCATGAAAAATGCCGTGACATACACGATTCTTCCTTTTTTCCTTTGTGGTTCTTGTTATTGGTGGGATAACATATGTAGATCCATGGATAAATGATCACAGTCATTAGAGAACTCCTTTAACATTGTTTCTAAAAGTTTGAAGCAAATTGTTCCACAAGGAAAATCCTCTGTAAGAAAAAAATGTTGACTCCTGGCAATGCAAAGCACCAGCTATTATTGAAAGTTACGTTAGAGCTGGTACAGCGATCATGTACCGACTTAGTGGAATGAAATGTTCTTCTTGAGAAGACAGTGTGTCGTGCGCAAGAGGCAAGTCTGTAGCTCAAAGGTCAATGGTTACAGTCTAGGGTCAAAGGTAAAAAAGAGGGTCATATGGCCCTAGATCGCTCACCAGAGTACATAAGCTTATTCAAGTCACTTTATCTTACGTGGTTACCTCCAACAACAACTAGATTCAAGTTTCAGATAAAAATAATTCTTAGATTAGTCAATCATTTGGTGGATTATTTGTTCAGGGGATCAACTTTATTTTTGTAATAATGTTACACAGCCATATTAAGTGACAATTTATGCCAAAAGAAATTAAAATCGAACCATTGCTTTCATAAAATATTTTGAAGTTTTCTATATAGCGTATATAAGGAAAATTTAGCAATTATGGAAGACAGCAAGGAGGTGCTAAATGAAATTTAAATTCTGGCCATTAGCTTCATAGAAGAATTTTGAAATCATATATATGGAAACTAGCGGACCCAATGGGGGCTTATTTTTTGCGGAACCAATCATTAGCAATAATGGTAGGCAGTCATGAGATGACCATATGTGCCAAGAAAATGATGTCTAATCATTGGTTTCATAGAAAAAGGATTTTGAATTTTCTATAAAAAGTATATAAGAAAACTAGACGACCCCCTTTTAAAGGGCCTCATTTTCTAGGGGTCAACTAAAATATTTTAGCAATTATGGTAGACAGTCATGAAGTGACCATACATGCAAATAAATAAATAAATAAATAAAATCATTTCTAACCTTTGGTTTTTATGGTGGCATATTCTCGCCACCACTTAATCACTTAGTTTTCATGAAATTTATCTGATAACGTGAAAATATATGGTTTTCATGATACCTGATGATGGAACTTAACTGGAATTTTGGTGCGTTAGTGCTTTAAATTGCCACCACATACCTGCTATTCTAGTCTCACGATATCATGAAAGTTTACAGGATTTCTAGAAGCAGTTTCGTGAAAATATTACATCTTTTGGTGTCGTGATATTTTTTTTCACGATACTAGATAAATATCACGAAAAACTAATATTTCGAGAAAGTTTTATTTTTATTTCAGAACCTAATAGTTATGTGGTGGCGAGAAATGGCAGTAACGTGCAAAGTTTTCAGATAAGATAATTATTTGGTGTCGTGAAAAATATATTCATTTTCATGATACCATATAATTTTCATGAAAAAACTCAAAAGTTTTCGTATTTTCTTGAAAACTTAGTGGTTAAGTGGTGGCGAGAATATGTCACCATAGGTTTTATAGAAGAGGAATGTTGAAATGTTCTATGTAGAGCTATATAAGGAGACTAGACAACCCCCTAGGGGCCTCATTTTTCAAGGGATCAATTTTATTTTAGCAATTATCGTAGAAAACTATGAGGTGACCATTTGTGCAAAAGGAAACTAAATTCTGACTATTGTTTCACAGGAGAAGGTTTTTTTAAGTTTTTTTTAAAGTAAAATTTTGTTGGTGGCAACTAGACTTCTGCATGGATCAAGTTTATTTTAGCAACTTTTGTGGAGGTTCACCCATGCCAAATTTAATCAGTTTCTTCTCCGCGGTTTCAGAGGAGATGTTGTTTAAAGCATAACTGACACTGAGCACGTTGTGCTCTGGTGAGCTAAAAAGGAAAACACTTTGTTGTATTCATATAAATCCGTCATGTATGTTATGAATTTTGAAATAAGCCCCATATCTGTACCTAAAAGGTGAAAGTCACAGCCTGGGGTCAAAAGTCAATGTCAAATCACGGGTCAGAGTTTGAAAAGTGGCACTTTTTCTTTGTCCGGGCGCTCTTGATGTTGTTTTATATATAATGATTTTGAAATAACTTGGAACAAATAGGTTTCAAACAGATATGCGGCAAATGCAAGATGCACGTTTGTAGCCTATAAAAGTCAAGGCCACAATTAATCAACAGAAGATGGTCCTGTCATACACATGACCCAGATTTTCATGTCGGTGATTCCCTTTGAGGACATTTTGTCATGGTGACTGTGACAGGTCTTGCTAATTTCTGAGTCAGATTTGGATGCCAAAAAGAACAAGTAACTGGTGTTGCACGCAACACATGAGTCCGCTACCGGTGAGGTGCATTATTTTTTCGTTACCGTAGCAACCTGAATTTTGGTCCGAACAAAGAGACGTGCAGAATCTCCATACTGCCATTTAATTCATATACCAAGTTTCATAATATTATCTTAAACGGTCTTTAAGTTATCGCGGGATCCAGATTTCCGGACGGATGGACAGAGGGACAGACGAACGGACAGACGGAGGGCAAACCTATAGTCCCCTCCGGTGTAAACACCGGTAGAGGACAAACAAGCCAGTTCAAAATGACACTGTTTAAGAGGCATGACCAAAAAACTTACTGATGTGCAGTGTCAAAAATCGTATTATCCCTGTACAAAAATAAACGTACTGTTTGCAGTCTTAATTCCCGATTTAGCCAACGCTGCACCCAGATATCTGACAAACGAAGTTGACTGAATATTTTTCCAGTACAAGCAATATTAAGACTGGACTGCAACCTCAATACTTGGTTTAGAGACAAATAGTACTGATTCAGTCTTACCAAGCTGCAAGCTTATTATAAACAATCATTCATTAACCTGTCCAAGTTCCGTGATTAAAGTACATTGAACGTTAGATATAATTTTACGTGCAGAATCATAAGCATAAAGTAGGGGCTTATTTTTCACGACAGCTGACATATCGTTAACATAAATTAACAAGAGTGCCAGTGCCGCCATAATATACGCCGCCAAATATAAGATCAAAATTATAGTGGCTTTCTATATGAAAGTAGGTCAAATGGCAGTGTCAATATGTATCATTTTTTCCTCCTGACATTACTCTTGCAAAAATACTGAACCAGATGATCCCTGCTTTATGCACTTCTACCCGTTATGGTTATGACATTGATAAATATCAATTAAGAAACTTAGAGTTGCGTTCTAAAGTTAATATGCTTAAGAGACCAAGTTTCCAAAAGCATAACTTTTGCAAAAATCGCTGAACCGGAAAATCCCTGCTTTATGTACATTTACCCATTATAGTTATGACATTTACCAAGTATTGGAAAGATACGGTCAGAAACTGCAATATCAATAAGCTACAGAGACTAAGTTTCAAGGGTTATAACTCTTGGAAAAATCAATGAACCTGAAAATCGCCGCTACATCTACATCTACGCATTATAGTACTGACATTGACCAAGTATTGAATACATACCGTCAGAAACGTAGAAGGAGTTGCGTTCACAAGAAATGGACGTAAGTACAGACGGAGAAAATGACGCCAATATACGACCGCCTCCGGCGGCGTATAAATACGAAAGCGGTCCTAGTATGGACCCTTGTGGAAGCACCAACTGATGTCTGTCAGATTAACTTGTATCTCCTGAACTAATTTTTACCCCAATTATGGTGAAGACGAAGAGTTTCAAGTTTCATCAGTAGAATACTATGATTAACATTGTCGAACGTCTTCTGCAGATCATGATGCACCATGCCTACCACATTACCTTTATTTATATGGAATCTGAAGAAATCAGACAGGTGGATCAAACAAGTATTTGTAGAAAAAAAACCCCGACTATATTTAGATTCTAATTTCATGTTAGTAACCTTCAGCTTTGTCATAAATAACCTTTTCAAAAACTTTTCATAGCCATAAAAGTACATAGAATGGAGATTGGATCTCGGTTTTATCATTTTCTTAAAATATTGGGGTAACCCGAGCTGAGATCAGTTTGGACAGAACATTGAATACAGTGTAAAATATACCCCCTCCTGATAAAATGATGCTTTTTTCCCGAAAAGCCTTTGTCAGAATGAATTTAACAACTGGAACACAGTTTTCACTACTGGCAGTAGTACCTTCTGGTACGAATATATGATTCAGAACAATACAATAGCAACTCGGGTGCAAACACTACATTGTTACTCACTTTCAGGCTCATAAAAGTGCACCTATGTTTAATCATAAGTAAAACATTTTATAGAGCGACCAAGAATTTCGCGGCATATCCTTTACTCTTAGAGAACTGTAAGCATTATACAAATAGATTGTCATTTCTATAGTATTTGTATATATTTCCTGGACACTACCGTAGGAAATACCAAATGTGTTTTCTAACTCGCGAATAGTAATACGCCTATATTTTTTGGACAAGGTTATCTAATTGTCCAGGCGGGCGTCGGGCCGCTCAGGTTGACTTTTATCTAGGGTCGGATATCGTTATTCACGAAACGGTCCGATACCGGTACTGGCGAAATGATATGGTATTTTAACGATACTGATTACTATCAGTGTACCATATTAAAGCATTTGCTTGAAAATCAAAGTTACCCGGTACGTTGCTTTGACCGAAAAACTGTCGCATTAAAAAAATCAGCAACCTTATATATAATAAGAAGGTGGGTAACTTTTTCATCGGTCAGTTATCTAGCATCTTCATCTTTTTAGCAATGATCTTCAAACTTTATGACATTGTTTATGGCCGTAATGTCTAGAGTTCAACTGTGGCTGAGATGGGTCAACTAGGTCAGGAGTTATGCCCCTTTTAATATAAAAGCCCACACAAGATTTCACTTTGTTTACGTCTTCATTTTTTAGCTCAGGGTGAGCTATTGTGATCCCGTGAGTATCCGTCGTCCGTCGTGCGCGTCAACAATTTAGAGTTTACCTCTATCACCTTCATTTCTTAAGCAATCATCCTCAAACTTTAAGACAATGTTTATGACCATAATGTCTCGATTGAGTTCGATTATGGCTGAGATCGGTCAATTAGGTCAGGAGTTATGCCTCTTTTAATATTAAAAAAATGCCAGATTTCACGTTGTTTACACTCTAGCATCTTCATCTTTTGAGCAATCATCTTCAGACTTTATGGCAATAGTTATGACTATAATGTCTCGATTGAGTTCGATTATGGCTGAGATCGGTCAATTAGGACAAGAGTTATGCCCCTTTTAATATTTAAAAAATGCCAGATTTCACTTTTTTACACTCTAGAATCTTCATCTTTTGAGCAATCATCTTCAAACTTCATGGCAATGCTTATGACCATAATGTCATGATTGAGTTCGATTAGGGCTGAGATCGGTCAATTAGGTCAGGAGTTAAGCCCCTTTTAATATAAGAAATGCCATATTTCACTTTGTTTACACTCTAGCATCTTCATCTTTTGAGCAATCATCTTAAAACTTTATGGCAATGTTTATGACTATAATGTCTCGATTGAGTTTGAATATTCTTGAGATCTGTTGATTAGGTCAGGAGTTATGCCCCTTTTAATATTAAAAAAATGTCATATTTCACTTTGTTTACACTCTAGCATCTTCATCTTTTGAACTATCATCTTAAAACTTTATGGCAATGTTTATGAGTATTTTGTCTCGATTGAGTTTGAATAGTCTTGAGATCTGTTGATTAGGTCAGGAGTAAAGTCCCTTTTAATATAAAAAAATGCCAAATTTCACTTTGTTTACACTCTTGGATCTTCATCTTTTGAGCAATCTTCTTCAAACTTTCTGACAATGTTTTTGACCATAATGTCTTGATTGAGTTAGATTGTGGCTGAGATCGGTCAATTAGATCAGGAGTTAAACCCCTTTTAATATAAAAAATGCCAGATTTCACGTTGTTTACACTCTAGCATCTTCATCTTTTGAGCAATCATCTTCAAACGTTATGACATTGTTAATGACAATAGTGTCTTAATTGAATTCAAATGTGGCCGAGATGGGCCAATTAGGTCAGGAGTTATGCCCCTTTTAATACAAAAATGCAAAATTTCACTTTGTTTACTCTCTACCTCTTCATTTTTTAAAGCAATCTTTTTTAAACTTTAAGGCAATGTTTATGCCCATAATCTCGCAATCGGGTTCAATTATAACTGATATTGACTAGTTAATGTAGGATTTATGCCCTTTTCACCATAAAAAAAAACAACAGATTTCACTTTGTTTACACTCAATCATCTTTATTTCTTAAGCATTCATCTTTCTCAGGTTAGCGATAAAGGGCCATCTTGGCCCTCTTGTTTAAACAATCACCTTTAACTTTAAGATAATGTTTATGACCATAACCTCTCAATCGAGTTTGATTATGGTTGATATTGGCCACTTAGGTCAGGAGTTATATCCTTTTTTTATATAAAAAAAAAATGTCAGATTGCACATTGTTTACACCCTAGCGTCTTCATTTTTTAGCAATCAACTTCAAACTTTAAGACAATGTTTTTGACCATAATCGCGCAATCGGGTTCAATTATGATCGATATTGGCTAGTTAATTTTGGAGTTATGCCCCAGATTTCACTTTGTTTACACTCTAGAAGCTTTATTTCTTAAGCAGTCATCTTTCTCAGGTGAGCGATTCAAGGCCATCTTGGCCCTCTTGTTATAAAATTGGTTTTGTTTTACGTGGAAGGGATGAATAAAGACATATAGGGACAAAAACATCCCCTTACCCGAGGAATCGCCCCCAAAATGTTCGCAAATTCAAAACCACGTTTGGTCGGAAGAGGTCTGACCGACGGCATCTCACTAATTTCACCCGTGTAAACCTATATAGAAAAACTATAGCCATACTATCAGTGTTGAATTGTATGGACAGATACTGATAAAAGAAACAAATGAACCTAAAATGAATATTTGTTATTTCATAAAGTTTTTGTTATACAGATAAGTATAACCATTTTGAATTATGAGGGAGATCCAAGGTATTCATCATCCCACATTTGACAAAAAATATCCTTTTCTGAAAATAACCAAGGAAAATATTTTTTCTTAAGATACTCAGTCAAAACTTGATTTTTAAGCGTTATCGTATACATTATATTTGTTAATTTGTTATTGTTTTGTCTGACAGACAAGCAGCTAGTTTCTATATCCGCCTTTTCGGACAATTACAATATACTAAGCAGAAACAGTTTTCCTTTGAAATAGAATTTTAGTAGGATATGATAAAATGTGAGACAAATGTGCTTCGAGTGTCCTTCCTGTTGTGTGTCGAACACACCTGTCTCATTTCCAATTTGTCGCAAAAAAAAAAACAAAAAAAAACCAAAAAAAAAAAAAACCAGTTCTACTAAATAATATACCTAAATATCTGAATTCTGAAACACACTGAATATTTTGAGTTTTATGTCATACATCCGATTTCGCCCTTTCGAAAAAACAACAATCTTAGATTTTTCAGAGTTAACTGTTAGCTTCCACGTATCACAGTGTCTAAAGCGATTTGGACATCATTCTCATTATCGGACAAAATAACAGTGTCATCTGCATATAGAGCTTTAGATATAAATTAGCTTCTTGTTGCAAATTTTCGTTTATTTCTATACCTTTTAGTAAATTTAAAAATAAATCCTAAATGTCATTAAGAAAAACAGCGAACAGTATGGGCGAAAGATTTCCTCCTTGCCTGACTCCGATATCAATACGAAAAAGCTTGACACTGTTTTATTTGATGCGACACATGCTTTTATATTTGCATACATAATTTTAATAAGCTTTAAGCCTTTACCGTTTATATTAGTGTTGTATGTTTTTTTTTTCATAAATCATCTCTCCATACCGAATCAAATGCTTGTTTTAAATGTGCAATTAAGGACTGTAAAAAATGTTATCAGTTGATGAGTATTCCTGGTAGGAAGGCTGATTGACATTTGTTTAAAAGATTTTTTATAGATAATGTTTTATCCTATTATTAATGACAGACGTTAATAATTTCCCAAGACAAAATAATAAAGTGACAGGTCTATAATTTTCTGGAAGTTTGGGATCACCCTTATTTTTGTAAATGGATTGATTATGCCTATCGTCCACGATTCAGGTATAACTCCGGAGTCAAGCAAACTATTGAATAGTTTATGTATACATTTTTCATTTTATCGTATTAAGATTTTATATGTTCATTCAATATTTTATCATAACCTTTCCTTTTTTTTTAATTTTTTTTAATTGTATATGTATAATTTTGTTCATGAATTATACCCGTTTCGTTAAGTTTCGTAAAATGTAGATATAAGTCGTTTACACTTGCTGATATGTCACTAGCCTTTTTCCCTAATATTTTCTTATTTTATCGTTTTTATCTAATTTTTTTTTTTAAAGTCTCTCATATTGTCTCTTGTACACCCATTTTTTAAACTTGTATATAAAGTTTTTGCTCTATGAAATTCACGACGAGCTGTTTTTACAATTTCGATGTCTCTTTACCTGTTTTTGATTTGATTCAACAAACCTTAAAGCAATGTTGCTATACTAGCAGGCATATCAATTTAACTCGATGTAATGTAACTGCCTAACATGTATTTTCATATCAAATTTACAGTTACGCGGACATGTGGCTATCTTGCCGTGCGCCTGCTCAGGTTTCCCAGGGGAACTACATCAGCACGTTGTACATTGACAACCAGGTCACCCAGGGACCAGAGGTCATATACCTTCCTGATCCCGTCATCACAGAAGTCACGCCAAGGTCAATCATCAGAGGGTCAGTTGAATTTGTTTATTTTAATAAACAAAATTACTGCTTTAAATACAATGTTACACCAAGGTTATGCATTACCACTTTGCTGTGTTAGGCGGGACCTTATCTAAATATGGCCAGCTAGTTTCCAGATTCCTTAAAAAGTTGTGTAATGTTTCTTTGCATACACATGTAAAAACCGGTATGACTATGTATTTCAAGTTTTTAATCTAAGAATCGAATTCTACAAACAGGTAAAAACAATGAACCATGCATGGTCAGTGGAAATGTACCAGATTGGCTAATGTATGATTCAGAAAAAAATGATATTGTGGACACAATGTTAAAGATGTTTTACAGGTCAACAGTTTTAGCATATTTACAATCCGCAGGTTAAGTTGCTACTTCTACTTTACACTGAACTGGTTATGTTTCCGGTTTATTTCTAAAGGACTTAATTCGGCAATATCATGGTACTATTGAACATCATTTCCTGGTATGCTGTAAACAATGATAAAAAATAATTCACAGAAAAAATGCCCTTGTTAACTTAATGGGTGTATTATGCCAAATGATATATCATTTCTGGGTTCATTGTAGATTTGCACACACACTTAAACAACAATAACAACAACACCAGCAAACACAGATAAAAACAAAACGTTTTTATGACTTAAAACGGATTGAATTCATATAAAAAATCCATATATCGGCATAAATTAATTAAGGGTTATGTATACTTATCCTGCTTACTATCTCAATGAACACTTTAGATCTAGATCCACACTGCAGTATCACGCCTGTATATTGAATTATACAATATATGTATAAGTAATTATGTAAAATACATTCGCAACGATTAATGTATAGGATCTGTGTCCCTTGCTAGATACATACGAGGGGTGATCGTTATATTCGAGAACTTTCGCCATGTTGTCTTTAACAGTCAATAAATTCTTAAAAACATGGTAACGGAGAAATCTACAATATCAGTGGCGAGTCTTACCATACAATGTCGGGCTATGAATAGACAAGCGGCCGGAACTTGCCAGGCCGGGTTTCATTTTTCACCACGATAACGCCCCCGTACACCTTAGCCAAAATGACAGAATTTAACATAGTACAGATTTGGCAGTGTGTAATTTCTTTCTTTTTTAAAATGTTAAAGATCAGTTGCGGGGTCATAGATTTGAGTCTCGGGAAATCTTGGTAGCGCTATTATGGCGGCGTTGCGTGCTATCACGTGACGGCTCACGTCACACCTTCGATTCTTGGTTGGAGAGATGTAACATATGCATTAGGTCACACGGGTTCTACTTTGAAAAGAGGTACATTTTTATTGACCTGTGATTGAAACTGATAGTTTTATAGGAAAAATTCTCAAATATTTTGATCACTCGAATGTATAATATAGTCATAAAAAAGGTATCAATTTGTTTTAAATTTCAAAAGACTCAAAGCAGCACTTTTTCTTTTTTTAGAGGCGGTATACGTGTCACATTCAGCGGCACCAATCTACGCGGACTTGGTGGCGGTGTTTACATTGCAAGCTCCTTAAACCACACACATCAAGTAAGCACAGTATTTTATTTTATGAAGAGCCTTAGTGATTCGTTGTTTAAATGTGTGGCAATTACGTTTTACATGATTCTTTCGTTTTGAAATAAAACTAGAAAAAAAAAAATAGAATAATATTTAATTTCGTCTGATGACTGATGTTATATGTAGATAAACTTTTGTCTGATTACCGAGTAACCGTATGGGAGCGACACCGGATATAAGTACTAAGTGAAGCGAGAACAAGTCTAAATCGACTTGACAAAAGTGTAAATTTTATCGAAATAATGCATTTCATGCACCATCATATGTATCTATCAACAACAAGCTCCGCCGTCAACCAGACCTAAAATTATTCCGAAACGATGCAATATACTTTAATTTGTTTATAAAATATGACATCTAGTTACAGCAAAAAAATTATATCTGTTAAGTTATAACTTCATTCTCCTCGAAATAGTTTAATTTCAGGTCAATAATTTCGTGTCTGGTCAGTACCTACTAATTATGTAGACGTAATTTCTTTTTGTTTTGATTCCAATCAACGATAGAATAGTTGACAACTGAATATACGGCATACTGCTTTTGTAATGTGGGGTATACTGTATTGAAATCAAACGATTTTTTTTTTTTTCAAAATGAGCGTTTTTGTTTGGTGTGCAATTCTATACAATTAAAAACAAAAGACCCCCAGTTTCACATTACGTTCAAATTTACATATGACATGGGGCATACCCAGATTTTTTTTCTCTTTTATTTTCATAACAAATTTTGCATATTTTGACAAACAGAAAAACTTTTCATACAGGATGACACAATTCCATGCATAATTTCATACAAATTATGACATATTGATATATTTCATATATTTAAAAAACCTACTCTAGCTACAATACATTAAGAGGTGCCCCATGTTTTCAAGTATAAAAAAATAACACATTAAAAAAAAAGTGAAAATTAAAAAAGTAAAGAATATTATAAAAAAAAGGTTGATTGTGTTTGACATATTTTTTTTCTAATATTGTTTTATTACTTCCTGTTTTTAATGTGGGTGTCCTGTATATCGTTAGTTAATGCTTTTAATGCAAGTAAGTAAGTAAGTAAGTAAGTAAGTAAGTAAGTAAAGCCTTTATTTATAGTGGATAACATATTTGGCATAAATCTATCTTCCATATGGTCCACATATGTGTTCCTTAAGATAAATTTTGTATGATTCAAACGATAATTTAATGTTTTGGAATTTTGTTTTGAATGCTCGTATATTTCATTAACGTAATGAAACAAATACAAGTATTACTATACCTATTTTTTTTACCAATAACTCCCAATTACGCTTCTTTTTGCATATAACAGTGTTGATTGGAGTTGTAGCAATTAAATTATTTAACTTATTCCATAGTGGTTGTATATCATTACATATCATTACATATCATTACATTCCCAGAATAAATGTTCTATAGTCCCAATTGCAAAAAGAACATAAACTTGAATCAATGAATCTGAATTTGTAGATGGACATTATTTGTTGGGATGATTCTCATTAATAATTTATAGTTAAAGCTTCTTAAGGTCGAATCTATTGTTAGCTTAAATGTATAGCATATATGTTTTTACGTTCATTTTTTTTAAAATGTATTTGGGAATTCCTGATTCCATTTTATTTCTGAAGATGGTTTTATTTTATTTTGAAGAAGTGTAAGTTCAGAAATTTATTGGTTTGTTTTGATTTTACAACCTTTTCTTTAAGTGAAATATTATTAGAATAGTCCATACCCTCATAAACAATTTGATATTTCAAATTTGCAGGGATTGATAACTAGATTGTATTGTTTCTATAATTAAAAATATGCCATAACATTTTTATTCCCCGCTCATACCAGTTTTTTGTAAAATAAAATAATATTTTCAATATATCTTTATTATTCCATACTACTAATTTTGCATGTCTTTTTATTTTATTTTCTGTATCATATGTTTGCTTATTATTCTTCCATGCATCTGATACATTGATGACATTACCATGGTAACAATTTTTTCTTTAAAAATTTCATCCTTAACCTTTTATTATTTTCATCCAGATATCTTTTCACCCATCCAGCCTTTAATGATGTAAGAAAGTTCTCAATAATTGTCAATTTTATACCACCTTCTTCATAGCTTTGATATAAAACATCTCTTTTAATTTTGTCTGGTTTCCAATCCAATAAAAAAATATTATTTTTTTTTATGCTATCAATCATTTCTTTTTAGGGATTTGTAATGAAAGGGTATATTAGTTTTGGCAATGCAAACATTTTTATTGCTACAACTTTTCCCATTAATGTGAATTTTCGATGTTCCCATTATTTAAGAATATTATAAAATTGTTGTAATATTTTGTTTATATTTTCATTAGTTATCCGTTGTTGATTATTATAGAAGGTAAATCCAAGCGTTGTTGCACATTCCGAAGTCCATATAAATGTTTTTTTTTTATACAAAATTTCACTTTTTTTAAACCCCTAGGCCTGAACATCTTAAAAATGTATCCAGTGTGTTATTAATGTTTCAAATAACTTTTGTGTCCCATCATTAAAGTAAGTCGCATCGTCTGCAAATAGTGTTTTGTTTTATTTCGTTATCATCTATCTTAATTCCTTTTATATCTTTGTTTTGTTTTATAAATTTGTCAGTATTTGTAGGCACACAATAAATAGGACAGAAGAAAGTGGACATCCTTGTCGAACACCTTTTCCAATACTAAAAGATTCAGATAAAAAACAAAGTTTATTATTATACTCTGTATATCATTATATAAAAAAAAACTTTTGTCCACTGCATTATATCTGGACCAAAACTGAGTGTTTTTAAAGTTTCAAAAATAAATGTATGATTAATACTGTCAAAGGCTTTTTGAAAATCTGCAACAAATAATAGTCAGAATTTCAAGATATTGTATAACTTCTAAAATTAATCTAACGTTTTCTCCTTTATATATATGCCTTTCATAAATCCTGATCGCAATCTATAAGGTTAGGTAAAAATTTCTTTATTCTGTTCAGATTTTCACATTTACATACGTTATGTCAACGTTAATATTTAATATTAAAAAAAAAAACTACCATGAATTTATTCATCCATCGACCATTTTGTAGTACAAGGTCATATATTTAATCTTATCGACAGCTGTTTATAACGCAGGATTAACAATTTGTTCGACCCTCAAGATTTTAATTTTGGAGCAAAGTACCGGTAACCGAGGGAAAATAAAAATATAAGTTTCGAGTAAATACACGTATCGTGTTTACAAGACGGGTAGGACAAGATAATAATTATACAGTGAAAAAAAAATCAGATGAGCGTCTGCATCCGCATGGCGGTGTTCTTGTTTCCTTTTGTCGCAGTGACACTTGCTGTTAACGTCTAAATATGTCTGAAAATGGGTTCATGTCAAATGAATTAAGTGAACTTTCTATAAATAGTTTATGTAAAAATGCTAAGTGGATTCAATAAAATCATATGTACATGTACTTTCATCTTTTTTATATTTTAGAAACATATGTCTGATGACTGAGTGTTACATGACTGTGTCTGATGACCCTATATATATATTTAAAAATAAAACTGGAAAGATTAACAGTTTAGTTGTGCGTACATGCATTTAATACATAACCCATGCCTTCAAGATAAAGATATGTTTCTTGGGGAACATGGGTTTGATCCGCTAGAAATTAGACGGATACCCGGATTTAGAGGTTACACTTTGTAGCTCGGTTCGACCCAAGGTCGTTTCGATGTTGTGTCTGTCAAGGTATTTGGTCGCCAGTTTACTCTCGTGGTTTTGTTCCGGGTACTCCGGCTTCCTCTCACATGGTCAATGGAAAGCCATCATCAGGGACAACAAAACGACCACAGGCAATGTCGCTTATTGTCCAGTCGGAAAACAGCTAAAGTTTAAGATAAAATAAATTTTATTAGTTTAATGATTTGTAAAGTTTTAAGTAAGGCAGTTTTAATAAAGTTTGGTTTATTCCACTCAATCTTGAAAAAATCTCTACAGTTACATTTCATTTAATCATTCTATCCCCTTTAATTGAAGGGACCACAGCGGTGTGAGACAGAGATGGACAGTATGGAATGTCTTACGCCCGAGTACTCGGATTTTGTGACGTCATCAACCATTATGTTTTACAACGAATATGGGACCGTGAACGTAATGTTTGCTAATTCTTCAATGAGTGTGTTTACCATCGTTGAGAATCCATCTGTTGAAGACATTGGTGATGTAACATTGCACACTGGCGAAATAATTGAACTGAAGGTATTCTGGAAAATTATCTCATCACCATCATTGTTGTCGTCTTCATCGTAGCTTTCAATGTATTCCCTAAAATACATGATATCTTTATTTTATCATACATGTGCGTTTTGAAGAAATACTTAGGTATTATAGTAAATTATACAAACAATAAACTATTTTGAAGGAAAAAACGTTTTATACAGGAAGAACAGTGAATCTGATTTGAGAACCCTCTATAGTATTCATGCACTGTAAGGTTCCTTTCTTTGAGAAGAACAAAATATGATACCATGTAAACATTTTCCAGGGAAAATATTTCAACAACGTCGACCCTCGTTATATTCACGTAATGATCGGACCCACCCCTTGTGACCTTGAATCACATACTGACATCTGCATTACATGTAAAGTGGGTCAAGTCGGAGAGGATTTCTTACTCCACCCAGTGACGGTAAAACGCTTTATCCATAGAAATGTACTTTCAAATGCTGTGTTTGCAAATGTTGAAATAAGCAAAACTTTAATATGTGCCTTGAGTAAAATCAAATCTAATTGACAAATATTACCTTATGATACCATACCTATCGCGGATGTGTTGGAACCAACTATTTATAGTAGCATCAAACCTATCCAATTAAAATATTATATGGAAGAATTTCACGAAATCTTAATCCATCCATTTATCGAAATACCATCAATGAGGATTGGAACTTCTGCGCAACATGCACAAACCAGTCCTCAAATGGTGGAACACATACACTGTCTTGTGGAGAGGAGGGTATAAATCCTAGTGATATTCAGTAGATACTTATACTGACTAACAGTGTGGTCATACCACGTGGTATATGACGTCATTTTAAGCTATCATACGAAGCATAATTTTCCACGATTTGAAAAAGAAAACTGCTGTAAGTATTTTATGTCTTCACCTATTCTGATATGATTTAGCGCCTGCGATGCGGAAAACTGTACACTGCACAAAAGCCCTAATGATTCTTTTGTCAGATGTACAGTATATCCTAACACTATTAGTGATGTGGTTTGTTAGCAAAGAAAATTTACGAACTCGGAAGTTTTTTTTTAAATGTTAAAAAAAAATTGTGTAGGTCACAGTTTTCCGCTTCGCATGCGCTATATACCATTAAAACTGATAAAGAGATAAAATACTTGCTGCAGTTTTTCCCTCTGAATCGATTCAGACTGTTTTTCGCGATAGCTTCAAATGAAGCCATAACCCACGTGGGTTTTTTTTTTTTCATTTTGTAACTCCATTAGGTTTCTTTCTGATTATTGTCAGAATATTACCTATATATATATATATATATATATATATATATATAATTTTAGCTCACCTGAGCACAATGGTATTGTGATCAGCCTTTGTTCGTCGTGCATAGTCCGTCTTCAACTTATTATTCAAATGACATAAATTATCTTTCTAAACTGCTTAGCAGATTTTAATTGAACCATTGGGTTGTACTATTAAAATAGCTAAAATAGCTCAACTCTTTCCGCTCCGCTGAACAAGATGGTCGACGGATCTAAAAACATTAAAATCTTTAAACATCTTATCCTCAACAGCTGAACAGCTTTTGATGAAACTCGAAAGAAATGATCACTGGGTGGTACTGTAAAAAAAGCCAAATCTTTGCGTCTGCAAACTTGGTCAAATATATTGTTTATGCCCACAATCTCTGGGAAAAGTTCGATTATGGCTGGTATTACCCTATTTCGTTAGGAGTTCTGACCCCTGAATTGTCAAAAAAAAGTTGTCACTTTTTTGCTTTTAAAGACATCCTCTGAGACTTCTGAGAAGATTTAAATGAAACTGAATATGAATTGCCCGTTGGTGGTACTGTAAAAACAGATATAGGATCTCTTTAAAGGACATCTTCTGAACAACTGTTCAGAATTATTTGATGAAATTTAACAGAAATGATCATTTGGTTGTACTGTACAGAAGTAGCTAAAATCCCCCCAGTCCGCTGGGCAAGATGGCCACCAGAGTTAAAGATAAAAATATCTCCTCCTTAATCACTGGGCAGATTTTGATGTAACTCAGCAGAACACGATTAATCAGTATCAAGTCCAGTTGTCCAAATCAAGACAGTACAGAGTTTTGACCCTTTACTTCTTAACAACAATATGTAATGTGCAATTTTATCCTAACTTAATATTTTTCTCTGTAGCAGTTGAATTTAGGTGTGCGATTTAAGTCCATGATATGGTCCTCTTGTTTTATAATGTTTTCAAAACAAATTGTAATTGATAATAATCAAGTTATATCTTGTTCTCAATCATTCATTTCAGGATTTTCATGGTTATTTTGATACTTCATTAAGTCCATTAACGATGCTTGACCTCAGTGTTTTCAAAATAACTCCATGTATTCAACTAGGGCTGAACATTTCCCTCCTAATTCGTATTGCAATACGTATCAATATGTATTAGAGTCAGAAGCATGAAACCGTAGGATGGTTCTCAATTGGTTCTCGTTAGTTCACTGACCATGCTGACCAACTTGCAAAATTTGAGGAATCGTGTGGTAATGGGTTGATATCAGGTGCTGCTGTGTTAACAGGTATTAACGAATTAGTTATTTGTCTTTCCAAGCATACTGAAAAAATCATTATCCTATCGTATCTCTTTCTCTGTACCTAACACTGCTTTACCATGCAAGTGCGATAGCGTTGTTCCGGATTTCTTGTTTATATATATATGTAATTAACTTTTAATAAATAAAAATTATGACCCCTGT
Source organism: Solen grandis (assembly GCA_021229015.1). NCBI lineage: Eukaryota > Metazoa > Mollusca > Bivalvia > Adapedonta > Solenidae > Solen > Solen grandis. The sequence continues at coordinate 38,504,799 of CM037786.1, read as the reverse complement.
ATATTTCATTACTATGAAACACACAAAGAAAAATGTTGTTGATAAATGTGCTAATGTATAAATTGCCAAAATACCATATCAATGATATTGAGCATTTCTGTTTTAGGTTCGATTTGGAAACGCATTAGTATTTCAAGTCGGTAAGGCGGTCTATGGTCGACCTGCTGCTCAAACTAAGATTTCATCAGAAAAGGACACTGGACTTATCAAGGGAGCTATCGCTGCTGTGGTGATGGCGGGACTAGTTATTGTTGCCATCGTTGGCGCGTTCATCTTCCGACGTATGCGCATGAAGCTGCGCACTATGAATGGGGAATCTTACAATGTTATATTTACTCGTGACAGAGAGACGTTGGCCGTGGCAGATTTATCGGAGCGAGAAACAACAGACCCTGTTCAAAACAGGCAAAATAGTAAGATTTAAACAAATCAGACTCAGATATCGATATAACCGGTTTAATGCACAACAATTTAGCAGAAAAGAAATCTGCAGAAATTAACTATCCACAGCTTATTTAAAAAAATCCCGCATGAAAAAAACCTACTGGTTTGACCTCTGATTTTCAGTTTACCAGGCGCAGACGTTCATGAAGACAGCAGAGGAGAATGCCGGGAAGGATATGGAGCCATTGCTGTCGGCATTTGATGAGGATGTTCGAGTCTCATTGGACAGGCAGAATCTGTTGGTGGATCGGAACCACTTAATGCTCGGCGAGGTCATAGGTCAAGGTATGTTGCCGTGAAATGAAAATGAATCTAGCTAGAGCGATAGCATATTGCTTTATAACACATCGTTCCTCTCTGAATTGGAAATAAATGCGATTATATTTGCTTTTTACGTGATTCCCTGTTTCTGTCTCGCACTTGAAATGTTTCTAAATAGGACAAGCACCGAATTAAAACATGAGAGTAATGAAGTATACAAGAGGTAATGCAGAACTGCACTGATACACGTTACAGTTTAAATTGTTGTGTATAAAATGACATGTTTTTTCTCTTTCCTTAAGCCCATTTAAGTAAATACCATACCACAAAAGGAAACGTTATACCAAACATCGCACATAAGGAAACGCTATACCAAACCTCGCAATCCTAATAGAAAGTAGTCGTGATTTTCCACACTTACAATTAAAAAAGTGAATATCTATAACGCACTCGTACATGTTTACTTTTAGCTCACCTGAGTGCTAATGAGCTTTAAGGATCAATGGCTGTCCGTCGTCCGTCAGCGTCTGTCGTCCACAGTTATTTCAAACAACATCTCCTCTGAAACCACTGGGCCAAATTCGATGAAACTTGCCTGGGATGTTCGTTTTATGAAACTCTACCAGAGTTGTTCAAATGTTTCCGGTCCAGTCCACATCTTGGTCACAGGGGCTGAAAATAGATTTTAAAAGCTAAGTCTTGAAAAATAAAATCTTCTCCGAAACCGCTAGACCTAGAGCTCAGATATTTTTAGTTTGGAATTGTCTAATGGACCTATACCAAAATTGTTTAAATCATGCCCCAGGGGTCAATTTGTCCCTATCGAAAGGTTCGCTTGATTTTACTTAGGCTTATATAGAAATCAAAGCGCCCATTGCACTGAGAGACGGCGCCAGGATTAACAGGAAAAAGCTATAATTCTAAACTCAGCATTTCAGCAGCGATTGAAGCAATAGAGGCAAAAGCCACATGACGCAAAAAAAAGAAAAGAAAAAAAGAAGAAAACTCCACACACTTTCCTGCAACTATAGCCGCTAGTAAGACAGTCGAATTCGCTCTCTGTTTGTTACATAACAACCCTGAGTTGGGGTCATTCATAATTCGCCAGCCAAAAAAGGTCATTCCTTTGAACCTGATGTATACTCTCTATCTATTGTTACGTACGTTTAGAAATTGACAAAGTATTTGATTATTGTTTGCCTTTCTAATTCAAAGTTAAGAAATGCTATGGGAGAACCTAACGCCATTATGCAAAATTACGTTTGAAGTACTGTAGGTTAATTACAGCCATGCGAACTTGCGAAGCACTACTTTTTTTTCTTTTTTACAGGAATAGATCTTCATGTATGTAAAATGGGCAGCAGTTCTGATTCATAAATGTCACGGATATTTTGTTCACGCTTAAAATGAATGTGTCCAGAGCAAAATAATCTTAAAAGAAAACATGTCACAACAATCATTTTTTTTCATAATATAAAATTATTACATGCTGATGATGGTGATTTGGACAGAAGCCTAATCCTAATCTTAAATTTCCTTCTTCATACTTCTATTGCGTCAGCATGCGCGTGTTTGATTGATGCATACACACGCCAGCCATGCTGTATGGGTATACCGGTATCACCTTAAAATGGATCCGCTGTGTATAGTATGGTACATGACAAATTTATAATGAATTGAACAGTTTTAATTTGGAGTATCTAATACATAAAAATAACATGTCTTCATAACTTGTCGTTGGTACAAGTTTGCATATGTACATATAACTTTCATCTGCGTGGTATTTTAAAGGTGCAATGGAATTTCCATTTCGGTTATTTACATTGCGCGGTATATGAAAAATCTTGATGATATAGATACACAAATTAATAATATTCATTAAATTTAAAACATTATATTGATTATTATCATTTTGTGATGTGATGCCTGTTAATCTGGATACACTGTCCATTGATTTATACCTAGCCTGGAGAGTGGAGCTAGCAGTGTAAACATCGTACGTGTGTCTGCTTTATTTAGATTGAACATATTAAAAAGCGTATGCCAGAGCATTAGTATTGTATTCTTATTTTAATCCATGCAAGAATAATATAACAAATTTCAACTCATTGTGTCTAGCAAACTTCCTTTGCGTGTTTTATCGTAGCACAATGGACTTTCCATTGCGCCGAAGCCTATATGAATATATACACTTGTAACAGTGACTGGACGCAATTCACTGTTCCTGCGTAGGTTCGTAAGGCGCAACAACAAGTGGTAGAGTGTTACTATATTTAATGGCAATAAATTCGCAACACCATCAAACACGTCAAACTGAAACGATACATATAAAGAACAATATAGTTTTGCCATAAACACAGAACACGTTTTACTGCTTAATCACTTCATTTGCTCTATTCAGATTTCTTTACGCAGCCAGGCAGATTAGTGCCTGTAAAGAATGCCTATACAAACTGATATCAGGTCCGCAAATAAATTACTAATCTGATTATATGACTAGGAAAAGAAACAAATGAAGTGACATGCAGTACAACATCATGCTAGCAAACAAAATCATTAATAAACCTTGCCTTAAATTACATGTATATATGCAATGTCCGAAGTAAAGTACCTGACGAAAAGGCCTACAGTTGCAGCGATAAACTGAACTCATCTAAAATCAATTTCAAAGCACAATATGCAATTGAACACTACATAGGAAGAAGCCACGAAAGCTTAATCAATTACCTCTGTGGGCCACTTGTATCCAAACGAAGGATAAACGTTATAAAATGCGGATTTCAGCCACGCAGTTTCTCTTTTCCACCACGCAAGAAAAGAGCGCTAAACTTACAAAGGGAGAGAACTTTTCTAGGCAGAGCTATATGCGCACCAGTCGGGAGTGTTCCGTTTCGCTCCGTAATAAAACAGTTGAATTCCCTTTGTATCGAAAGGTAACTACTGTAACATGGCTCCCCAAATTAGTTCGCAAACTAATTTCAAATGGTTCAATTCCATCAAAGATATATTCGCAAGTGCTTTACGAAGGTTAGCCTGGTCACGGTACCAAGACATACAAAATGTGTAAGATACCATACTAGGACAAATGCAAATGAACAAGACAATCAAGGCTCCTCGACGGGGATTTCCTCGGTTTCTTTCAGAAGAACCAACTTATGTATTGGTCTTTCTAGATACGCTACTTTAGTTTTTCTTCTACCCTTACTGTCCAAGTCTGGTTGACCGATTGCAACCGTTGCCTTGCGCACAAGACCGTCGTCTCCAGTCATCACTTCTACGACGCGACACAAAGACCATTCGTTTCGTGGTTGGTTGTCTTCCTTGAGAAGACAAACATCGCCAACAGACAAGTTTCTCCTAGGTAAATTCCATTTGCTTCGGAGGTTCAAATTTTGAATGTACTCAGACCGCCATCTTATCCAAAATTGATTGACTAAGTACTGTACGCGCCTCCAATGCTTACGCGAGTAAAGATCTGACTTCTGGAAGTTTCCCGGAGGAGGAAGTACAACATTTGTTTTCATTGTAAGCAAGAGATTTGGGCTCAATGGAGGAGAAGATAGAGGGTCATTCAGTGTATCAACAGTGAGAGGGCGGCTATTTACTATGGCTGCAGCTTCATGCAAGAAGGTTCTCAAACTTTCATCATCTAGTTGTGGCCCATGATGATGCAATAGGGTCGACATGACATTTCGAACAGAACGGATCTGCCTTTCCCAGACCCCGCCCATATGAGATGCAGAGGGAACATTCATTTTAAAGTCAATCAAATCACAGTTCTCCTTCAAGAGAAATTGACCAATACGCTCTTCATCTAGCTTCATGAATGCTTCCTTGAGCTCCCGCTCTGCACCCACAAAGTTTGTGCCACGGTCTGACCTGAGCTGTCTAATTGGGCCACGAACAGCAATGAAACGCCTCAATGAATTGATAAAGGAATCAGTGCTAAGAGAGTTTGAGGTTTCGACATGAATTGCTCGGCATGCAAGGCAAGTAAACAGGACACCGTATCTTTTAAGTTCCTTCCGTCCCTCTTTGATATACCAAGGACCGAACAGATCTACAGCACAAAGGGTAAAAGGAGGAGAAGGTTTCAGTCTATCAGATGGTAAGTCTGCCATTTTTTGACATTGAGTAGATCCACGCAACCTTCGACAAAGAACGCAATTCAAAATGAAAGAGGATACTGCTGAACTACAGCCAACTATCCAGAACCCATTTGTCCGAATTTCATGAGTCGTGACCCCTCTACCCTGATGCAGAACATTAGCATGAAAATGGCGGATAACTAGATCTGTTATATGACTCTTTCTTGGTAAGACAACTGGATGTTTGACGAAGTCTGACAATTCAGCATTTTGAAGTCTTCCTCCGACACGAAGTATTCCATTCTGATCTAGAAAAGGATCCAATTTGTACAGTTGTGACTTGCCATTTAGCAATTTGTGACGAGCAGTTAGTTCTTTTCTGCTGGATGGCACTTCAATGATCTCACTGGATTTGAGACACTTTATGTCATGACTGAAGTGGTGCATTTGGACACATCTGATAATCACCGATTCAGCTCTTTGTAACTCAGACACAGTTACACGTTGGAACTTTAAAGGACGTCTGCTTTGAGAAATCTCCACTTGACTTGGCTTCTTGACCCGCCGCTGACGAAGTTGATCAATGAATCTTAAACATACTGCCACGGCTCCTTTTGCTCTGTACCAATCAGAGAAATACTGAAGACGGTCAAGGATTGAGATAAACTGAACAGATTCAGTTTCAGTTGTGAAACACTGACTTCGTTTAATTTCAGGATCATCTGGGTCCACTTCAGAAGGTTCTTCATTTCGCTCTGGCAGCTCTCGTTCCCAAAGAAATTCAGGACCCCTAAACCATTTGGATTCACTGTGGATTTCTTTGGCTGTTGCTCCTCTAGATGCTATATCCGCAGGATTCTGCTTTGAGGTAACATACTGCCACTGTGATGGTTTGGTACGTTCTCTTATCTGCTGAATTCTGTTGGCAACAAAGACATGAAAACGCCTAGCTTCATTTGACAGGTACCCAATGACAACTTTACTATCGGTCCAATAGAAATGACTCACTGACACGCCTTTCAAATCAAGTTCCTGGTCTAGAGAAGAGGCAATTTTTACAGACAACAAGGCTGCAGAGAGCTCAAGACGAGGGATAGTGATTGGTTTCAAGGGAGTGACCCGCGATTTTCCTAAAAGCAAAGAACAATGCACTTGACCTGATTCATTAATCAGACGAAGAAATGAACACTGCCCATAACCTGTCGTACTAGCGTCTGAGAAATGGTGCATATCGGCCACCGCAACAGTACCAAAGTTCTTTGGTTTTACACATCTCTGTATTTTGATCATGGTCAGATCCTTCAATTCACTACGCCATTTATCCCATCTAGAATACAATTTCTCTGGCAAGGGATCATCCCAGTCCAAATTATCTGCACACATTTCCTGAAGAATCTGCTTGCCAATCAGAATGACAGGTGAAATATATCCCAAAGGATCGTACATGGAACAAACTGTTGACAGGATTCCACGCCTTGTCAATGGACAATCGTTTAGGATAATTCTAAACTGAAAGGTGTCAGACTCTATACACCAAAGAATTCCCAAGGTTCTCTCAGCTGGGAGTTTATCAAGAGCCAGGTTGATATCCATTAAATCCTTTGCCCTATCATCTGGTTCCAGATGCTGAATTACGTCTTTGTCATTTGAAACAAACTTGTGCAGTCTAAGACCTCCCTTTGCACACATTGACTTTGTATTGTCAATCAGGTTAATGGCTTCGTTCACATTTGAGACTGATTTGAGGCCATCATCTACGTAAAAGTCTTGACGTATGAACTCGGCTGCCTCTGATCCAAGTTCGTCCTGGTGATCTTCAGCGATTTGCTTAAATCCGAAATTCGCACATCCAGGTGACGATGTGGCACCAAATAAATGTACCGTCATCCTGTATTCCTGGGGTTCAGTGCTTAAGTCACCATTGCTCCACCATAGAAAGCGCAAATAATTTCTATGGCAAGCATTCACCTTGAATTGGTGAAACATTTTCTCGACATCGCATGTGATCGCTATCTGATCCCTCCTGAATCTGCACAACACACCTATGAGCTTGTTGGTCAAGTCTGGACCCTGAAGAAGATGCGAGTTTAAACTTGCACCTTGAAACTGGGCACTGCAATCGAAAACAATTCTTATCTTGTCTGGCTTCTGAGGGTGGTATACTCCATGATGTGGTATATACCATACGCAACCCTCTCTGGAACTATTTCACTCCTTGGAACCAGCTCCGCATGATTGTTTTCCAAAAGATCCTTCATAAATTGAGAATAATGCTGACGGTAAGTTTCATCTCTCACTAATCTTCTTCGCAAAGAATTCAACCTATTCAACGCATAGGTCCTGTTATTTGGAAGGGACGGATCATTACCTCTGAAGGGTAAAGGCATTTCATAATGTCCATTTACGAAATGGATGCCCTTGGTAAGTGTTTCAACAAATTGCTGATCTTCCTGTGAGTATTTCACATCATTGACAGCAAAATCAATGAAATCATGTTCCATTACTTTCAGAATATCACCAGATACTACTTCCTTGACCTTTGTTTTCACAGAAAACATAACTGAGGAAGGCCTGGAGTCTTCATCCAGGTCTGACGGCACTTCCTGAGAAAGAATATGATGACTTAGTCCAATTGGGTCATCTGCGCATGATTCAGCATCTACTATGCCAACTATACTCCAACCAAGATCGGTTTTTAGGCCATATGGGCCTTCTTCACTTGGTGCTACAACTTCACGAGGTGCTAAAGCTCTTGGACAGTTGTATCCTATGAGCAAACCTATCTCACAATCTCGCAAGGGTTCTATTTGGTCCGCAATTCCTTCGAGATGAGGCCACATCTTGGCTATGTCAGAAGTGGGAATATGCTGATGGTTGGCTGGCATAATGCTCCTTGTGTACACATTCGGAAGGGTGATTCTAGGTCCATCGTTTACACCACGCACTACTAATCCCTTTATCTTAGTACTTATGACCATCTTGTTTGATGCATACATGGTAGAGAGGGATAATCTGACCTCAGTACCTGACACACCTAATGCATCACATGTCTCTTCTAAAATGAATGATGTGTCCGACTGCGTGTCCAAGAGAGCGTAAACAAGTCTTTCTTTCTCTGGCGAGTCACAGTGTGATACATACACAGGAACTATCATAGAGCATTTTCTACATTTGTCCAGATTACTGAGTGATACAGCTCCAGTATGCCCTGATATAGGTGTCTTGACAGCAGTTTCTGCTTCTAAATTTCTTGTATGACTGTCATTTCTCTCACTTTGCCTTGGTGGCGTCCTTTTATCTCCATGTAATGAACTTGGGTGAAACCTTGAACAAACTTTGCACTTCTTTCTACGCCTGCATTTCTTTGATATGTGACCACCCTGTAAGCATGCGAAACATAGACCCTTTTCCTTCACAAACGATTTCCTTTCAGCTAAGGGTTTGTTCAAGAATGCTCTACAATCATCCAATTCATGGGGTCTGTTACATAATGCACACAATACTCGCTGTGCACTATCAGGGGACTTCTTATCCCTTTCTTCAACTTCTGCCAAGAACGTTCTGCTACCATGAGAAACTCTATCCTGTCTGTTGGATACTTTGTTACTCTTCTGACTATCAGTAACTTCTTTCAAAGATTGCAATGAGGTTACAGGATCACAAGCAATTGTCGCCTCCTTTGTGACAAACTCAACAAATTCCTTGTATGGTGGGAACTGTAACTTTTCTTCTTTCCACCTTGAGACAACTCTTCCCCATCTTGAAACCATCCAGTCTGGAAGCTTCGTCAGCAGTTTTCTATTCTCTCTGTCATCATTTAGAACACTTAGACTACTTATAGTCTGCATTGCTATTTGACATTGCTGAAGAAAGTCCGAAAATTTCCGCAAACCGGTGCCATCTCTTGGCGAAATTTTTGGCCACCTGTCTAATTTATCCCTGAATGCATTCGAAATGACAAAGGGATCTCCATACCTTTTATCTAATGTTTTCTTGGCCTCTTCATAGGCTCTATCTGACGGAAGAAGAAAGTAACCTTCTATTACATCTCTAACCTGACCAGAAACATACCGTTTAAGATAGTGTATCCTTTCTGAAGGGGGGATTTGCCTTTGCTCAATGAGAATTTGGAAAGCAGATTTCCAACCAGGATAGCTAAGAGGATCACCTGAAAAGATACTTGGTTCTGGAGACGGAAGACGACTCAAACTAACTTGATCGGCCAATGTTTTTGCAAGCTCTATCAACCCTTGTTCTGTTTTACTGGATGTACTGGACCCACTACTGCTGGAAACAACAGAAGTAATCGGAGTAGGGATAGTACTTCTTTGAACTGTGTCATTACCAATAGAACTTTCAGCCGAAGAATGAACAACTTCAATACTTGTGGAAGAAGGAACTATAGGACAACTTGCAGCAGGGACAGCACCATTGTATACAAATGAACTCTGTACAATGGCTGGTTTAGCAAAATTAGGTTTGAATGGTGGAACCATTGGATTAAAGGAATCAGCACATGTAGTTGCAATAGTATGAGCTACACTTGTAGCAGGGGGCATGCCTGACCTAGAAATGGCATTTGGGACCAGTGGGGCATTTATTTCTAGATTGTCTTGATGAAACGCCATAAATGCACCTGACTGGGGCTC
>CM037786.1:38445257-38495257 GCA_021229015.1 Solen grandis | reverse complement strand
TGGTAATGAGATATGTTGAGGCCATCCAGGTACTGAAGGATTTACATCAATAGTGGATTCAGCATGTGTCTCAACATAGCTTTCAACATAGTCCTTTGAGTCACCTTGAGGTAGGGATACGGGCAAAATATTGGACTTAATGTCAGAATGATCCAGGACTTCTTCCAGAGCCGCTTGTTCGGCACCCGCGATTTCTAATTTCCTAATTGTTTTGATTTTTTGCCACTCTGCCTTAAGTTTTGACTCGATGTCAATATACTTTAACTTGGTTTGTAAAGCTGCCTTTCGCACTGCAGCATCTGAGATTCTCGATATGTCAGATATTCTAGATGTTCTAGAACTACGCGAAGACTTGCTGCGCGATGACTTACTCGACATGTTTGTCTCTATTTCATATTTCTGGCTTTCTATTTCACGTATGCATTCGCAAATATTTCGCATTAAAACTTGGTGGTCTGATTCTACCTGCTCAAGTTTTTCTGTTTCTGTACTTACATTTTCCTTTATTTCTTGTAATTCATGTACCTTAATTCTCAGTTCCTCTAATGCATTTTCTACCTTACTCCTGTGTTTCTCTTAATAACACGACATCTTGGCAATCTGCCATAAGAACAGATAGCTCATTTGATCTACGTCTCCAAGAATTCAATGCAGTTTTATAATAACTCTCTTGAATAGAAATCCTGTATGCAAGCCCCTTTTCACTAAGTTTTCGCTCGCGCGCTTCGGGATTAACCGTCATTTGATCGCAGGGCTGCTCGAGTTCTTCACCAATGTCAGACATTTTATTTTAAAGCAAGGTTGACCAATAATTCAATAAACCTAATCAAATTTGAAATTGCTTGAATAAGCCTTGACAATCACTTGACTCACATGTGACTGGGCATTCCCTGCCTACATGTTCCTCATGAGACTGTGCAAGTAATCAAATTCACTACACTGTTTTGAGTTATTGTCAATAAGATTCTCTGCACAGCTTCAAAGGCTGAACATATCAATTTTACAACATCATCACATAAGGTTCTAAAGGGAAAGTTATCACTCTTAAATCAAAATATTCAGGATGAAAAAATGATATCATTACTTAATTTCCATGCATGAGATTCAGTTTTTTCATCTAAATACACATATAATCATATATGCCTGAGATTTAGTCTGAATAATCATTGCAAAACTAAACTGCATACATATCGCATCAACAGACAGAAATCACTTGACTGGGCATTCCTGCCTAAGTGACCATTAACGCAATAAGAATGAAAAATGTTATCATCACTTAATTTTCACACAATTTCACAATCTCTGTTGATTTGCCTTTTGATGGACATCAGCCAAGAACATGATAGATTTACACCAGGGTGGATTCCATCACACAAGAGTTTAAAATTGTAAGAATATCTTTGCCTCCCACCCCGTTTCTTCCTAGAGCGTTCCAGGTCATTGTTAAATTTGGGGGATTGCAAACCGGTCTCACAATTGAATTCATCAATGCGCGTGTTGGTGTCCTTTATTATTGCGGTCAGTTCTTGATCATCAGCCTTGAAGTTTTCTGGACACTGATGACCCTTTTCTCTATTCCAAATTGATATAGAATATAATGGAATATGCAGAAAGGTAACTCTTATTTTAGAACTGGTACATCTTCTCTTAATTTCAAGTAAATTGTCACAGAATTTTTTCTGAACCCTTTTAACAGGTCTATTTAAAGAAATAAACTGTTTACCTTTTACAGTAAAGTCACATGTGCCAACCCAAATGTAAAAGTGAATGTTTTTGTAAATTTTCAACAAAGATTTAATTTTACTTTGTGAAAGAAACTGGACCACATGAGAAGAATTAAATCCACCACGTCCGTACCAGGTTATGTTTTTCTCGGTTAAGTCCGATTTATGCAAAACCTTTCTCAGATATTTCCCTTTACTGTCAGTGATTACAATTGGTTTCCATGACAACACTTCTGGAACAGATTGTTTATTATATTTCTGCACATTTCCATGCAGCCGCTTGAAGCTCATTGTGAAGGGTAGAACAAATGCTGAAGACTGTCTCCTTCATGGCTACTTGACCTTCTAAGACCACTAGATGGCTAGAGTTTGACTGTAACAGTGACTGGACGCAATTCACTGTTCCTGCGTAGGTTCGTAAGGCGCAACAACAAGTGGTAGAGTGTTACTATATTTAATGGCAATAAATTCGCAACACCATCAAACACGTCAAACTGAAACGATACATATAAAGAACAATATAGTTTTGCCATAAACACAGAACACGTTTTACTGCTTAATCACTTCATTTGCTCTATTCAGATTTCTTTACGCAGCCAGGCAGATTAGTGCCTGTAAAGAATGCCTATACAAACTGATATCAGGTCCGCAAATAAATTACTAATCTGATTATATGACTAGGAAAAGAAACAAATGAAGTGACATGCAGTACAACATCATGCTAGCAAACAAAATCATTAATAAACCTTGCCTTAAATTACATGTATATATGCAATGTCCGAAGTAAAGTACCTGACGAAAAGGCCTACAGTTGCAGCGATAAACTGAACTCATCTAAAATCAATTTCAAAGCACAATATGCAATTGAACACTACATAGGAAGAAGCCACGAAAGCTTAATCAATTACCTCTGTGGGCCACTTGTATCCAAACGAAGGATAAACGTTATAAAATGCGGATTTCAGCCACGCAGTTTCTCTTTTCCACCACGCAAGAAAAGAGCGCTAAACTTACAAAAGGGAGAGAACTTTTCTAGGCAGAGCTATATGCGCACCAGTCGGGAGTGTTCCGTTTCGCTCCGTAATAAAACAGTTGAATTCCCTTTGTATCGAAAGGTAACTACTGTAACATGGCTCCCCAAATTAGTTCGCAAACTAATTTCAAATGGTTCAATTCCATCAAAGATATATTCGCAAGTGCTTTACGAAGGTTAGCCTGGTCACGGTACCAAGACATACAAAATGTGTAAGATACCATACTAGGACAAATGCAAATGAACAAGACAATCAAGGCTCCTCGACGGGGATTTCCTCGGTTTCTTTCAGAAGAACCAACTTATGTATTGGTCTTTCTAGATACGCTACTTTAGTTTTTCTTCTACCCTTACTGTCCAAGTCTGGTTGACCGATTGCAACCGTTGCCTTGCGCACAAGACCGTCGTCTCCAGTCATCACTTCTACGACGCGACACAAAGACCATTCGTTTCGTGGTTGGTTGTCTTCCTTGAGAAGACAAACATCGCCAACAGACAAGTTTCTCCTAGGTAAATTCCATTTGCTTCGGAGGTTCAAATTTTGAATGTACTCAGACCGCCATCTTATCCAAAATTGATTGACTAAGTACTGTACGCGCCTCCAATGCTTACGCGAGTAAAGATCTGACTTCTGGAAGTTTCCCGGAGGAGGAAGTACAACATTTGTTTTCATTGTAAGCAAGAGATTTGGGCTCAATGGAGGAGAAGATAGAGGGTCATTCAGTGTATCAACAGTGAGAGGGCGGCTATTTACTATGGCTGCAGCTTCATGCAAGAAGGTTCTCAAACTTTCATCATCTAGTTGTGGCCCATGATGATGCAATAGGGTCGACATGACATTTCGAACAGAACGGATCTGCCTTTCCCAGACCCCGCCCATATGAGATGCAGAGGGAACATTCATTTTAAAGTCAATCAAATCACAGTTCTCCTTCAAGAGAAATTGACCAATACGCTCTTCATCTAGCTTCATGAATGCTTCCTTGAGCTCCCGCTCTGCACCCACAAAGTTTGTGCCACGGTCTGACCTGAGCTGTCTAATTGGGCCACGAACAGCAATGAAACGCCTCAATGAATTGATAAAGGAATCAGTGCTAAGAGAGTTTGAGGTTTCGACATGAATTGCTCGGCATGCAAGGCAAGTAAACAGGACACCGTATCTTTTAAGTTCCTTCCGTCCCTCTTTGATATACCAAGGACCGAACAGATCTACAGCACAAAGGGTAAAAGGAGGAGAAGGTTTCAGTCTATCAGATGGTAAGTCTGCCATTTTTTGACATTGAGTAGATCCACGCAACCTTCGACAAAGAACGCAATTCAAAATGAAAGAGGATACTGCTGAACTACAGCCAACTATCCAGAACCCATTTGTCCGAATTTCATGAGTCGTGACCCCTCTACCCTGATGCAGAACATTAGCATGAAAATGGCGGATAACTAGATCTGTTATATGACTCTTTCTTGGTAAGACAACTGGATGTTTGACGAAGTCTGACAATTCAGCATTTTGAAGTCTTCCTCCGACACGAAGTATTCCATTCTGATCTAGAAAAGGATCCAATTGTACAGTTGTGACTTGCCATTTAGCAATTTGTGACGAGCAGTTAGTTCTTTTCTGCTGGATGGCACTTCAATGATCTCACTGGATTTGAGACACTTTATGTCATGACTGAAGTGGTGCATTTGGACACATCTGATAATCACCGATTCAGCTCTTTGTAACTCAGACACAGTTACACGTTGGAACTTTAAAGGACGTCTGCTTTGAGAAATCTCCACTTGACTTGGCTTCTTGACCCGCCGCTGACGAAGTTGATCAATGAATCTTAAACATACTGCCACGGCTCCTTTTGCTCTGTACCAATCAGAGAAATACTGAAGACGGTCAAGGATTGAGATAAACTGAACAGATTCAGTTTCAGTTGTGAAACACTGACTTCGTTTAATTTCAGGATCATCTGGGTCCACTTCAGAAGGTTCTTCATTTCGCTCTGGCAGCTCTCGTTCCCAAAGAATTCAGGACCCCTAAACCATTTGGATTCACTGTGGATTTCTTTGGCTGTTGCTCCTCTAGATGCTATATCCGCAGGATTCTGCTTTGAGGTAACATACTGCCACTGTGATGGTTTGGTACGTTCTCTTATCTGCTGAATTCTGTTGGCAACAAAGACATGAAAACGCCTAGCTTCATTTGACAGGTACCCAATGACAACTTTACTATCGGTCCAATAGAAATGACTCACTGACACGCCTTTCAAATCAAGTTCCTGGTCTAGAGAAGAGGCAATTTTTACAGACAACAAGGCTGCAGAGAGCTCAAGACGAGGGATAGTGATTGGTTTCAAGGGAGTGACCCGCGATTTTCCTAAAAGCAAAGAACAATGCACTTGACCTGATTCATTAATCAGACGAAGAAATGAACACTGCCCATAACCTGTCGTACTAGCGTCTGAGAAATGGTGCATATCGGCCACCGCAACAGTACCAAAGTTCTTTGGTTTTACACATCTCTGTATTTTGATCATGGTCAGATCCTTCAATTCACTACGCCATTTATCCCATCTAGAATACAATTTCTCTGGCAAGGGATCATCCCAGTCCAAATTATCTGCACACATTTCCTGAAGAATCTGCTTGCCAATCAGAATGACAGGTGAAATATATCCCAAAGGATCGTACATGGAACAAACTGTTGACAGGATTCCACGCCTTGTCAATGGACAATCGTTTAGGATAATCTAAACTGAAAGGTGTCAGACTCTATACACCAAAGAATTCCCAAGGTTCTCTCAGCTGGGAGTTTATCAAGAGCCAGGTTGATATCCATTAAATCCTTTGCCCTATCATCTGGTTCCAGATGCTGAATTACGTCTTTGTCATTTGAAACAAACTTGTGCAGTCTAAGACCTCCCTTTGCACACATTGACTTTGTATTGTCAATCAGGTTAATGGCTTCGTTCACATTTGAGACTGATTTGAGGCCATCATCTACGTAAAAGTCTTGACGTATGAACTCGGCTGCCTCTGATCCAAGTTCGTCCTGGTGATCTTCAGCGATTTGCTTAAATCCGAAATTCGCACATCCAGGTGACGATGTGGCACCAAATAATGTACCGTCATCCTGTATTCCTGGGGTTCAGTGCTTAAGTCACCATTGCTCCACCATAGAAAGCGCAAATAATTTCTATGGCAAGCATTCACCTTGAATTGGTGAAACATTTTCTCGACATCGCATGTGATCGCTATCTGATCCCTCCTGAATCTGCACAACACACCTATGAGCTTGTTGGTCAAGTCTGGACCCTGAAGAAGATGCGAGTTTAAACTTGCACCTTGAAACTGGGCACTGCAATCGAAAACAATTCTTATCTTGTCTGGCTTCTGAGGGTGGTATACTCCATGATGTGGTATATACCATACGCAACCCCTCTCTGGAACTATTTCACTCCTTGGAACCAGCTCCGCATGATTGTTTTCCAAAAGATCCTTCATAAATTGAGAATAATGCTGACGGTAAGTTTCATCTCTCACTAATCTTCTTCGCAAAGAATTCAACCTATTCAACGCATAGGTCCTGTTATTTGGAAGGGACGGATCATTACCTCTGAAGGGTAAAGGCATTTCATAATGTCCATTTACGAAATGGATGCCCTTGGTAAGTGTTTCAACAAATTGCTGATCTTCCTGTGAGTATTTCACATCATTGACAGCAAAATCAATGAAATCATGTTCCATTACTTTCAGAATATCACCAGATACTACTTCCTTGACCTTTGTTTTCACAGAAAACATAACTGAGGAAGGCCTGGAGTCTTCATCCAGGTCTGACGGCACTTCCTGAGAAAGAATATGATGACTTAGTCCAATTGGGTCATCTGCGCATGATTCAGCATCTACTATGCCAACTATACTCCAACCAAGATCGGTTTTTAGGCCATATGGGCCTTCTTCACTTGGTGCTACAACTTCACGAGGTGCTAAAGCTCTTGGACAGTTGTATCCTATGAGCAAACCTATCTCACAATCTCGCAAGGGTTCTATTTGGTCCGCAATTCCTTCGAGATGAGGCCACATCTTGGCTATGTCAGAAGTGGGAATATGCTGATGGTTGGCTGGCATAATGCTCCTTGTGTACACATTCGGAAGGGTGATTCTAGGTCCATCGTTTACACCACGCACTACTAATCCCTTTATCTTAGTACTTATGACCATCTTGTTTGATGCATACATGGTAGAGAGGGATAATCTGACCTCAGTACCTGACACACACTAATGCATCACATGTCTCTTCTAAAATGAATGATGTGTCCGACTGCGTGTCCAAGAGAGCGTAAACAAGTCTTTCTTTCTCTGGCGAGTCACAGTGTGATACATACACAGGAACTATCATAGAGCATTTTCTACATTTGTCCAGATTACTGAGTGATACAGCTCCAGTATGCCCTGATATAGGTGTCTTGACAGCAGTTTCTGCTTCTAAATTTCTTGTATGACTGTCATTTCTCTCACTTTGCCTTGGTGGCGTCCTTTTATCTCCATGTAATGAACTTGGGTGAAACCTTGAACAAACTTTGCACTTCTTTCTACGCCTGCATTTCTTTGATATGTGACCACCCTGTAAGCATGCGAAACATAGACCCTTTTCCTTCACAAACGATTTCCTTTCAGCTAAGGGTTTGTTCAAGAATGCTCTACAATCATCCAATTCATGGGGTCTGTTACATAATGCACACAATACTCGCTGTGCACTATCAGGGGACTTCTTATCCCTTTCTTCAACTTCTGCCAAGAACGTTCTGCTACCATGAGAAACTCTATCCTGTCTGTTGGATACTTTGTTACTCTTCTGACTATCAGTAACTTCTTTCAAAGATTGCAATGAGGTTACAGGATCACAAGCAATTGTCGCCTCCTTTGTGACAAACTCAACAAATTCCTTGTATGGTGGGAACTGTAACTTTTCTTCTTTCCACCTTGAGACAACTCTTCCCCATCTTGAAACCATCCAGTCTGGAAGCTTCGTCAGCAGTTTTCTATTCTCTCTGTCATCATTAGAACACTTAGACTACTTATAGTCTGCATTGCTATTTGACATTGCTGAAGAAAGTCCGAAAATTTCCGCAAACCGGTGCCATCTCTTGGCGAAATTTTGGCCACCTGTCTAATTTATCCTGAATGCATTCGAAATGACAAAGGGATCTCCATACCTTTTATCTAATGTTTTCTTGGCCTCTTCATAGGCTCTATCTGACGGAAGAAGAAAGTAACCTTCTATTACATCTCTAACCTGACCAGAAACATACCGTTTAAGATAGTGTATCCTTTCTGAAGGGGGGATTTGCCTTTGCTCAATGAGAATTTGGAAAGCAGATTTCCAACCAGGATAGCTAAGAGGATCACCTGAAAAGATACTTGGTTCTGGAGACGGAAGACGACTCAAACTAACTTGATCGGCCAATGTTTTTGCAAGCTCTATCAACCCTTGTTCTGTTTTACTGGATGTACTGGACCCACTACTGCTGGAAACAACAGAAGTAATCGGAGTAGGGATAGTACTTCTTTGAACTGTGTCATTACCAATAGAACTTTCAGCCGAAGAATGAACAACTTCAATACTTGTGGAAGAAGGAACTATAGGACAACTTGCAGCAGGGACAGCACCATTGTATACAAATGAACTCTGTACAATGGCTGGTTTAGCAAAATTAGGTTTGAATGGTGGAACCATTGGATTAAAGGAATCAGCACATGTAGTTGCAATAGTATGAGCTACACTTGTAGCAGGGGGCATGCCTGACCTAGAAATGGCATTTGGGACCAGTGGGGCATTTATTTCTAGATTGTCTTGATGAAACGCCATAAATGCACCTGACTGGGGCTCTGGTAATGAGATATGTTGAGGCCATCCAGGTACTGAAGGATTTACATCAATAGTGGATTCAGCATGTGTCTCAACATAGCTTTCAACATAGTCCTTTGAGTCACCTTGAGGTAGGGATACGGGCAAAATATTGGACTTAATGTCAGAATGATCCAGGACTTCTTCCAGAGCCGCTTGTTCGGCACCCGCGATTTCTAATTTCCTAATTGTTTTGATTTTTTGCCACTCTGCCTTAAGTTTTGACTCGATGTCAATATACTTTAACTTGGTTTGTAAAGCTGCCTTTCGCACTGCAGCATCTGAGATTCTCGATATGTCAGATATTCTAGATGTTCTAGAACTACGCGAAGACTTGCTGCGCGATGACTTACTCGACATGTTTGTCTCTATTTCATATTTCTGGCTTTCTATTTCACGTATGCATTCGCAAATATTTGCATTAAATGTACTTACATTTTCCTTTATTTCTTGTAATTCATGTACCTTAATTCTCAGTTCCTCTAATGCATTTTCTACCTTACTCCTGTGTTCTCTTAATAACACGACATCTTGGCAATCTGCCATAAGAACAGATAGCTCATTTGATCTACGTCTCCAAGAATTCAATGCAGTTTTATAATAACTCTCTTGAATAGAAATCCTGTATGCAAGCCCCTTTTCACTAAGTTTTCGCTCGCGCGCTTCGGGATTAACCGTCATTTGATCGCAGGGCTGCTCGAGTTCTTCACCAATGTCAGACATTTTATTTTAAAGCAAGGTTGACCAATAATTCAATAAACCTAATCAAATTTGAAATTGCTTGAATAAGCCTTGACAATCACTTGACTCACATGTGACTGGGCATTCCCTGCCTACATGTTCCTCATGAGACTGTGCAAGTAATCAAATTCACTACACTGTTTTGAGTTATTGTCAATAAGATTCTCTGCACAGCTTCAAAGGCTGAACATATCAATTTTACAACATCATCACATAAGGTTCTAAAGGGAAAGTTATCACTCTTAAATCAAAATATTCAGGATGAAAAAATGATATCATTACTTAATTTCCATGCATGAGATTCAGTTTTTTCATCTAAATACACATATAATCATATATGCCTGAGATTTAGTCTGAATAATCATTGCAAAACTAAACTGCATACATATCGCATCAACAGACAGAAATCACTTGACTGGGCATTCCCTGCCTAAGTGACCATTAACGCAATAAGAATGAAAAATGTTATCATCACTTAATTTTCACACAATTTCACAATCTCTGTTGATTTGCCTTTTGATGGACATCAGCCAAGAACATGATAGATTTACACCAGGGTGGATTCCATCACACAAGAGTTTAAAATTGTAAGAATATCTTTGCCTCCCACCCCGTTTCTTCCTAGAGCGTTCCAGGTCATTGTTAAATTTGGGGGATTGCAAACCGGTCTCACAATTGAATTCATCAATGCGCGTGTTGGTGTCCTTTATTATTGCGGTCAGTTCTTGATCATCAGCCTTGAAGTTTTCTGGACACTGATGACCCTTTTCTCTATTCCAAATTGATATAGAATATAATGGAATATGCAGAAAGGTAACTCTTATTTTAGAACTGGTACATCTTCTCTTAATTTCAAGTAAATTGTCACAGAATTTTTTCTGAACCCTTTTAACAGGTCTATTTAAAGAAATAAACTGTTTACCTTTTACAGTAAAGTCACATGTGCCAACCCAAATGTAAAAGTGAATGTTTTTGTAAATTTTCAACAAAGATTTAATTTTACTTTGTGAAAGAAACTGGACCACATGAGAAGAATTAAATCCACCACGTCCGTACCAGGTTATGTTTTTCTCGGTTAAGTCCGATTTATGCAAAACCTTTCTCAGATATTTCCCTTTACTGTCAGTGATTACAATTGGTTTCCATGACAACACTTCTGGAACAGATTGTTTATTATATTTCTGCACATTTCCATGCAGCCGCTTGAAGCTCATTGTGAAGGGTAGAACAAATGCTGAAGACTGTCTCCTTCATGGCTACTTGACCTTCTAAGACCACTAGATGGCTAGAGTTTGACTGTAACAGTGACTGGACGCAATTCACTGTTCCTGCGTAGGTTCGTAAGGCGCAACAACAAGTGGTAGAGTGTTACTATATTTAATGGCAATAAATTCGCAACACCATCAAACACGTCAAACTGAAACGATACATATAAAGAACAATATAGTTTTGCCATAAACACAGAACACGTTTTACTGCTTAATCACTTCATTTGCTCTATTCAGATTTCTTTACGCAGCCAGGCAGATTAGTGCCTGTAAAGAATGCCTATACAAACTGATATCAGGTCCGCAAATAAATTACTAATCTGATTATATGACTAGGAAAAGAAACAAATGAAGTGACATGCAGTACAACATCATGCTAGCAAACAAAATCATTAATAAACCTTGCCTTAAATTACATGTATATATGCAATGTCCGAAGTAAAGTACCTGACGAAAAGGCCTACAGTTGCAGCGATAAACTGAACTCATCTAAAATCAATTTCAAAGCACAATATGCAATTGAACACTACATAGGAAGAAGCCACGAAAGCTTAATCAATTACCTCTGTGGGCCACTTGTATCCAAACGAAGGATAAACGTTATAAAATGCGGATTTCAGCCACGCAGTTTCTCTTTTCCACCACGCAAGAAAAGAGCGCTAAACTTACAAAGGGAGAGAACTTTTCTAGGCAGAGCTATATGCGCACCAGTCGGGAGTGTTCCGTTTCGCTCCCTAATAAAACAGTTGAATTCCCTTTGTATCGAAAGGTAACTACTGTAACAACACTTATTATCTCTTATTTAATAACTCTACCAAGTTAATTCGTATGCTATTGTCTTAAATTAATGTTTATATATCAGAAGACAGTAACAGGTGGTTTAAAATAGATTTATGACATTTATTAATGCTTTTCTGAAAATAGAATTTCCATTGCTCCGTAATCATTTCCATTGCTCCATATATGTATAATCTCAAATTAATAACTCTAAGTTTATTCGCCATGTCATTGTCTTAAAATTAATGTGTTTATATAATTTATCAGCTATAGATGGTTTGAAAGTAGTTTTATGGCATTTAATACTGCTATTCTGAAAATAAAATTTCCATTGCTAGGTAATAGTTCCATTGCGTCCATTGCTCCATAAATTTTCATTGCGTATTTAAGGCCTACCACTTCAAAACATTGGGTCACGTGATCTTCCATTCCACTAAATTATGACCGCTTTTTCCACTGTTCTAGCTTTTGCGTGGCTATTGAGTTTATGAGAAGACAGAAATGCAACGTTATACAAGTTTTAGCCTACCAAAATTTCCTTCCAGGGCATTTCTAAATGATGAAGTATGAAGTGAAAGCCGTTTTTCAGCATTTGCATATGGAAGAGATAACCTTAGAGTACGAAAAGGACAAACTGTAGGTGGTTGAACATTTCTCTCCAAGTCAAAACTTTCTTATGTTTTTTTTTCTTTAAGTCATGGTAGCACATGAAATGAAGCAAGAAATTCAAGGACTTTAATAGGGCTAAGTTCAATTTAGGCTGATATCGTGTTTTCTTAATCGGGACAACACGAAGCCGTAATTTAAACCTGCACGCACCTGCTATACTTACTAAAAATGGTCGATAAAATGGCGTATAAATGGCGCACATCATACGGTTTCTGCTATCACGTCACTTCCGATTGGATCCCGTCTCATCGTAGGTATCATGAGGCAAATCAGATACTAAGCGGGATAACATCTCCGCAGGAAGCGAATCTGAAACTGTCGAGTTGAAATGTATGACTATAGATGTTCCTTCCCATGGGAAGGAACAATAACAGAAATGCAACGAAATATATCATTATCGTGCCAAACGCTGCTGAACTACTTTGGGTTAATTGCGTACTTATGCGAAGCACTATTTTTCTTAATTGCATAAGTGGATCTACATGTATTCCAGTTGGGTTAAATCTCTGTTTTGTAAACGACGCAGGTATTTTGTTCACGCTGAAAATGGTTGTATTCAGCTTGAGGAATTTGTAAAAGAAGAGTGGACACACAAACTTTAGACATTTAAAAGAGTTTCTAAATATAATTTAAACGTCGTTGCAACACATCTGTGTAACACACGCCACTCGCTTTCGTTAGCTCAACTTTTATTGTATGGATCCGTACAAAGAGCGGAGTGCTACAGTTAAAAATGTTGTGGAAAATATGCAAATCAGAAAGGCCTAATTTCGAATTTCAGCATAAGACTGGCGGCCAGCGGCCGCCAGTGTAAAAATAACTCACGCAACTCGAAACATGTACTTCATCGTTTGCTTAAACTGTGTAGATTTAGCTAATAGATATATCCATTACTGTTTATGTTTGCATTAGCCGACTGAGGATTACAGTTATATTTTCACCAAAAAAAACTGGGATTAAACAATATTGTTTTCATATCGAATTAAATGGTAACCACTGGGGCCTAGCCTTTGTTGGATGGAAACGATATTGAGAGACTGATTAAAAACTCAGTCGAATCACTTAATCATTTTTGTTGTTGTAAGTGTGGAAAATATGACATAATTTCTGTGCACCCAAACGCATGGTTCTGTTGAAGAATAATAGAAAATCAAAAGTAGAGCCTGTATGTCTTTCGTCTGTGTCAGGTCATTTTGGCTGTGTGTATAAAGGGTACCTACAGAAGCCAGACGAGAAAGAAGAAATGATTGTTGCCGCTAAAACACTGCACAGTGAGTCTAATACATCTATATATCACCGTGGTACAATTACAAATATTTGGTTGCATAAATCGATGGCTGACTGCAAAATGTACCAGCTCATATTTGAATTTGCATTTAGACCAGTTTTGCATATTCATTTCTGCTAGAGAAAGATTCGACCAAATAATTCTCCTTTTTGGACTTTAAATCTTGGTTAAGTTTTTTTTCATACCACTTCTTTCTGTCACTGAACCTTCTGAGGTATTGCTTTGAAACTTATACCTATTAATGGCCATCATCCCCATCTGTAGGTAAGAGTGATTAACTCTCTCATGGATTTTGATCAAATTATGCTTCTGTTTCAACTTAGAATCTCAGTAAAGTTTTTAGTACCGCCTCATTTTATTTACTGGACCCTTTTTAGGTATTGCTTTGAAACTTGGAATACTTGTTTATGGCCACCACACCGACCTGTAGGCAAGAGTGGATAACTCTGTCATGGACTTTGAGCAAATCATTTCCCTTTTTGGACTAAGCTCTTCGAATCCCCTCACTTTTTTCACTGAACACTTGAAGGTATTGCTTTGAAATTTGCAATGCTTTTTTATGACCATCACCCTCACCTGTAGAGTACATAACTCTGTCATGGATTTTGACCATCTGTGCCCCTTTTCTGATTTTTTCACTGAACTCTTTGAGATATTGCTTTGAAGTTTCGAATACATGTCCAATGTCCTTGATTACTTTTTTGTTGATAATACAGAGATTCATATTTTGCCTTTTACTGTGATAATTTTTTTTGTTGACAAGCATTACAACAGTAGATCGGTTGTAAAAAAGTAAATGGATCAGTTTAAACATGTATGTGCTAATATGTAAATATTATTACAAAGGTATGAATTTGTATACACATATCAAAAATAAACACAAAAAGCAACGAAAATGGGGAGTAAAAAAAGATAAATGATGCTAATAATAATGGTGTTAATTATATAGATGATGAATTTTCCACAGCAACTTCCTTGACCTATTACCCTGCCGATGCTTCACTTAACCCTTTTCCGCAGGGAGTAACCCCAAGAATATGGATATCGAACAATTCCTGAAGGAGGCCCTGATTATGAAGGACTTCCACCACCGTAACGTGATGGAACTGATCGGCATCTGTCTTGGTCTGGGGAAACTTCCTCTTGTCGTCCTGCCTTTTATGAGGCGCGGTGACCTCTTGACCTATATCCGGGACGTTAACAGTGTAAGTTTACTTCCGATTTAAGTTAAATAGGCAATGATATTTCAAAATGATAAAGTATCCCAAAAAGGAAAAAGATAAATGACATTGACATATTGTAGACTAACGTAAATGGTACATAATATGTAAATTTTTGCTGTAAAAAAAGAAACAATGCACTGAAAACGTTAATTTATTGTTAGTTTGAGATCTCAAAAGTAATAATTGTTATTGCTCATAGTTGTCGGTAGTTCAGTAATATAATATGGCGCTAGGTAGTTAATATTGAGTAGACTAATATTGTCACTCTGTACAAGATCACTGAACTTCTCAATTCCATGTAAATATCATGTGAGTGTGACCTAGTTGACAGCTTTATAATTATTTTGAAGTTTGGTTACTATAGCCATATTAGTATTGTTACATATCCCCATATGCTACAACAGTAGTCTGTTATCGGAGAGATATCTGCATTTTTTTTTAATTTTCAGAGGATTGGAAATTAAAAAAAGATGTAAATTAGAATAAGTTTATTAGACACCAATTTAACATGCTCTGATCAGCTTAATGATTGATCATTGATCAACACATACACTTAACATTTTTTGGTTTGTAACATTTCTTTCTGAGCAGTTGGTGCACTTCGGCGTGTATTCCGAAAGACAGTCCATAGTTGGAAATAATTTGAATTTGAAATCCTGTATATGGAAAACGTCCGAAAATTGATGAAGTTTTTCATATGCGATATATCAAATCATATGTTTTTTAAACAACTGAATGATCTTTAGTAAAAGATTATTTATGCAGTGTAATGATGTTTTCAACGTGTATGTGCAGATCATTGCATCTCTTAATAAATCTGTAACACACATTTTGCTTTTCTCTCCGAAGAATTAACACTCCCTATGGAAGAATAATGGGCTTTGAAGAATTACAGTATATCCTTTAAAATCGTTTGATGTATTACTGGTTTCTAACTAAATATTCTTTAATACATTTTAACATTGTGTATTCCGAAGTTTGAATATAATATTTTCATCGTAGATTTCTTACCTCACTTTTGGCATATCTAGAGATGATTACGCAAGACAGTTGAACGATTTTCATTGGTAGAATATGCCTATACATAGGGAAAAAACATTACGCACTATTAATGGTTTGATGACAACAAGCTGAGATATAGGCTGAATTACAGTGTTTTTTACCGTCCCCAGTGGCCGATGGTTAGAGCGTCCACCTCCGGTGCGGGAGGTCGTCGGTTCAATCCCCGGATGTAGCATGGTAGTAGTATTATTCAATGAGATGGGCAGAAAACGACTTTTTAACTTGCAGCAGCTGCAGCCACGAAAGCACGCTATGACTTCATCAATCGATAGCATAATAACAGACTCACGCGCGATGCCTGCAGCACCGTGCATTGACGTCATCAATCGATACTTTAATAACAGACTCACGCGCGGTGCCCGCAGCGCCGTGCTTTGACATAATCAATCGATATCATAATTACCCAGTTCTTTAACGAGGATTAATTAATAAGCAATTTTTGAATAAAAAGTTCTATGTCGGACCAAGTTTTGTTATATATATGAGGCTGCAGTCCCGACCCAACCCCTTTAACGAGGTCACGTCACGTTCATGTTTCGCGTTTTAGCGCCGAATGACTGTGACCCTATAAAAGTCACGTGACCTCGTTAAAGGGATTGGGTCGGGACTGCAGCCCCATATATATAACAAAAGTTGGTCCGACATAGAATTTTTTATTAAAAAATTGCTTACGTTTTTCTTCCCGATTAATTAATCCTCGTAAAAGAACTGGGTAATTATGGTATCGATTGATTATGTCAAAGCACGGCGCTGCGGGCACCGCGCGTGAGTCTGTTATTATGGTATCGATTGATGACGTGGATGCACGGTGCTGCAGGCATCGCGCGTGAGTCTGTTATTATGCTATCGATTGATGACGTCATAGCGTGCTTTCGTGGCTGCAGCTCCTGCAAGTTAAAAAGTCGTTTTCTGCCCATCTCATTGAATAATACTACTCATGATACCACACCCAGTTACATTATCCTGACACCGGGCCAACCAGTCCTGCAACTACCCTTATATGCTGAGCGCCAAGCAAGGGAGCTTTTTACGACCGTATTTAGTACTGTTCAAGAAAACTTCAAAAAAGAGCATATATGTGGTTTCCAGCTATACTTTGACATTGTAGGTACCAACGGTCAAGAAGCTGGTTGAGTTCGGTATTGACATCGCAAACGGTATGCATTACCTTTCCCAGCTGAAGTTTGTCCACCGTGACCTGGCGGCCCGAAACTGCATGTGAGTACAGTGTGGAATCCCGACAATGAACAATGTCGTCTGTGTATATAATTATACTTAATTTTATTTTCTCTTTTAAGTAACACAATTATAAAGGAGTTATTAATCTTAAATGCATTGTGCGTATTTAAAAGTTGTTGACCGACAAACTAGAAGGTAAATTTAGGATCATGTAATTATTTTAAAAGGATTGATGAAGACTACGTAGTGAAGGTCGCCGATTTCGGATTGTCACGAGACGTCTATGAAAAGGAATACTACAGCACGTGCGACAAGAAAACCATGCTTCCGGTGAAATGGATGAGTCCCGAGAGTCTAGAGATAGGGATGTTCAACTACAAAACTGACATCGTAATATCGGCTCCATTCTAAAAATTTGCATTGCTTTGTCTTATTCAGCATTTCAGACTGAATTTTGCGTGGAATGTTATCAAGGAGTGGGCTTTCATATAAACCAAAGATCTTGGTTGGAAAACGCATTGTATTTTGCACCGATAGTTTGAACTTAAAAACACATAGCTACGGTATCATAATTTATTTCAAATATGATGATGCAATACTAAGATACTGTCTATCGTGAATACAAAGTCCATTGTGTATCAGTTACTATTGCAGTACTTTATACAATCTTTTCGTGCAGCGAAATGGTCAAAGTTCAAATATTACTGAGTAACAAGCAAGCATTCATTTGAACATAAAATGGCGCCTTTTTAAGATAGAAAGGATTTGAAAATAGATACGGAACTGTATGTTATTCAAATCATAAAAACATAAAACACAAATTCATATGTAAATACATAATAAGATGAAAAATTACAGGTTCCCTCCAGCAAATCTTTTGAAACCGAAAATAAATCGCGTTTCGTATATAAATGATAAAGAAGAAAATCAAAGCGCACAATGCGCTGAGAGACGGCGACGGGATTAACATTCTAAACCCAGCGTTTCTGAAGTTATTGAAGAAGTCACATGACGACAAAAACTCTACCCGCTGTTACTACAGAGGTTCTGTTTGTAACATAATAATCAGGAGTAAAGGTCATGAACCTTTCATTCGTAAAGAGCTGCATACCTAAGTAGATCATTCTCTTTCTCTAGTACTAGCGAATTCTATCTGTTGCTTGGTATGTGTAGAAAGTGACCAGGTATTTGATTATTTAAGATACTAGAATGTTGCCTATCTATTTCAAAGTAAAGAAATGCCCTGGGAGGAACCTAACTCGACATCATGCAAAATATTGTGTGGACTACTTTAGGTCAACTACATACATACGGAGCACTACTTTTTCTTTTTACAGGAGTATATCTTCATATACGTAAGATGGGTTGCTGTTCTGGTTAAGAGATGTCACGTATATTTTTTTCACGCTTAAAATTGATGCTTCCAGTGCAAAATAATGGCAAAAGAAAACATGTTAACAAACAGTAACACACTAAACGCGGTTACGGTTATGATTTAAACGTCTGTGTAACATATTCCACTCGTATTCGGTAGTGCAGAATCGCATTGCATGGATCCGCACTAAGCGCGGAGAAGTACAGTTAAAATTGTTTTGGAAACTATGCAAATTAGCAAGGCCTGATTTCGGTTTTCAGCATAAGACGGCTATCGCCGTCTAAAAACTAAATTATATCTAGTAAGAGACCCCTATGTCAACGAGTACTTTATGTTTATTACCAGCTATTTAAATTGGTAGGAACTGAAAAGTCTTAAAAAAAAGCATCATCATCTTTTCAGTCTTGACTCTCGAGGTCATTATTGCATTACTGATTATTGCATGGCAATTAAAACGTTAATGGTTCGCTGTACAAAATTCTTCGCCTCACTAGCTACCTTTTAACGTTCGTATACAGTAGATTGGTAGCGACTGTAATTGCTTTTATTTTATATGAAGGGAAACTAAAAGTATTCCTACTCTGAATTATGATACAATTTTATTTTAAAGAAAACAAAACGGGAAGCTGAAATTTAATTGCTGGTGATTAAACAAATAACTATGACCATTATCTTTATATGAAGGTGAGAAAAATACTCCCCCCCCCCCCCCACCTTTGGCAAAATAATTTGTAATTCCATCATAGACGCCCCCTCATAGGGGCGACAATATCATTGTATAGACATTTTAACCACCATATTCCCGTTGCTAAACAGTATATACACGTTGGTTGCAGTGGTCGTTTGGCGTGGTTCTGTGGGAGCTCCTGACAAGGGGCATGGTTCCTTACCCCACAGTCGACAACTGGGACATGCTGAGGTTCCTCACGTCTGGTCGGAGAATGACAAAACCGGACTACTGTCCGGAGGGCATGTAAGTTCATAATTACATAAGGGAGCATAAATAAATGTGATAGGACATGAGCAGAACCCATGTTCTAATCATGCCGGTTCAAGGTCAAGATCACAGTTTAAGATCGATAGTATGAAACTATACGTTCCATGTCTCCTTGCTGACTTAAACACTCGCACAGCCCCTCACCGCATGGGTTCGAATCCCGGCAGGTTCATTCGGATTTTCATGCGAGGAAGCTTTCCAGCTCGCTTGCGGTAGGTCGGTGGTTCTACCCGGATGCCTCCGTGCATTCCCTCCTCCTGTTATTAGCTGGACGTCGCTATATGACTGTAATACTAGCGACGGTAAACTCAAATAGTCAAGTCCATATCTCCTTTACCCCGGAAGGATTTTTATTAAATTTTAGCCAAATATGTTGACCTCAGTGAGACGATGTGCAGAACCCATGCCCAAATCATGCTGGTTCAAGGTCAATGTCACAATTGAAGGTCAAGAGGTAAACCTTTGATATTATGTCCACTCCTTATCTCCTTTACCCCTGGAAAGACTTTTATTAAACTTTAGTCAACTATTCGACTCATCGAGACGATTTCTAGAACCCATGTCCCTACAATGCCGGTACAATGCTATGGTAACAACTGAAGTTAGTAGGTTTAACCTTTGATTTCATGTTTGCTCCATACTACTCTTGGAAGGATTTTTATTAAACTTAGTTTAAAGTTAAATGTTTACCTCAGTGAGACGATGTGCGTTACCTATGTTCGAACCATGCAGGTTCAAAGTCATGGGCACAGTTGAAGGTCAAAAGTTTGAATCTTTAATTCTATGTCAGCTATATACATGTATATACTATACCCCATGAAGAATGGCCACCCCAGTGAGACGATGTGCAGAATCAATGTCCGCTAGTTAAAGGTCATGATCATAATTAAAGGTCAAATTTTTAACCCTTGATTTTGTATTAGCTCCGTATCTTCTTTACCCCTGGAAGGAATTTCATTAAATTTTAATCAAATGTTAAATTCAGTGAGAAGTTGTGCAGAACCCATGTTCAAACCATGCTACCTCTACGTCAAGGTCACGATGGAAGGTCAACAGTGACCGTGTTTGATTTTGTGTCTGCTTCATATATTCTTTAGACCTGGTAGGATTTGCTTTTATTTTTTTAGTCAAATATTCATCTCAGTGAAAGCCCATGTAAGAATGATGCACATTCATGGCCAATGTCACATGGAAGGTCAACAGTTGTAATCTTTGATTTCATATACAATCAATATCTCCTTCAGCCCTGTAAAGATTTTCACTTCAGTGAGATGCAAAGAACCAATTTAAATCTTGGATTTCATGTCCACTTTATATCTCCTGTTACCCTCATTCATTAAACTTTGGTAAAATGTTCACTTATGTAAGACAATATGCAGAACACAAGTAAAACCCATGACAGGTCAATGTCACAAATGATGGTTAAGGTCGCAGTCATATGTGAATTGTTTGATCCTTGGATTTAGTGATATTTTAAACGCCACTGACAGAAATCAGACATCAACGATGAACGAGGCAAAAAAAAATACAAAAAAAATACAGAAGATAGGTCGGAAAAACTTTTTTTTTCGTTATTTTTTTCCCTTTGTTTTCGGTGTAGCTATCTTACCTAAACGTTGATCTACTTAGGGATGATGACGCAACCATATGCTGAATGGGTACATGTATTTTAATATTATCATTGGTAGATATTCCTTTATTAACGGAAAAGTTACCCACCATTGTTTGTTGAGATGGCAACTTGCCGAAACATATTCTTCCTATTCTAGAAATGTTGTTGAAGTATTTTCTTACTGAATTACAGTTTCCTTGATAAAATAAAACGTATTATATCAAAATACCTCTCTTTGTTGTACAATGAGACTTGTTTTGGGTTGAATGTTATAAATACCTGCAGTATTATCAATGCGGTGGATGTGATGCTTTGAGTTTTTATCTGTGCTTATTTTGACTGCTTTACAGATAATGATTTGTGCATCAACTGTTACACATTCTTCATAACTTTAATACCCATCAACGCCGCATATCTTTAAAAAATATTTCTTATTTTTTCATATTTTTCTTTGAGGTTGTGGCGAAAAACAGCAGTTTATAAATGCGATTACATAAATGCTAGAGAACGTTTAATAGGTCGGCAAGCGGAAACACATTTTTGTAACGACAAAGAGACCGGCTTCTGTCTGTAAACATGTTGAAAAACAGTAGCCGATCAAAAACTATCAGCCCGTGGTTGTCTTGGTCATCCCAGGGTATCCGCAAGGTTCCCTCGTCTCCTCCGCCCCCTCGAGCTGCC
Organism: Solen grandis; assembly: GCA_021229015.1. Classification (NCBI taxonomy): domain Eukaryota; kingdom Metazoa; phylum Mollusca; class Bivalvia; order Adapedonta; family Solenidae; genus Solen; species Solen grandis. The sequence goes on along the minus strand of CM037786.1, from coordinate 38,473,729 downwards.
ACTCTGTAGCGTGGGTCGAGCACCTGCAGGTATACTTGCGGGTACGTCATTGTTCTGTTTCCCCACCATGGTCTATTGTTCGGGACTCAACCAGGTCAAATAGGAGCCGACTGGAGAAAATCTGATCCAGATCGGGCCGAACAATTTCTTAATCTTTATAATTTCATGGAATTAAAAAAAGAGGTTATGATGGTGATAATTGTCTTTATTTTATCAACAAAGAAAAATGAGTTCTTTTTATTTTAATAATTCAGGTTCCGTATAATGCAGCGGTGCTGGGCATGGGAACCAGAAGAGCGCCCTTCATTCGAAGAACTCACTATTGAGATTCCGCAACTTCTCAGACGCCTGGAGCGATCATACAGTGAGCGGAGTAGATCGACCGCAGACGAATCATCAGGGAGGTCAAGAGCAACGTCTGAATAAAAATAAATACAGTTAAAATTAACATCTTTGCGATCATATTGACCTTTGACATCGACCACTATTCCCCTAATAAAAACAACAATAATCAACAGCAACAAATAAACGTGTAAGTTACATGCTGTATGTTATACCTAAGGGGTTAAAGGAATTAATGAAATCTAGAAAAATGATTGCAGGATAATATTGCTTTTTGAAATCTCATGACGACCCGCTTTGTAAGCCTATTTAGACTCCAGACAGTAGTGCTTCATACCATTGCAATTTTTTTACAGTTTCACATGTTAATGTTTCCTTACAACTGGCTTCATGTGATTTTACAAATGTCCATTTGCTATACTGCATATTTCGAGTGCTTTTGCAACATAAGGTGTTACAGAATGGGTTCAACACAAAATAATTTAGCCTTATGCTTTCAGATGTGATATGGTTTGCGTAAATGTATACCACGGGCGTTTGATCCCTCCCCCATCCCCGCCATGCCTTAGAGCTACACATTTTCCGTTATACCAAAATAAATGCAAAGATCATGAAAACCCCTCTTCTCCGTGTATTAAGCATTTCCTACATCGGGCTTAAATTTGGTGTATTTTGAGATGTGCTGTCTAAATCTCTCTGTACATGCTTTGCTAGATTGTGCATGGTTTTGTTAAAAAAGAATATCACGGACTTACTTGAAATATGAACATTTTCACCAGTTACAACCACTTGTGGGAAATTCATCACGGACAAATATATTGAATGTGTCAATATTTAAGATTGATAAGATACGGGAAGGACTTGACTATTTGACTTGACTATTTGAGTTTACCGTCGCTTCGACAGTATTTCAGACATAAAGGGACTTCCAGCTAATTACAGGTGGAGATACGGGAAGGGGTGGACAAACGCCAATTTCGCAGATGTATATAGTATTTAAATACAAAGCGAGTGCTGAAATAAAGAGTATTGTAAGCATTAAGCACACATTAAAGACATTACCAAATATTATGTTTATAAGTCCCCTACCGGTGAACCAATTTTAATAGGATTGCGTCCTTACATCCGTCCGTCGTGTGTCCCGTTTTTGTGTCTGCTCCATAACTTGGGCATCTGTGGATGGATTTCAATAAAACTAAAGTGTTCCTCATAATATAAATGTGTGTCGCGGGTAAAGGCCAGATTCGCGCTCGAAAGGTCAAGGTCACGGGAGTCTTAACTTCCATATTTATGTTTGGATTTCCGTAAAACTTTACAGAAGTGTTTGCCATAACACAGAAGTGTGCTGCTCGCATCAGTCATATGCACGTTTGAAAAATCAAAGTCACTGGAGTTGATAGACCTTGTTGTGGGAATCATTGGCTATCTCAATATTTGGTAAAGCTCAGCTTATGAAACTTTCAGAGAACTCAGGGAAGAGAAATGTAATGCACAATAACCATTACTATGCAATTCCTTTATTTTTCTCTTTGTTAAAACTCATAATTGTTTTTTATCCGCAGCATTATAAGTGTCGTCATGAAACATATTATATTAATATATCCTATTAAGGTGAAGTGCACTGAATAGGAAATTTAACTCTTCACGTTTAATTTTGAAGTTATTACACTTTGTTAAAAGTGAATATGAAGAGAAATACCCCTTGCAAGAACCACAATTCGTTTTTCCATTGTTTAATAATCATGCCCTATTTATCCACACGGTTACTGACACGGAATTTCAACAAATAGTGTTGCACTTATCCTGTGATATAGCACAATTCGGGGATCATAACCCATTTTTAATGGTTTGCTTTCTTTATCTGGCGCAAATTCTTCAGGGGTTGGGCGTCACTGGCTGGGGGTAGGAGCTCTTGTATTGCCTGCAATACATACTACATACTGGCATACGATTGCACATTGCATTTTAAATGAGTAATATACGTATTTGAATCTAATAAGAATTACAAATTCAAATGATCATTGATTTTTTAGTTTTACATAAATTCCCTTACATTACTGTATAGTCAGATTTACACTGTATTCTAGTACAAGAAGATAGTTGTTGTTTATATGTTAGTGTAAACGGGACATATTCTCCTGTTTTATTGAAGGTTAACGTAATTCATGTTTCATATAAACAAACATTTGATATCTTATGTTTTCTTTTTAATGTTCCGGAACTCTAATGCATACTTTAAAAAATTGCAAATTGAAACAAGATGGTGGAATAGTTGAGGAGTTATGTTCTGGACAAAAATTATTTTAGAACAAATAATTGGAGATAATACAAAAATCGGACCAGGCAGAGTTATGGTTCTTGGTTACTGCACCGCTCCTACTTGCTATAATTATTTTTCAAGTTTCAAGCTTTTACCTTTTTTTGAGTTTTGCTCCCAACAAGAAGATAAAAAAGAAAGAGAGATGATAAAAATATCGGACTTGGTAGAGTTGTGGTTCTTGGTGTCTGCACATTTCCTAGTTGTCATCTACACATATGTGAAGTTTCAAGTATACCATGAATAATTTTCAAGAATGAAGTATGTAAGTATCGCTGGAAAGAAATTCATTGTAAAATTAAAAAAGGGAAGTAATTCGACAATTGATCCAGGTAGAGTTACGGTTCTAGGTTACTGCACTTTCCGATCTCACATCGATTTAAATATTTAAGTTTCAAGTAAATATCTTGTATAGTTATGCTCCTGAAATAAAAGAGATAATTCAAACATTTGGCCAGGTAGAGTAATGGTTCTTAGTTACTGCACTCTTAATCGATTCTATTCATATATGACGTTCAAGAGATGGCAAATGTTAAAGTTGCTAAAAAAACCAACCAACAAACAGACAGGACAAAAAAGCAACATGTCCCAAATCACAGATCTCGGGGGCATGAAAACAAAACTAAAACATGTTTTCTCTTATCTACAGAAATGATGGTAAAATAGGGCCTCCGTAATCGAGAGGGTAAAGTCGCTGACTTTAACACTCACTCAGCCCCTCACCGCGTGGGTTCGAATCCCGGCAGGGTCATTCGGATTTTCATGTGAGGAAGCCTCCCAGCTAGCTTGCGGTAGGTCGGTGGTTCTACCCGTATGCCTCCATGCATTCAGGGTCTTCCTCCACCTGTCATTAGCCGGACGTCGCTATATGACTGAAATACTGTCGAAGCGACGGTAAACTCAAATAGTCAATTCAAGTCATGATGGTAAAATAGAATCAAAGGACTTAGAGTCCTAATGTTGCGGTAAGCATAAACTGGAACAATACATGAGAAAGAGTGGCTTGTAATTAGGAATTATTTAATTGATTTTCCTTAGCAAATGGATCTTGTAGCTGTAAGGGCCAAACGACAAAATTTTATTTGTTATGTTCGATTAGATATTAGATAAACCAAGGACACATTACATGCAAGTGGCGTGTGAACTGCAGCACTTCTCTGGCTTACGTCACATAATTTCATTCATAATATTTTTATTGATATTTTAGTTGTCGATCGTTTAGTGCCATTGTAACTTATATAATAAAATGATCAATATACAAAAAAAAAGAAGAAAGATTATTTTGAATTTTACTCATGTAAAATATGTAAAAAAATGTAATACGTCCAAACAGGAGTTTGTCATGATAGCATAATCATCAAATGAATAACGATGGTACGAGCAAACAGGTGCACATATATATTGCCAGCTAGAGGGTGTTGAATTATATTCTCACGATCAGTTACAAATATGTTGTAAACAACGCATCATAACGAGAGCAGTCAGAGGACAGCACGCTCGACTATTCGAAATGCTTGTTGGTAAATCAAATGAAATCTATTACAATACTTGCCCTTCACATACCCTGTATATAATTATAGTAAAAAATGATTCACCTTGATAGTCAGATACCCCTGAATGTGTTTATGAAGTCTAAATCCAATCCAATGCCTCGTTTCCGAGACAAAAGCATAATAACACTGCGTATGCAAAACTTTAACCAAAATATGCAAGTTAGAAAAGGGTCAAAATTTGTATTAAATTCAGTCAAAGAGTTATCCTTCTTGGTTCTCTGATACCCCTGAACACACTCATAAACTTTCAAGTTAATACCATAAATAATTTCTGAGATATAAGCTGGCTTTGCATGCAAAACTGACCATATTTTCTATTGCATGCAAAACTTAAAATTTAACCAAAAAGTTTAAGTCAAATGGTGGCCATAATCTGCATTAAATTCAGTCAAAAACTGGCTGTCTCTTTATAATGATACCACTGAACATATTAAAAAAGTTTCAAATCAATCCTATGCCTGGTTACTGAGATATAAGAATGAAATTCCTTTCTACCTTGATAGTTTGATATCCCTAAACATATTAAAGATGTTTCAAATCAATCCATTGCCTGGATACTGAGATAAAAGCATGTCAGAATCTTGCATGGAAACTTTAACCAAAATTTCTAAGTTAAAAAGGGGCCGTATTTTGTATTAAATTCGGCCATGAGTTATCTACCTTGGTTGTCTGATGCCCCTTAACATATTCATAAACTTTCAAGTCAATACCATGAATGGTTATTGAGATATAAGGTGGATAGCAGCTTGCGTGCAAATCTGTAACCAAAAGCTGTAACGCCAACGTCGGCATCGACGCAAGGGTGAATGCAATAGCTCTCATGTTCTTCGAATAGTCGAGCTAAAATGGTATATGGTATAAAAAAAAACATGGCATTTGCATCCACAACTCCCAAAGCTTGTCCTATTTATGGATGTTCTTTAATTCGAGGTCATGCATTAGAGTCCCGGAACCTTTATCAATTCTTTACTGTTGTAAATAAGTGTGAATGAGTATTTATGTTTTAGTTGCAATATCACTTAACTTTGATCAGATCTAGTTCAGATTTAGACGATTTTTTTTAATGCAACTCACTTCGTTATCGATCGATACATGTAACTTGAAAACACCAAGCCTTCCATCCTCGAACATGATAAGGTGTATGGATGACCCCTAAAGACTTTTGGATCACTAAGTCAAAGGTCAAGATCACAAGGACATTGACTATGTATATCGTTTCCGATTGATAACTTAGGAACTCTTGAGGTCACTTGATAGGGTGTTGAGTTATTTCTTGCAAATGACCCCTATTGTTTTTGGATAACTAGGTCAAAAGTCAAGCTCAGTGATTTTGAATGTGAAAATCGCATTTTAGACCATCGTCGAATACCCCCGGCTGACTTATTCCGTTTCACTTCATGATATAAAGCAGTGTGGAAATAGGCAATGAAACCGTCGTAATAAAGTAGTTATTGATTAATTTATCGACTTTTAAATGCAACACTCCTCGGCATGGATGCTTGAAAGTCATGTAAACACTAAAAAATGACTGTGTCCGGCAGCTGTATAAAAACGGCATTTATGATTGGTTTTAAAAACGTGATGCACCCAATGAAATTTGTGTAATTCGTTACACCCTAAAACGACCAAATTCAACCGTAATATCCCACGGCCTATAGATGATCTATCGATCGGCCGTGGGTATTCGACGATGGTCCCAGACGTATAACTTGAGAACGCTTAGACATATATTCTTTAAACTTGATAGGGCGCTTGTTCATGCCTGGAAGATGATGACCAATATACACTTGAATCTATATTTCTCAAACTTAATAAGTTTCATTTGGCTGTGATTAGAAATAAGCCTCTGTTGATTTTTGAATTATTACTTGAATGGTCATATTCACAATGGCCTTGAGCAAAGACTTATTAAACAAGGACTGGCAACTAGTCTAAATCACAAAAGCACGTAACAAATTGTCCATTTGTCGCAAGGTCACGTTTTCTGTTGATTTTTTTTAATTGTTACTTGAATGGTCATATTCACAATGACTTTGAGCAAAGGCTTATTAAACAAGAACTGCAAACTAGTCTAAATCTTACAAAAGCACGAAACAAATTGTCCAATTCTCGCAAATATCTCCTTTTCTATTGAAGGTATGTGAAAGTCAAGTGTATCTTTCAATAGGACATTACCATCAAAATGCTATCTCATTTATTAAAATAAATCAAGTAAGAAAAAATTATAAATGCAAAATATATTAGTACCATAATTACCTGCTGATAAGAACTATATATATATATATATTCGTTTTTTATGCTACACTGACGAATAAAAATCACAATTTAAAAGAATTTTGAAAATAAATGAAACTGATAATAATAATAATAATAATAAAATGTTTAGGTAGCTCAGTAAGTTTACAAACATTGTAAGTATAACTTCTTTACACGAGGCCTAATTTCCATGTATGAGAGAAATAATAATTCTATAATATAATTTAACTTTCCTCTGTGATTTTTCAATATATTTTTTTTGATAGTTTGTATTTTTAAGTTATCTGAAATTAAAAATTAATATTTTCCACTGGTTTTTGCAGAAATTTCTTATCTCTGTTTAATAAGTCTTTGCCTTGAATAAGAAAATAATTTCCGAATGATAATTTGAGAACGCTTGAACCAATCTAATGAGGTGTTTAGTCATGACTAGTCAATTACCCATTGATTTTGGGGTCACTAGGTCAAAGGTGAGGGTCACAGTGAACTTGAATGTGAAAATCGTTTCCGATCAATAACTAGAGAATGCTTGAGCCAACATCCCTTAAACTAAATAGAGAAATTAGTTCTGATTAGTAGATGACCTATGTCAATTTTGGGGTAACTTGGTGAACGGCCAGTCCAGATTAGTCCAGAAAGTAGATTGCCCATTTTATTCTGGCTACAATTTTCAACGCACTTGTACCTGCAGTAATGTGTTTGTTTTTTCATACTGGCCTTTCATCCAAGGGATATACGTGTCATTTCGACAGTTCGTGTCTTAATTGAGTTGATTGAGATATGCAAATTGATAAATGGCTTCTTACAATTGTAACTTGGTCTGATAAGATGATATGCGCTTATAAATATCACATGTAATTATTTGATACATGTATATGAAAACGTGACAATATCTTCAATATTGTATCACATTACTGTTCGTCTGAAATAACGTTTATAATTAATCTGTATTTACGAGTACATCAAGGGGCTGTTAACTTTGTTTATGCATTTAATAAAAAGTACGGATTTAGTCAGTGTATTTCTAAACTCGAAAATACTTAGTTTATATCAATTATTTAGACCCATTTACTTGATAACTAAAATCTCTTTCATTGTGGTTAATTTGACGAGGTTATTTAACAAACCATGAAATTATATCTTCCACTTATAGAACCCTTTCTAAGTCTAAGGTTTAATATCATCTGAGTAATTAAATTATGAAATCGAACCCTTTATTTAAAAAAAAATGTTGATCTTTATCTCTACTTTTTAATGTAATATGAAAGTAATACGAGTATTGTTCGGTTTTCCGACTTGATACATATGTGTCAAATAAATACAGTTGACTTCTGAATAAACTTCTGCTACACACATTTGAGTTTGTTTCTTTGCATAACCACTTCACTAAATTGATAAGTTTGTGTCCTCAATACCGTGTTTGGCCTCCGTTAGCTTGAATAACATCTATGCATCATCACCGTATATCAATGACACCGGAAATAGACAGGAAACCATTTAAATATATAACACATGTAGGAAAATTCTTTGTTTTGTTTTTTCACTCGTATAAATTTAACCACCACAGAAAAGAACCCATGTATATATGAACATTTACTTATTTCATTCATAGTTTAAACTGTTGCATAAGTGGGAAGATCGACATACTTGTCCCTGGAAACGATGAAAAGTCCACGTCACTTGATATTCGGATCTCATTTCAGAAAAAAAATGCCCCTGACTCTTCACGGGTTAGCAGCAATATCTAAGCATATGGTTGCTCAGTTATTTCTCGTACATTGTGTGAGAATTCAAATGTATGACTGTACGACGAATAGTTATTGTGATGATAGGCGTTTCTTGTGAAATTTAGTGTATGGTGATTAGCTTCTATAGCTTCTGTAACTTACCTTTGAAATAGGGATATTAATAACAGACAGTGTATAACAAAGGCCCGTTAGTTAAATTGCCATTTCATAAATACCCTTCAACTATTATCATGGTGACTGAAGGTCACAAGCTCTTCTCCTCCGTGTTCGTACGGGATGCAATGCATTGAAATATGATTAATATCGTAAAATATAGACAGTCCCTTATGTATTTGTGATGAAATTGAAACTGCTAGACACTTATTCCATTGCCCACAATCAGTCACATTCATCAGCCACTTTAAACAAAGTCTCACCGTGCTGTTCACCATCCCTGGAGGTCATTCTCCGTAACAAATCGTAACAATATTGCAATACTCGAATATAGCCACTGGAACTTCCAGAATAGTGTAACACAAGTTAATGTAAGCTGACTCGTGAGACAAGTCCACAAATGTAACACACTTCTTAAATATTTCTTGTAACAAAAGGTAACTAAGTTTAAGGAACACCTTTCAGCTTGAAGTCTAGAATCTGAGTGAAATAAAATTTGACTGTTATCTATAAAACACCAATAGATGGCAAACGGGTTCTCGAGACTACATATTTCTTCTTTTATTCTATCAAAGGTGACACCGGAGTGGCACCACAGATATTTCAGTTAGTTTCATCTGAACAATAACTTCTGATTAATAATACAATCATTTTGAAGAGAAGTCTGACAAAACAATGATGTTAAGCCTATTAAGACATACCAAAAGCACGCAACAAATTGTCCAATTCTCGCAAAGTCACTTTTTTAAACATCTCATTTTCTATTGAAGGTTTGTGAAAGTAAAATGTTTCTTATAATAGAATATCACATTACCTCAAAACGATACCTTAGACACTAACATAAGTCAGGAAATAAAAATCAAAGCGCAGAAAGTGAAAGAAGGTTTGATTGATTTTTTAGTTAACCGTCGCTGCGACAGTATTTCATTCATATAGCGACGTCCAGCTAATTACAGGTGGAGGAAGACCCCGATTGCACTGAGGCATCTGGTGGTACCATCGACCTACCGCAAGCTAGCTGGGAGGCTTCCTCACATGAAAATCCGTATGACCCAGCCGGAACTAGAACCCACGTGGTGAGGGGCTGAGTGAGTGTTAAAGTCAGAGACTAGACCCTCTCGGCCACGGAGGCCCCCGAAAGAGGGTTTGACGAGCTACAGATCTGCCGGGTAATAACTTAAATAAAATGATGAAATATTTTTGTTTGGATTTACTTCCTTTTGATTTAGATTTGCATAATACAATTAACTATTTTTGACTTGACCATGCGAGGAAAAAATAGTTTGTTTTGACGCTAAGTTGGCTCGTAAATAATTTTGGATAGCAAATAAGCAGATTTCGGTTATCTTATGGTGTTACAAGAATCCATGTAGAAAGCCTGAAGTCCGATACAAATCCGTAAAACATACTAAAAATCACATCAAGCTATTGACCTCAGATACCTCCTGAGGTTACGCGGAGCATAGGCGTTATAACGCGGAAAAGAGATATAGTAACGCTAAAAGGCGTAATAACGCGCATTTGAAAGGTGTAATAACAGTAATTTGAATCTTGTTATAACGCGAAAACGGCATAGTTCTTAACGCGAAGTTGAAATTCATAACTATGCAAAACAAATATGGAAGGAGGTATCCGCCAGTTCACTTATAATGCTATTTAGTATGCTATCCTTTGTTTTAATTTTGCAACATTCGATTTCTTCTTACATTTTTGTTGACTCATACATTATTTGAATTATGTTTCTTATTTCTTATCAGTGGACATAAAATATATTGCTATTCGGTAATCATCTCGTTTGTTCCTTGTGTTTAGAATGTTTACCGTATATTGAACATTTGAAATGAAAAAGGTCATATGTTGTACTTCAAGATTGTATGTTCATAACCATGAAATAAGTAAATATCGATTTCATAATGCAACGTCAATGTCACTTCAAAATAAAACTGAAGCGTCTTCATTTTAATAATCGCAATCAAATGATATCGTCCTCATCATAAGTTTAATGTTACAATATGTAATACCTGTAGCTAATGTTTATTAACGACGTATTTCACAATAGCGGTTTTTTTACTATATAGACAATGAAAAAAAATCAAAACAAACGAACAGATTTTTTAAAACTTTGCATGATTATAGAAAATCACACTAGAAACAAATTTATGGGATAAAAAATGGGGGTCTCCATGCTACTTTTTGAGTTATTTGCCCCTGAATGTGAGTTTTTAACTTTTTTTTTTCTGTCATTTTCAAGGGCAGATAACTCAATATTTTGGGCTAGCAACACCTCATTTAATTTCTACTCGATGTTTGGTACTATATTCCTTGTCACTGTGTTTAAGTTGTAGAAATTCTAAGCAACAGATTTTATACTGTAGTTGCATACGCGAATATACAGAAATACTCTCTTTTTTTTCAAGAAAAACGCAGTATGTCTATTTGCTGAAATATTGTGAGAAATCAATTGAATGGAATTGCTTTAAACTATGCATAATGGCTAAAAGTGAAAGAACAAACAATAATTTGAAATTAAATAAGGTATCGATAGGCTTGATTTTGAGTTGTCTGCCCTTGGAAATGACAGAAAAAAAGCAAAAATCTCACTTTCAGGGGCATATAATTCAAAAAGAAACGTGGAGATTCCCATTTTTCTCTTTAAACACTGACGTAACTTAGAGTTTGCTCCACCCTCTTACTGCATCACGTTGCTATATTTGGAGATGTTATGTCAGCCTATTGTTAAAGAATTCACACACGTGAAACATGGATATAACACATAAAAATCGCGCGTTTTTTTTTTGTTTTTGTTTTTTGTTTTTTTGTTTGTTCGTCGGCTCATTCACTTTTGTAGATTTCAATCAAAGAATGGATTTTTTTTAAACTAAATTATAGTCTGCTACTCAGCTTTTAGACATCAATACACAGCAACTGGATGACGCTAAGGAAAAAAAGAAATATGTGGATAATAATCGTTTAGAAAAACCGCTGTCAAAGGAAGATGTCAAGGCTAGGAATATCTTGTAAGTACCTAAGTTTGAGAGTTTGTCCGCTATTTCCATACAGTCAGTGAGCCCGAAATGGCAAATTCCTGGACGATTTAATTTGCTAAGAGTTCAAGTTTTTGCGAGACTTGTCTCACCATGATGAGAGGCTGTGTCGCGTGCAAGAACAGTGTGTTAAGCGCAAAGGTCAAGGTCACACTAAGAGGTCAAATGTAAAAAAAAGGTCTAAAACAGATTTTCCGGACCATTACTCTGTCATTATTTGATTATGGTGGGGGGGGGGGGGGGGGGGGGGGGGTCCAGATTACTTGGCATAAATCTGCACCATGATGAGACACGCAAAAACCGTGTGTTTAGCTCAAAGATCAAGGTCACACTAACAAGAGTTGTCTTAACGACACATATGCTACCCTATGCCCCCACCCCAATCGAAGTCACTTTGATCATAACCTTTGACCAAGTGGCCCCAGAATTAAAAGAGGTCATCTTCTACTCATGACCAATTACTCTATGAAGTTTGAGGAATGTTGGTCGAAGTGTTCTCCGGTTATTGATCGGAAACAACTTTCACATTCGAGGTCACTGTGACCTTGACCTTTGACCAAGGGGTCCCAAAACTAAAAGGGATCATCATCTAGTCATGACCAAACTCCCAATGAAGTATAAGGAATGTGGGCCCAATCGTTCTCCGGTTATTGATCGAAAACGGTTTTCATATTCGAGTTTACCAAGTGACCCTAAAATTAATAGGGGTCATCTACTAATCATGACCAATCACCCTTTGAAGATCGAGGAATATATATGGGCCGAAGAGTTCTCCAGTTATTGATCGGAAACGATTTTCACATTCGAGGTCACTGTGATCTATTGATCGGAAACGATTTTCACATTCAAAGTCAATGTGACCTTGACCTTTGACCAAGTGACCCCAAAATCAATAGGGTCATCTACTAGTCATGTCCAATCACTCTGTGCAGTTTGTGGAACGTGGATCCATGCGTTCTCTGGTTATTGATCGGAAACGATTTTCACATTCGAGGTCAACGTGACCTTGACCTTTGACAAAGTGACCCCAAAATCAATATGTGTCATTTACTAGTCATGATCAATCACCCAATTCAATTTGTGGAATGTGTGCTGAAGCGTTCTCCAGTTATTGACCAGAAACAATTTTTACATTCGAGGTCACTGTGAAATTGACTTTTAACCAAGTGACCCCAAACTGAATGAGGGTCATCTACTAGTCATGTCTACTAGTCGACCGACATTTACAAAATAAAAAATATGGTCGGACTACTACTCTACCATTTACTGGGTGATTTCCAAATAATACAGTACAAATCTTCACCATGATGAAACGGTCTGTTGCACATAAGAGCCATGTGTGTTGCTCAAAGAGCAATGTCATACTTAGAGAACAAATTACGGGCTCGACATGTTGTCCTTGGGCATCTAGTTTGTTTTTCGTTTTGGCAATGGAAAAACAGAAACGGCTTCGTTTTTTTTGTGTTTCGTTTTTACTAACGGAAATGGAAAAACGGAAAAAGATTCGTTTTTTTTTTGTTTTTCGAGTTTTAAATTGGAAAACGAAAATGAATTTGTAGTTTGTTTTTCGATTTTCATGCTCGAAATTGAAAAAGGATAAACGAAAATGGATTTGGTTTTCATTTTTCTTTCCTGAAATTGAAGACGAAATGACGGTATATACATGGAATCAATTGCTGTGTACTGATGTCTAAAATAATAATAATAATAATAAGAAGAAGAAGAAGAAGAAGAAGAAGGAGGAGGAGGAGGAGGAGGAGAAGAAGAAGAAGAAGGAGGAGAAGAAGAAAACAGCTATCACTCAAATTAAATATTTCCGTATTTCTTGATTTAAATCTAATAAAGAAATGAGTCGACGGTAAAAAACAAAAAACAAACTACAAAAAACAACAAAAAAACAAAAAAAAGCAAACGCGAAATCTATCTGCTACTTCCATATTAGGAACAGAACAGAACAGAAATTTCATTGATATAACTTGAACATATACAGTTCATCCTTAATGTATTATGTCTCAACTTAAACGCATGTTTACAGAATAAAGTTAAATTCTGAAGAACATTTTCATTACAGAATTTAGAAGTTGAACAAATTTGACCATACTCGGTCTAATATAGAAATGTCTTTTTATATATTTCTTCCTTAAGGATTTCAATAATGAACATATAAACACAAAATGATATTCATCCTCTACATCGTTCTTATTACATAAAGTACATTTTCTTTCAACATTCAAATGTCTTCCATATTCAATGTCTGATGTTAATCTAAGTTTAGCAATTATATTTTTATTTTTTCAATGTATATAGATGTCTCAAAGTTTAATTTTAATTCCCTAAATAAGACAAGTGATTCTCTACTGATGATGTCTTTTTTTCTTTTTTTTCCGTACACATATAAAGTTATCAATAAGTTTTTGTTTAAAAACAGGTATAATGTTTACTGATTCCGGGGACAACCAAACATCGTTTAAGCCTGAATCTTGTAACATATCCCTAACTTGCGAACACAGCACCAGTTAATACAGTCGCTGTCACTTTCAGCATCATTTCTCATGTTAATTAGTACCTTGTATAAGATACAGTTATTTTACAGAATGTAATTTAAAAAAAATAAAATTAAGTACTCTAGCATGTCTTGTTATATATAAAGGATACCTTCAGAATGCATCTCCACCATACTAAAACATTCTTTAGCGGGGAAGCATGCTCCCGGACCCCCCTAGCACTCACATCACATGCATATTTTGCCCCCCCCCCCCCCCCCCCCCCCCCTCAAAGCTGGCCTGTCACAGACGTCGATCAATGCATCGATATCGATTAGTGTGAATTTAATTCGCATTTATTGCGCATATTATAGTAAAGTAAATAAACGAGGATCATTTTTTAAGCAAACCCCATGTTATAAATGCACTTGAACTGTGTTCATGTAAAGATTTTCAAACAAAATCATAAATTATAACCTGACTAAAATATTATATGAAAATATCAATAATAAAGTGAAAAAAAAATAAGTAAAAATAAATACTTGGGTACATTTTGACCTCAAAATTGGGTGCGTTTTGACATCAAAAAGTGTGGGAACGTTAAATGGTTTGGGTACGTTTTGACTCGCTCCCGTTTTATCTGGGTCATTTGATATTTCTTTGTAAACTTTAGTGTCGTCCGCAAATAATATTGTTATATTGGAAACAATGTTGTAAAAATATTGAATATACATATGGCAATAATATATTCTTAAACCATATAAAATCACACATACTGGGCGGCATAAATTGATCTGTATGACGTCTTGTAGATATAGTTGACCTCAAAACGATACGAAGTTGCCTCCCTTGTTCGCAACATCTCCATTTGTATTGTTCAAATAGAATTTATGATCGCTGAGATGCTTTGTTTAGTCTGAATTACTTGCTTCTTTTCATGACTTTAGCAGAATAAATAGACGTATGTATTAATTTTAAGGTACAATGAAAACTGATTTGACTTTTCAATACATTTCTTAAAATCGATTTTAAGTTCTCTCTCTACTTTTTTTTAATTCTGTGTTCATATTGGAATTGTTTTTTTTTTATGTCAGTAAGGTAGCCTTTAATTTACATCATTGTATAATAATTTTGTGTATTGTGTAAAAAATTGTTAATGATATTGTAGCTTTATTCTTATTTCTTATATACGTCGTGAATTCAAGCACTTTACAAATTACACAGTAATCATTCACAGCACACTTCAGTCAAAATGAACCTAAATCATAATTAATTCCCCTCACAACAACAACACTCACACAACACCATCAACACCACAAGATTTTTTTTTTCAATTCTGGATATATGTATTTTTCAGGCATTTTTCTATGCTGCGTGCATATGACATGACAAATAGTCTGTCTTTGCTTAGGCAGAAATTTGCCATCTTTATTTCAAGTCTAGTATACTGACATAGTAATGGAAGTAATTAATAGCATAACTTGCCTTAAGTTAGTAATCATAAGATTTATTGGTTTTGTAACAGGAACGGACGACACTGCACCCCATGGGTGGAGCATGTAAATACAACACACATGCCGAATGAAATTAACCCAATTTATTTACATGTAAATTGTCTTAGCATAAGTGACAACAACAAATTGTTCATATGAATGTAATTGTATAATTATAATTGTGTTTGTAGACAACCACCAATGGTAGTCTTGTCTGTTTCACACAATATATAATGTGACCATCAACAAAAGTCTTGAAATGTTCTGAGCACAAACCGTCAATACAGTCAACTGTACAACATAATGACATACAATTTATTTAATATTATTATAAGCTAATGATTGTTTGACTCTACTTGATAATGCCAAATGGTGCGAGGGGAAGCATGTGTTAACTTCAGCCAAGTAGTTATATTCTGCAATAAGGGTGTAACGATACGATTACCAAACGATATGATACGTATCGCGATACAGTTGTCATGATACCATACGTATCATGATTCGGGCTTTTAAGTTTTGTCAGCCTTGTTTCCTATCTTTAAATGAAGAATAAATAATTAAGAAACAAAGATAAATTCTTTAATTGTTCAATGTATTAGTTTTATTATAATAAATGCAAATTAAGTTGTGTTTTCTGTAGATTTTTTAGCTCACCTGAGCACAAAGTGCTCAAGGTGAGCTTTTGTGATCGCCCTTCGTCCGGCGTGCGTCGTCCGTCGTCAACAATTTGCTTTAAACGACATCTCCTCTGAAACCGCTGGACAGAATTTAATGAAACTTGGCAGGAATGTTCCATGGGTGAGGCTCTACAAAAGTTGCTAAAATAAAGTTGATCCATGAAGAACTCTGGTTGCCATGGCTACAAAAAGAAAAATAATTTGAAAACTTTAAAAATCATCTTCTTCAAAACTATGGGCCAGATTTTAAAATAAATGGTGCAGATGTTCCTTGGGTCAACTCTACCAAAGTTGCTAAAATTATTCCGATCCGTAAAAAAACATGGCCGCCAAGGGCGGGGCTTATTGCCTTATATGTATATAGAGAAACCTTTAAACAACATCTCCTCTGAAACCACTGGACAGAATTTGATTAAACTTGGCAGGGATGATCCTTGGGTCAACCTTCACAAAAGTTGCTAAAATAAACTTGATCCATGTAGAACTCTGGTTGCCATGGCTACAAAAAGAGAAAAAAAATGAAAACTTTAAAAATCATCTTCTTCAAAACTACTGGCCAGATTTAAAATAAATTTGTGCAGATGTTCCTTGGGTCAACCTCTACCAAAGGTGCTAAAATTATTCCGATCCGTAAAAAAACATGGCCGCCAGGGGCGGGGCTTATTTGCCTTATATGTATATAGAGAAACCTTTAAACAACATCTCCTCTGAAACCACTGGACAGAATTTGATTAAACTTGGCAGGGATGATCCTTGGGTCAATCTTCACAAAAGTTGCTTAAATAAACTTGATCCATGTAGAACTCTGGTTGCCATGGCTACAAAAAGAGAAAAAAAAATGAAAACTTTAAAAATCATCTTCTTCAAAACTACTGGCCAGATTTTAAAATAAATTGGTACAGATGTTCCTTGGGTCAACCTCTACCAAAGTTGCTAAAAAATTTTCCGATTCGTAAAAAACATGGCCGCCATGGGCAGGGCTTATTTGCCTTATATGTATATAGGGAAAACTTTAATCAACATTTCCTCTGAAACCACTGGACAGAATTTGATTAAACTTGGCAGGAATGATCCTTGGGTCAATCTTCACAAAAGTTGCTAAAATAAACTTGATCCATGTAGAACTCTGGTTGTTATGGCAACAAAAAGAAAAAAAAATGAAAACTTTAAAAATCATCTTCTTCAAAACTACTGGCCAGATTTTGAAATAAATTGGTACAGATGTTCCTTGGGTCAACCTATTTATCTCAGGTGAGCGATTTAGAGCCATCATGGGCCTCTTGTTTTTTTTTAAATAAATTTATAAATTAATATCTTTAAATATAATCAAAAGTAACATCAAAACTACATGAAAGTGCGTATATATTGCAGAAATTTAGTTAAACTTACACAACTTATTTTAAATGCTTATTCCATAATAGATGTCAGCATGACAACAACTTAAATATTTTCAATGAAATCACTAAAGATGATACTTGAAATTGAAGCATCCACATTTATACCAAGGAAAAAACACCTGCAGTTCCAATCGGATAAAGTTTTGATTTCAGATGTTCATTAGCGATAATTTGCATCAAAGCATTTAATTGATCCCATTTTATATAAATCAGTATCTTTCATGTAGGTACCTGCTGAAATTTCGCTCTTTTACTCAAAAGGCAAACTGATCAATCAATTAAATTGATTAAAAAATACAGAGTTATCAAATTGTGTTGATGTTTATCGCATATGGCTGCCATTGTGATGATTACGCAATTTTAGCAGTAAAACAGTAGCTGGTAGAAATGTGAAAGATGTTAACCAACATTATTAAAGACACTATCCGAGTATTCCGTATCATTGCATAATTTGGAAGCAAAAGAATGCGTGTTGATTGGATAACATTCCAAGAATGACTCTGCCTTTTTATTGATTTTTTTAACTGCCCACAGCAAGTGCTTTAATTTGAATAATATGCAATGTAGAGCAATATGCGTTATTTACTCTCCTTTTTGTTATCTTTTAAGTTAATGTATGGGAAAAATCATATTGTTAGGAGAATTTTAATTTCTTTGAGGTGAAAAATATCACCTTTTTACCGAAGAAGGAAAAACAAAAAAATCCTAGAAGTTGACAATACCGTACTGTACCGTGCAGACCTGGGAGCATACCGTGAACCGTACCGTAAAGAAAATATTCGCGGTATTTCGTCATACGATATACCGTTACACCCTTATTCTGCGAGTCTGTCCAACTCTCACTGACCCCAAGCAGGAGTGACTTAATACACATGCTCCCCTGCTTATATATCCATAATTTGACTGCTGATTCCCTTACCCGCCAATACATATTAATTATATTTCTGGAACCAGCATAAGGATGTAGAAAATTGAACCATTTGATTGGATAATTTTACAATAACAATTTCAATATGGCAGACAAAAAAGGCACCAAATTCAAAAGTTACAAAGTAATTACTTGGGAATACATGCTGGGTTTCACTTTATTTGCACTCAAGCATCTTCATTTTGTTACTTGGGTTTTTTCTAGCCCAATGCTAGCTATTAGTAGGCAATCACAAATCATAAAGCAGCTATTTATATAGTTCAATCATTGTTTTAATGGTAGCCTATAAAGGCCACCAAATTAGACCTCATATCCTCATATCTCAAAATATCACCCCATTACAATTTCTTAAGTAATCATTTTCAAACTTTATGACAATGTTTTGAGCTGTAATTATATCTTGGCCAATTTCAATTGTAGCTGATATCAGCCAATTTATTAATGAATTATTGCCCTTTGAATTTAAAAAATGTCAAGATTTCACTTTGTTTACTCTATTATCTTAATTTCTTAAGCAATCATTTTCAAACTTAATGACAGTGTTTATAGCCATAATCTCTTAGCCAATTTCGAGTATGATTGAGAACTCTTATGAATATCCGGCTGTTTAAGTAGTCATGGTCCTTGAATCATCAAAAAGTGCCAGATTTTACTTTGCACTCTAGCATCTGTAATTATTTAGTAATTTAATTAACTCTAGCATTTGTAATTATTTAGTAATTTCATTAAATTTATAAACAATGTTAATGACAACAATATCTCGATGGAGTTTGATTATTGCTGATATTGGATGATGGAACATTTTAGGCCCTTTGGCCTTGAAATATCAGACATTCACACATTTTTACAGTTTTTACACTCTTGTTTTAAAAATCTTCTGATTAGAAAACACATGGCCTGGAGCTTAGATATTTTGTGTATCATTGCCTAGTGGTTTTTTTATCAGATTTGTTCAAATCATAACCCTGGGGTCAAAATTGGCCACGCCCGATGATGTCTTGTACTAACATAGAATTACATGAGGTAGCTATGACCTTTAAAGTTTTGACCACAGGTAGTTTTTTTGAGTGGAATTGAATTTTGACCTTAGGTGACCTTGAACATAATCCAGTGACCTACTTTTGTATTTTTAAGTTATTGTTTTCATTTTTGGACCACAAAGTTTTATGTGTGGCATTTAACTTAGACTTTGGATGACTTTGGACTATGACCGTAGTGACCTATTCCTACTTATGAAATTTTAAGCTTCACACTCCAAATTTGGACCACAGGTACTGGTCGGTTCATGGAATTGAAATTTGATCTTGTGTTTTTTCTGCCTGGATTTTGTATTCAGTACATCTGCTATGAATTAGTATAATATAGTATTAATGTGTTGGCAATGAAGGCAATATTTCACAGGTGAGCATTTTAAGGGCCATCTGTTTTGCAAATGTTGCCATTGATATTGGAAAAAGGTGCTCATTTTGACCAAAAAACAAACAACAACAACGAAAACAAACAACATTCTGGTTAAGGAAAATTGTAGATAATTTTTTTTTCAAGTTTTGTATAAATTACTTCAATTTTTGTCCTGTTGAACACATCAATGTGTCAAAGATAATCAACAGATTTAATATAAAAAAAGCAACTGGTATTGATAAAATTTCAGTAAAATTATTTAAATTTGGTATATTGGTATATTATCATATACCCTAAATGACTTGCCCTGGTATTTTTCCAGATAGACTTAAGGAGGCACAAGTAACACCAATTTAAAAACAACAACAACAACAAAACAACTAGATATTTGTTTTTGTAAGAAGCTGATGTCTCTCCCCCTCTCTTCTCTCACACACATACTCTGAGGCACATAGTGACATAATTATATACATTAAGAGCCCTCTCATCAGGGTCTGCTTTATTTGCTTTGAAAAAAGTAGTAGATCTACCATAATTTCAGTTACTAAAACATGAGCTCACTTTTGCAAACATTGATTTGAAATAAGAATACATTGTTATTTTTCATGTTTGAAGAAAATGAGTATATGGCTAATTCAACTATTTAAATTCATTATGTTCAATATTCATTGAGTCTTGAATTGCATCATCAGTATGCATGGAGTAAAGAGTAAAAAGACTGACTATATTGAGCAAGCTCTGCCCAGAGTTCTGGACCTTAATTGAGTGTGACACTTCCTGTCATCAGTTTCTTTCTAGAACTGATTTTTTTCAATAGCATAAGTAGAACAGGAGCTATCTTGTGGTCAAGAAATTGTGAAAAGGGGGAATAACTCCAAAAATAGTGAGGCCAGAGTTGTGGACTTTGAATTTGTAAATGAAATATAATTTCAAAAGCATGAGTATGACAGGAGTTATTTTATGGACACAAAATTGTGAAAAAGGGGAATAACTCCAACAAGAAACTGTTTGAAACAGAATATTCTTTCTAAACTACACTTTCTCACAGGATAAGTTTAAGATTTAATAAAGGGCAATAATTCAAAATATGATGCCTCAAGTTAATATTCTTGTATACTGTTATTCTTCTTCATGAGGTCTATCCACCTATGAAGTTTCAAGGTTATGTGTCTCATAGTGCAAGTGAAATGTTCCAAACAAAAATTTAGTATAAAATTTAAAAAGGTCATTAACTCCAAAAATATGATTTGCAGTGTAACAGTTCTTATGCACTGCACTTCTCTTTCATTAGATCTATCCACCTATGCTGTTTCAAGGAATGTCTCATAGTGCATGAGTAATGCCAGGACAAATGTTAGGTATCATAATTAATGAAGGGCAAAATCTCCTAAAATATGATATGCTGAGTTATGGTCCTTGTGCACTGCAAAGAACAAGATAGGAGCCTTTTGTTCATTGTATTCTGAACTTAAATAATTTATGAAGCCACCTGTTCTTATTCTTTTTTTTCAGAGTAAATGGATGGGCAGGAAAGTTATCACCAGGGCTATAGCTATACCCTTGAAAGCGCAGGAAATGCATCCCCTGTATATCCCATGGACTACAGGCAGTATCCAAGCTTTGTTACTTCTCAGCAAATTGGTTACCATGAGAACCAGGGGAATTCACAGTGTATGAGGACCCCCCTTTTCAATTCTCCTTTGGCTATTGTCACTCAGCAACAGGGTGTCCTTGACATGAGCAACAGCAACCTTGATGTCCATAGAAATCAGGAACTGAACATCCTTTCTTCTCAATCAGTCAGTACATTTGTAAACAAAAATAGTAACTATGCTTTGAATGCAGGAATAAAAGTAGAGATTCCTACAGGAACTACTGAAAGTGATGATATACTTTCAAGAAGAAACTGTGCACCTAATACAACTGCTGTTGATAATGAATTGGAGCCTGGGGAGGTTCCACATGCTAATAAACTTGGACATTTTATACTCGATCATGATAAAAGAGGGGTGCAGGATAGGGTTGTAGGTAAACAGAATTTAGAGAAAAAGAATTATATAGAAAGTACTACACTAAAGCAATCATCAAATGATGATATCAAGGATTCAGATTCTGTATTTATTGATGTGAATTCAATAAAAAAGGAAGTAATTGAAAATGAACAAATGCAAGCTAATGGTTTTTCAAATAAAGAATTTCTTAGTGCTGAAAATGTAACTGATGAAAATTCAAATAGCAGCTACAATGAGGAGGAAGATAACTCAGATGATGGTCAGACAGGTGGAATAGATGGTTCAAGTACTCCAGAACAAAAGAGAAGTAGGAAACAGTCAGAGGGACTTAAAAAGGGAGTTCGAAAGGAAAAAGTGGAATATATATGTAAAACATGTGGTAAATCATTAAATTCAGCAAGAGCGTTGGAAAAGCACACTAATCTACACACTGGAAAATATACATGCTTAGTTTGTAGTAAAAAATGCAACTCACAGAATTCTTTGGATGCACATGCCAAGGTTCACCAGGGCTTTGTGGGGACGGAGGTGTGCAATGTTTGTGACAAGAGCTTCTATGATAAAAGCTCCCTCAATAAACATACCTTATCAGTGCACATGGGCATAAAAAATTTTCAGTGCCCATATTGTGAACGATCCTTTTTTGCGAGAAAGACCTATGATGAGCATGTTCGAGTTCACACAGGGGAGAGACCGTTCAAATGTCAAATATGTCCAAAGTCTTACAAGAGAGTTGCAGACCTGAATCACCACATAAGACTACATAAAGGTAAGCTTTTTTTATTAGTTTCTGGCTATCATGATTGTGTTTGGCTTATAAATACGAATATCATCCATGCTTTTCAAAAATAATTTATCTAAATTAAATTTAATATTTCTCACATAAGAATTGTCCAGCAACTTTAAATTGTAACAAGTAGTTAAACAGACTGCAAGTACAAATAAGTACTCTTTTTAGATAAGAGGGTAAATCTCACAGTAAGTTGTGTTCATGAGGGTAAAGCTCACAGTAAGTTGTGTTCAGGAACCATATTGCTGGGTCAAATGTCAGTGTCATACTTGATGGTCAAAGGTAAAAATAATCATTGCAAGTTTTCTCATCTGGACATTTATTCAGCACAAATGTTAGCCTTATTTAAAGGGAGTGTCATGCACAAGAATCACATTGCTAGCTTAAAGGTCAAGTTCTTACTTAGGGGTCAAAGGTTAAATATGAGTGTCCAGGGCTAAAAAATTAACACTCGCATTTTGGCAAAATGCGAATAGAAAATGAAGTTTGCGAGTAATGTTTCAAACCACTAGCATTTTTTGCGATTGAAAATTTTGGCTTAAACATTTTCTTAAACATGTCTAAATGAGATAATTTCAATAAGATAATCAATAACATCATCAAATTTAAACAATCCTAGCTTGTTTTAAATATCAAAAGCAAAATTTACACCAGTAAGTTGTTGTATGACTAGTATCAAACGCGGGTCCGGTCTGTCAACTACGTTACACAACACACAAACATATATATGTTAAAACATCTGCTGTTTTCAATTAATATTTCCCCTAAGGAATATTGATACCACCTTTTTTTCAAATTATGATTCTAATTATTAAAGTTTAAAATTACAATATTAATTTAATTTTTAATTAAAAAAAAAAGTTATCCACACCCTCGTAATGACCATAGAAGCCTTTTTTTTATTATCCCCCACCGAAAGGCGGCAGGGGATATGGTAATAGTCTCAGTCCGTCCCACATTTTTGTCTGGAGTAAATTCGAAAAAGTATTTGAGGCATCAACTTGATACTTCATAGGTGGATAGATCTCATTGAGGAGGAGTGCAGTGCTTAAGAATGATAACTCTACCTTTCATAATTTTTGAGTAATTGCCCTTTTTATTAGCTTACCTGAGCACAACCTGCTCAAGGAGAACTTTTGTGATAGTCCTTTGTCCGTTGTCTGTTGTGCGTCGTCAACAATTTGGCTTGTGTGTCTATATAAAATCTTGGACAAGTTAGAAAAGTAGGTCATGAGATCAAATCTTAGAAAAACATTGTTAACACTCTAGAGGCCACATTTTTGGCCCAATCTTTATGAAACCTGGTCAGAATGTTTGTTTCCATAAAATCTTGGACAAGTTCGAATTTTGGTCATGTGGGGTCAAAAGTAGGTCATGAGATCAAATCTTAGAAAAACATTGTTAATACTCTAGAGGCCACATTTTTGGCCCAATCTTTATGAAACCTAGTCAGATTGTTTGTTTCCATAAAATCTTGGACAAGTTCGAATTTGGGTCATGTGGGGTCAAAAAGTAGGTCATGAGGTCAAATCTTAGAAAAACCTTGTTAACATTCTAGAGGCCACATTTTTGGCCCAATCTTTATGAAAATTGGTCGGAATGTTTGTTTCCATAAAATCTTGGCAGTCGAAATGGGTCATGTGAAAAAGTAGGCATGGGTCAAATCTTAGAAAAATTTTAATCTAGAGGCCAATTTGGCCCAATTTAAAAAATGTTTGTTTCCATAAATCTTGGTCAAGCTCGAAAGTGGGTCATGTGATGTCAAAAAGTAGGTCAATATGAAAAATCCAACATATGTTGCTCATTTATAATCAGGTGAGCAATTCAGGGCCATCATGGCCCTCTTGTTTTGTCTTTTCTCACCTTTCAAGCGAGACAATAATTTGTTCAGGGGACTTCTACACACTTGTTAATTTCAGATAGCATGTCAGTTAATATATCGGCACACTAGAGGTCACATCATACGTGTGAATTACACATTGTCTTCAGTTTAAAGTATTTGTCAAATTATAAATGAGGTTGTAAGATGTTGCAAGGTGTTCATTAATTGGATTGACAATTACCCATAACCAATTGTAAAATAATTATACACATATGCTTATCTGATAGACATAGAAGGCAGAGATATGGCAAATTTCACATGCGTGTAGGTCTGCATTTATCTCTATCATTTTCTTATGTTTATTTCATTTTGTAATGGGGTAGATGCACATCTGTGTTTATGCCGGGCACATGGTATTTTTATTAATGACTGATAATAGGGATCTCATACTGATAATAATTGGCAAAGATATTTCGCTCTACAGATTTTTCTTTGCTAAGTTTATGGACTTCTAAGCAAATTTTTTGCCCTTTTTGCCCTCCCTCTAGGATGACATCGATTTTGCTGAAAAAACATTGGTCACCTGGACTGAAAAAATATGGAAATCTGTCTGACATGTCTGCAAGTCAGACATCTTTTGTTAAGTCTGCTGTATGTTTGTTTAGGCTTTAACTTTTCCATTCAATGCAGGATTTTCAAATTGCTTTACCAAAATGTTTGTCTTGGTTGGATGGGGCATATCGGGGCCATGTCATTGTCATGAACTTAGGGTAGTACATGTACATCAAGTGGTAAAGAACATCCAAATGTTAGTCACTGACAAATCAATCATTTCCAGTGATAGCTCAAGCTATGTCTACAATGCACTGTCCTTTCCCTGAGTTAGGAGATATTAAAAAACATAATATGCTATGCTTTTGTATATTCACAGGGGAGGTGTCTCATACATGTGAGTACTGTGGAGATGGATTTCGGCGAATATCAGAATTGAACAGGCACATGCAGAAGCACAAGGATTCTCCTGGGGCCATACTCCGCACACGGCAGAACAGGTGTGAGCTTTGTGATATCAGATTTAGCACACAGAAAGCATTGAATAACCACATCCAGACTCAACACTTGTCCACAGTAGCTGCAGAAGATTTCAGTGCAGAAAGAGCATTTGAACTTGAGAAAGAAAGGCTTGTCAATCAGATGGTTCATGACCTCGGGAATGGTACAATAGGACAGAGTAGGGAGCTATTGGGAAGCTATAATGCTTTGTCAAGACCCTCTTTACTTGAATATCCCTCCTTGAGTCAGAATTTGCTCAGATCCGCTCCAAATCAAGGATACTTCTCAACATCAATAGCAAGCCAGCATATGAAGGAGGCAGAAAGATTGACTGAGGCTAGTATATCTGAAAAGTCAGAAGAAAATACAGACCAAAGTGAGATACATTCTGATCAGAGCGCTCTTTTTAGAGAAAGTAACACTGACAAAGTCTTAAATCAGCAACAGGTGGAGACTGAAATAAGTAACAAATTTGAAACAGAACCACAGGGCATTGGAAGTGAACATATTGAAATTAAAAGTGAACCTGTTGATATTGATATAGACATTGATGAAGGGCCTGAGAATGAACCTGGGAGTGCTTATGGTGATGTATATCAGGCTGATGATTTTGAAGACTATGATGGTGATACTGATATTGATTTAGATTATGATCCAGTTTTTGAAATTGAGCCAAAGAAAGGAAAATCCAAACAAGCAAAAACAGTTGGTAAGAAGAGGAAAACTGCTTCTATGAAAAATAAAGATAAGAAAAATGTAAAAAAGAAAATTATGAGAGTGAAAATGACAAAAGCAAGTTTAAAAAACTTGAAAAAAGATGAAAAGATGCTTAAATTGAAGATAAGTAATGACAACAAGGCCACTTTCGTAAAAACAGAAGGAAGTTCTTTTGTAGAAGATGATGACTCCATTGTCAGTGAAGAAAAGAATGACAGCCTGGATGAAATACAGGAATCCAGCAATGAAGATGATTTAGATATTCCATTTCCAGTCGAGAAGAACAAAAAAAACAATGTACCAGTCTCTTATGCATGTGAAGATTGTGGCAAGAGCTATTCATCAAAAGCCTGTTTCAAGAAGCACATGAATTTGCACACTGGGATATTTTCCTGTGGTATCTGCAGTAAATCCTTCGCTTCACAAATGTCCCTTGACACACACATGGACAATCATGAAGGTCGTAAGGTTAACACTGCGGTTTGTAATGTTTGTGACAAAACTTTCTATGATCATAGCTCTTTGAATAAGCATGTCAAGAATGTGCACATGAACTACAGGCCTTTCCCATGTGCATACTGTGACAGGAAGTTCTCTGAGAAAAAGACATTGGTGGAACACACACGGACACACACTGGAGAGAGACCCTTCATGTGTGATGTAAGTAGTGTTAGTCATGTTTTGCTCACCAGAGTACAACATATTGAAAAACATTCTATCGTCCCCGTGTCATTAGTAGTCTATTATGTGTCAGCTGTAGTCTATTGTGTGTCATCAGTAGTCTATTATGTGTCCTCTGTAGTCCAGGGTGTCGCACAAAAGATCCAGGTTTGTAACTCAAAGGTCAAGGTCACAATCATAGAATAAAGGTCATGAAATGGTTGATTTTTCAGTTTCCGGACATTAACTCTGTCCTGGATGGATACTTATATAACATTGTACATGTATCAATGATTTCCTCAAGAAGTCATAGTTATGTGCAAAAGATCCAAGTTTGTAACTCAAAGGTCAAGGTCAATCACAGATCAAAGGTCATAAAATGGGATATCAGCTTCCAAACATTAACTCTGTCCTGCATGAATGGATATTTATTAGCTCACCTGATCACGAAGTGCTAAAGGTGAGCTATTGTGATCACCCTCTGTCCGTCATCATCAACAATTTGCGTTAAACGACATCTCCTCTGAAACCTCTGAACAGAATTTGATTACACTTGGCAGGGATGATCCTTTGGTGAAGTTACAGAGAGTTACTAAAATAAATTTGATCCATTTAGAACTTTGGTTGCTATGGCAATGGGAAAAAAAAAGAAAACTTAAAAATCATCTCCTTCAAAACTACTGGCCAGATTTCAAAATGTTTTAGTATAGGTGTTCCATAATACTTAAGCTTGCCTATAGGGCAGTGGTACTCAGGTGAGTGATATAGGGCCTTCATTGCCCACTTGTTTAACTTGGTATCAGTGATCTCCGCAGAAGACGGAGTGTAACACGAAAGATCCAGGATATAACTCAAAGGTCAAGGTCACAGTAAACAACAATTTTTTTAAACCCATTTCACTACGTTAATAGTGTGCAAAGAATATATAATACTGCAAAAACATGAATTTAAAAAAAAAAAAAAATTGTTCCCTGGCTGTGATTCAAACCCACAACACTTGCTGGCAAAACCTGTATGTTATCCACTGGACCAATGGACCAACAACTTTCTTAGGATAATTTTTTATTGAATATGTTTCTTATCCCAGCCAGTGATGGTTCCAGATACATGTATTTCGAAATGATTTGCGATTTTTTCATTTGCACATTTTTTTTTACATTACAGTTTGTTTAACATGTTATCTCCAGTATTTTCAACACATTGTAATTCAGTTTTGACCTCCGTAATGCAGTTGTATTGAAATAAACATGAAAGTTATCATCACTAAGTGATGAGGCAGAACTCTATCTCTGCATAGTAAAAAGGAGGAAAATTTAAATATAGTTGCCTAAATATAGCCCCAAAATGTCTGATGTAGAAATGTGAGCTACCATAGAACAGTGTTGCAAGCAACCCTTTTCAAAAAGCAAATTCTAAGTCAGTGACCATCTTCAAGATACCGGTAGGAAACAGAAACTTTCTACTCTGATTAATGGGACAGGCAGATATGGCAGATACCCAGAATAGTATAATTATTTTTTATTGAAACACATTTTCCCTTATTTTTAGCTCACCTGAGCACACGTGCTCATGTTGAGCTATTAGGATCAACCTTCAACCGTTGTGCATAGTCCGTCATCAACAATT